>CM069452.1:3173223-3748070 GCA_035610835.1 Ophiura sarsii | reverse complement strand
TATTAACATTATTAAAATTACCTATTTTGATTGATGACGATGATTATAGATGATTCAATGTTGCCATGAGACTCTTGATGAACTCGTATTACATGATTAATGATGATTGTAGCGTGATTACAGCTGATTAACAGGATTAAAGACGATTATTGGACACAATTAAATATATATTATAAATCATACAGAATCATTTTAATTAACCTCGTTTTCAGTTTAGGGCGCTTGATCAAGACCTTTATGGTCAAGCCAGCAGGTACGGGACTACAATACTGAAACCCAGTTTACCACAAATATATCAAACCTGACAAACTTATTCGAATCTTTTAATGATGGAAAATTAAAAAAAGAAATACCTACAGTAGGCTACACTGGAATAGGCTGTGTTGTTCTGCTCCAACGTGCCGGGTCTCCAGACTCCAGCAATATAGTATAGTGGTAAGCTGGTAGCCTATAATATGTCACTTTGTAGTGATAAGTGGTAGATGGAACCACTTGGTAGCAGTGCAGCACTGACATTTTTCAACTTTGTCTTGAGTGAGGTGCAAATTGCACTTACTTTTGAGGTCAAGGTGCAATTCTTTCAAGTCAAGGTGCAATTTTGGTGCAGTTCTTATAGGGCTCAAATTTGGTATGTGCTAATGTCAACTGTATCACATAAATTTAAAAAGCTGGCATGATCATGATGATGGCTAATATTAGCTTTCATCAAGGCTTTGTGGCGGTAAAACAGTGTGAGCGCCCCTCTATCAAATAATGTGTTTGGGCATCAAACAATGAAAACTCCAACAACTACCACTTTTTAAATAAAGAGAATGTTTATGGAAATTCAATGTTTACGTTAAATGCTTGCATTTAATAAATCGCGATAGCAACTTGATTTTATGCAAAAACGTGTATCGCAATTTTACACAAGCCTTTGAAAGCCCGGGGGGGGGGGGGGGGGGGGGGGGGGGGGGGGGGCAGTCAAACATAATAGTGTACACATGCGTGACAAAAAAACGCGTAAAAAGGGGTGTTTTTCAGTGTTGGACGCGTCACGCGCGTGACGCGTTAAGGGTATCAAACACGCTGATATTCAAGAAAAAGGGTGGCTTAAAATACCGGTCGAACGTATTTAGGGTAACTTGTTTTGTTCCCCGTTCCCAGAAGAATGTTATTCCCGTTTTTGCGATTTCTTTTGAGCGTCTCATTTCCAATTTGAGAACGCATGTGTGTCACTCGTTCCTACAGCGTCATAATCGCCATAGCAAACCGAGATGGCAAAGACCGTCCCCCAGACCGTCGTTTTGTAGCGAAATAAATAGACAAAACTTGTTTAGGGTCATATTCTGGCAAGAACTTGTTTAGGGGTCAAAATTTGCAAGGAAAGCGCGCTAAAAAACTTGTTTAGGGGGTAATTTTGCTTGCAGGGTAAAACTTGTTTAGGGGGTGTCTGGAAAAAATTTGGTCACGCATGTGTACACCCATTATGTTTGACTGCCCCCCCCCCCCCCCCCCGGGTTTGAAAGTTGTATCGTAATTGATATAATATGATCTTTAAGGCGCAAATTGCGATGCGATAGGGGAAATTTCCAGGTCTGCTTGGTAGTGATATTGCTAGTATAACTAGTACTAGTAGCTGGTATCACTTGGCAGTGATATTGTAAATGATAGCTGGTATCGCTTGGCAGAAATATTGCTAGTATAACTGGTAGCTGGTATCGCTTGGCAGTGATATTGCTAGTATAACTGAGGCTGGTATCGCTTGGTAGTGATATTGCTACGGTAAACTGGTACTAGCTGGTATCGCGTGGCAGTGATATTGCTGGTATAAATGATAGCTGCTTCGCTTGGCAGTGTTATTGTTGGTATAAATGGTAGCTGGTATCACTTGGCAGTGATATTACAGGTATAAATGATAGCTGGTATCGCTTGGTAGTGATATTGCTAGTATAAATGGTAGCTGGTATCACTTGGCAGTGATATTACAGGTATAAATGATAGCTGGTATCACTTGGCAGTGATATTGGTGGTATAAATGATAGCTGCTATCGCTTGGAAGTGATATTGCTGGTATAAATGATAGCTGCTATCGCTTGGCAGTGATAATGCAGTGGTATAATTGATAGCTGCTATCGCTTGGCAGTGATATTGCAGTGGTATAAATGGAAGCTGGTATCGCTTGGCAGTGATATTGATGGTATAAATGGGTAGCTGGTATCACTGCAGTGATATTGCTGGTATAAATGATAGCTGGTATCACTTGGCAGTGATATTACTGGTATAAATGATAGCTGGTGTCGCTTGGCAGTGATATTGCTAGTATGACTGGTAGCTCGCGTGGCAGTGATATTGCTGGTATAACTGGTAGCTGGTATCACTTGGCAGTGATATTACTGGTATAAATGATAGCTGGTGTCGCTTGGCAGTGTTATTGCTAGTATATCTGGTAGCTGGTATCCCTTGGCAGTGATATTGCTGGTATAACTTTGCTGGTATCGGGTAGCTGGTATTACGTGGCAGTGATATTGCTGGTATATGGTAGCAGGTATCGCTTGGCAGGGATATTGCTGGTATAAATGATAGCTGGTATTACGTAGCAGTGATATTGCTGGTATATAGTAACTGGTATCGCTTGGCAGTGATATTGCTGGTATAAATGATAGCTGGTATCGCTTGGCAGTGATATTGCTTGTATATGGAAGCTGGTATCACTGCAGTGATATTGCTGGTATAACTGGTAGCTGGTATCACATGGCAGTGATATTGCTGGTATAAATGGTAGCTGCTATCGCTTGGTTGTGATAATGCTGGTATAACTGGTAGCTGGTATCACTTGGCAGTGATATTGCTGGTATAACTGGTAGCTGGTATCACTTAGCAGTGATATTGGTGGTATAACTGGTAGCTGGTATCCATTGGCAGTGATATTGCTGGTATAAATGGTAGCTGCTATCGCTTGGTTGTGATAATGCTGGTATAACTGGTAGCTGGTATCACTTGGCAGTGATATTGCTGGTATAACTGGTAGCTGGTATCACTTAGCAGTGATATTGGTGGTATAACTGGTAGCTGGTATCCATTGGCAGTGATATTGCTGGTATAAATGGTAGCTGCTATCGCTTGGTTGTGATAATGCTGGTATAACTGGTAGCTGGTATCACTTGGCAGTGATATTGCTGGTATAACTGGTAGCTGGTATTCCTTGGCAGTGATATTGCTGGTATAACTGGTAGCTGGTATCACTTAGCAGTGATATTGGTGGTATAACTGGTAGCTGGTATTCCTTGGCAGTGATATTGGTGGTATAACTGGTAGCTGGTATTCCTTGGCAGTGATATTGCTGGTATAACTGGTAGCTGGTATCACTTAGCAGTGATATTGGTGGTATAACTGGTAGCTGGTATCCATTGGCAGTGATATTGGTGGTATAACTGGCAGCTGGTATCACTTGGTAGTGATATTGCTGGTATAAATGGTAGCTGGTATCACTTGGCAGTGATATTGCTGGTATAAATGGTAGCTGGTAACACGTGGCAGTGATATTGCTGGTATAAATGGTAGCTGGTATCACTGCAGTGATATTGCTGTATAACTGGTAGCTGGTATCGCTTGGCAGTGATATTGCTGGTATAAATGGTAGCTGGTATCACTTGGCAGTGATATTGCTGGTATAAATGGTAGCTGGTAACACGTGGCAGTGATATTGCTGGTATAAATGGTAGCTGGTATCACTGCAGTGATATTGCTGTATAACTGGTAGCTGGTATCGCTTGGCAGTGATATTGCTGGTAAAAATGGTAGCTGGTATCGCTCGGTTTTTGGTAGTGATAATGCCGGAATAACTGGTAGTCGGTATCACTTGACAGTGATATGGCTGATATAACTGGTACTGGTAGCTGGTATCGCTTGGTAGTAATATTGCTTATATAACTGGTAGCTCACTGCAATGATATTGCTGGTATAAATGGTAGCTGGTATCACTTGGTAGTGATATTGCTGGTATAAATGGTAGCTAGTATCACTTGGCAGTGATATTACTGGTATAACTGGCAGCCGGTATCACTTGACAGTGATATTGCTGGTATATAAATGGTAGCTGGTAACACGTGGCAGTGATATTGCTAGTATAACTGGTAGCTGGTATCACTTGGCAGTGATATTGCTGGTATAAATGATAGCTGGTATCGCTTGGCAGTGATATTGCTGGTATAACTGGTAGCTGGTATCATCACTTGGCAGTGATATTGCTGGTATAACTGGTAGCTGGTATCGCTTGGCAGTGATATTGCTGGTATAAATGATAGCTGGTATCGCTTGGTAGTGATATGGCTGGTATAAATGATAGCTGGTATAGCGCTTGGCAGTGATGTTGCTGGTATAAATGATAGCTGGTATAGCGCTTGGCAGTGATATTACTGGTATAAATGGTAGCTGGTATCACTTGGCAGTGATATTGCTGGTATAAATGATAGCTGGTATCGCTTGGTAGTGATATGGCTGGTATAAATGATAGCTGGTATAGCGCTTGGCAGTGATGTTGCTGGTATAAATGATAGCTGGTATCGCTTGGCAGTGATATTGCTGGTATAAATGGTAGCTGGTATCACTTGGCAGTGATATTGCTGGTATAAATGGTAGCTGGTATAACGCTTGGCAGTGATATTGCTGGTATAAATGATAGCTGGTATCGCTTGGCAGTGATATTGCTGGTATAAATGATAGCTGGTATCGCTTGGCAGTGATATTGCTGGTATAAATGATAGCTGGTATAGCGCTTGGCAGTGATGTTGCTGGTATAAATGATAGCTGGTATCACTGCAATGATATTGCTGGTATAAATGGTAGCTGGTATCACTTGGTTGTGGTATTGCTGGTATAAATGGTAGCTAGTATCACTTGGCATTGATATTACTGCTGGTAGCTGGCATCACTTGGCAATGATATTGCGGATATAATATAATAATAGTGGATATTTATATAGCGCCGGTATCCGCCGCAAGCGACGCTCATGGCGCTGTAGCCTATATATATATTATTACACTGTCGTTAGGAAATCGTCACAATTCATTTCGCTTTCATCTATCGTAGGCTGCCGGCTAGATGCACTGTCAAATGCACTGTCAAATGTTTGGACGCCTCAAAAGGTGTTCTGGTTATTAACACCAAAGGTGTTCTATCAGATTTTAAACTTTTATATTGGAAATATTTACACATGTTCGGTTTTCTCTTATTTAAACAGTATCCTACAAATATTCGAAAAAACATCAAAATCTATATTATCATTACAGGATTTAGTCAGCTGATAATTGAGCATGTTCTATTTTGAACACCGTGTTAAACAAAGGAACACTTTTCTTACACCTTTCTTAACACCTTACAGTTTGGGAACACCATGTGTTCTAGAACACGTGTGTGAACACCTGACGCGTTCTAGAACACATTGGTGTTCCCAAACTGTTACAGAGAAGGTGTTAAGAAAATGTCAACAAATCTGTCTGAAATATTACAACGTCAATTAGGCTACATCTGAAATCTGAGTAGGTAATGCACACAATTTCATTATTAACCGTATACCATGACACCACTGCCATTGAAATCCATTAAAATCAACAGGAAGATATGTCTGGTATTTTGAGCCACTAAAAGTTTTGATTTTTAATTCAGTTTGTCAGAAAATGTAATTTATGCACAATAACGAATGTTGGGTCGGAACAGTTGGGTCGGTAGGGAAACGGGAAACTGGAACTTTAATTATATTAGCCTAAGTTGTTGAAGAAATTGCGTCAACGGATTTAAAATCAGGTGATCAAATAGTAGATTTCAATTTAGCTTCGCTCAAATCCCACTAGTTGGCTAAACTTATTAATTTTTGTTATAAGGAATTTCGAGGGATTTATTTTCTGCTGTGAACGATCAAGTTATCCAACGGTCGTGGCACCACACGAGATTCTAGTATTAGTAATGTACATCTACAATACGCCAAATCGCTGCTTTGAAAATCCTACCCCGAGATATCCCCAAATTTAGTATCGACCAAAATAACGTCCAACCCTCCCTGAGCTTTCTGGTTTAGTAGCAGTGCACCCTCTACACTATTTAATCTCATTCCGGTCTCTTGACCCTGCATTACATTTACAAAGCACAACCGTATCGCCGTATGTATGTATTTCGATCTCGATTTTCTATGTACCAATGAACTCCACGCCCGGTGGGCGAGTGAGTATTCATCTTTATCACAAAAATATCCACGTGTTTTCATGATCAAGATGTAAACATTATACGCTTGACTGATTTTCATGTAAACATACATTACGGTTTTATTTCTTGGTGGATGTCATGATTATACTGCCGTTCATATTGGGTCACCACACAAACGTCTAACTCGGCTATGATTCATGCAGGGATTCACGCTAGTTTGCTTCTAAATTGATTGGCTTATCCTCAGCAAGTAACTGGCAGCTGAGATTGCAGGGCTGTTTGTCTTCGAGCTCGACCTCATCAGTCGCTTTCAGTTCACTGTCCGTCTTTTTGAAGCGGACGGATTTTACATTGATTTTGACATCAGATTTGAAACAGGTGAGCACATTAATTGGTGTATTTTTTTTGTTAGTTAGTATACAGTAGCCACATATAAGCCACTTGACGAAACGGCGCTGAAGTACGAGATTGAGAACCTGTATGTGCCCTACTTCGACACTAATTTATTCAAGCCGAACGACTATGCCTTGCCGTGGCCGGCTGTGTTCGCCGATCTGTGCAGTGCTCTGTACAGTCATAATTATGCATGCATTATTTGTGTAGCCGACCGTGACACGTATTCCTTGAGAAGTGATGCCAGCTGTGTGCTATAGCGCCATCTTGATATCAGACGTACGTGGGCTGAGTGTTGAGGTGCGAGTAATTGAATGGATTTTTAAAGGAAAATGTTATATTAAATATTACACAGTTTATATATTTGGAATTGTTGATACAATAACAAGTAATTGGTTAGATTAAATACAATGACTTTGGTTAGATATATTGTCAATATTTCTTAATATCGTGTAAAAGGATTTTGTATTTCTTGCTTTATTCTTTACAATTGGATATTATCTTCTTTTATAAAATAATAATTATAAACATTTAAAGATTTAAAGATTTAAGAAGTACAATTCTTTGTCTGTTTACTAAGTTTTCTTATTTTAGAATTTTTTTTAAATTTCGTTTAAGAGGTAATTAAACTGTAAGCAGTGGCGGCACCAGGATCAAAATATTTCATTATCTTTTATTTTTCCTTTTTTTTCTTTTCCTTTTAATGAGACATTTCAGACCAATTTAAAGCTAATTTTAGCTGATTTTGTTTTTAAGTCAACATTTTGGGGGAAATGGGATGAGTTTTCGGAAACAATGGGATGAGACTTAAACTGACAGGGGGGGGGGAGGGGGGGGGGGGGAAAGAATCGTGACAGGGGGAATTTCCAATGCGCGTGGTGGCGTCACTGACTGAAATAAGTATTGAAAGCATTATAAACATGTTAAACTATGTAATCAGTGGTCGAATCAACTGTGGAGATAGTTCTTTGCAACGGGGAACAGCCCCATGCACATAATATGACCTTGAATGACCCCTCATGGGACCGCCCCCCCCCCCCCCACATATCATGTTAATGTAACATCTATCGTGACTTATTAGATAATTTGTAAATTGTAAGTTATATCATATACAGGGTGTCCCTAAAAAAATTGTGCACATGTTTGCGCAACTTGTTGACCATGAAGTCCTTAAGTATGGTGTAATATGTTTATACACACGGAAAGGGAAAACACTCAGCTTTCAGATGCCGTTTATTTTATCTGATTTGGATTTGTACAGTGGCATAACTAGGGTCTTCAATTTAGGGGTGGGTGGGGGGGGGGGGGGGGGGGGGGGGTGAGGGGGACAGGCTTGTAATCAGGGGGGGGGGGGGGTAACCGACTACCGGCATCAGGGGCGAGCTAATTTCCCCCTGAAATAACAGATTTCACCCTCACTGCCGTCCCATTCCGAAATGTTTGACTACATACATACATACATAGAGGATTTATAGGGCGCCTAATCATGAATAGGCGCCATTACAAGAATGAGAAGCCACAAACAGGCAAGAGACAAGAGAAACAAAAACAAAATACAAGCTAAATTACTGATAAGGATATAGGTGGGATTTCAATGATTTTTTGAAACTGTGAATGGTTGGTGCCTCACGGATGGATATGGGCAGTGTGTTCCAGGTGCGTGGACCGACGACAGAAAAGGCATGATCGCCAACTGTTTTGGATGTTCTGGGAATGTGAAGTTTGGTAGCGTCCATAGCAGATCTAAGAATACAAGTACCGGTGACAGTAGATGAGTGAAAAGAGATATCATTGCACAAATAAGATGGAGCTTCATGATGAACACATTGGTACATGATAACAAGAAGTTTGAAAGTTGATTCTCTGTCTGACCGGAAGCCAGTGTAGGCTGTGAAGGTAAGGCGATATATGATCGCGACGTTTGAGTTGGAAAATTATGCGAGCGGCTTTATTATTTTGGACACGCTGGAGTTTGTTTAGATTATTTTCAGTGAGACCGGCTAGCAAAGAATTGCCATAGTCCATGCGAGATGTGACGAGAGATCGTACAATGTGATGACAGGTTTCTGTGTCAAGGTATCTGCGGATACGAGCAATGTTGTAGATCTGGTAATTGAGTTTACGGCAGAGCTCTGTGATTTGTTTGTCCATGGACATAGTCTGATCAAAAAATATCCCGAGATTGCGAACTGTTGAAACTGGTTTCACAATTGCTGTGCCGATCGGATTCATGTAATCTATGAATGAATGTCACAGTATCCTTGTACGTATGGGATTAGCAGCCATTTTGTCGGGAGTACTAAACTTTGTTTAAATGTGTAGAAAGAAGATAGATACACCTGTTTCATGACGTATATTGCACAATTTCATGGTTAGGATTGGACGTCATACACCAACTCTATATTGAATATGTTGCATGTAGAATAGGCCGGGTACGATTCCCTTTTGTTGCTTCCGTCTGGCTATATGGATATAACACTTTAGGAAAGCTGAGTGAGAGCACGTGGATGGCAGAGCATTCTTGAAAAGATAACAAATAAATATGTGACTTATATCTTGATTTTATGACGTACATTCTCGGAAAGAATAGCTATCTTGTGTACATATCTATATATGTACACAAGATAGCTATTCTTTCCGAGTGCTAAAATAGGGCAATATAGGGCAATTTTCTTGAGTAGATAGTATACTCGGACAGGATAGTACTTTATCTTGTGTACATATATGGATAGGAAATGTTATCTTATAATATATGGATTTATAAGCTATCTCGAGTTAGCTAATACATGGATGGGATGGGACATCTATCTCGAGTAGCTAATACATGTATGAGACATCTATCTTGAGTAGCTAATACATGGATTGGACATCTATCTTGTGTAGCTAATACACGGATGGGACATCTATCTTGAGTAGCTAATACATGGTTGGGACATCTATCTTGAGTAGCTAATACATTGATGGGACATCTATCTTGAGTAGCTAATACACGGATGGGACATCTTATCTTGAGTAGCTAATACACGGATGGGACATCTATCTTGAGTAGCTAATACATGGTTGGGACATCTATCTTGAGTAGCTAATACATTGATGGGACATCTATCTTGAGTAGCTAATACATGGATTTGACATCTATCTCGAGTAGCTAATACATGTATGAGACATCTATCTTAAGTAGCTAACACATGGATTGGACATCTATCTTGAGTAGCTAATACATGTATGAGACATCTATCTTGAGTAGATAACACATGGATTGGACATCTATCTCGAGTAGCTAATACATGGATGGGACATCTATCTCGAGTAGCTAATACATGGATGGGACATCTATCTTGAGTAGATAATACATGGATGGGACATCTATCTTGAGTAGCTAATACATGGATGGGACATCTATTTTGAGTAGATAATACATGGGTGGGACATCTATCTTGAGTAGCTAATACATGGATGGGACATCTATCTTGAGTAGATAACACGTCTATCTTGAGTAGCTTATAATACATGGATTGGACATCTATCTTGAGTAGCTAATACATGGATGGGACATCTATCTTGAGTAGATAACACATGGATGGGACGTCTATCTTGAGTAGCTAATACATGGATTGGACATCTATCTTGAGTAGCTAATACATGGATGGGACATCTATCTTGAGTAGCTAATACATGGATTGGACCTCTATCTTGAGTAGCTAATACATGGATGGGACATCTATCTTGAGTAGATAACACATGGATGGGACGTCTATCTTGAGTAGCTAATACATGGATGGGACATCTATCTTGAGTAGATAACACATGGATGGGACATCTATCTTGAGTAGCTAATACATGGTTGGGACATCTATCTTGAGTAGCTAATACATGTATGGGACATCTATCTTGAGTAGATAATACATGGATGGGACATCTATCTTGAGTAGCTAATACATGGATTGGACAACTATCTTGAGTAGCTAATACATGGATGGGACATCTATCTTGAGTAGCTAATACATGGATGGGACATCTATTTTGAGTAGATAACACATGGATTTGACATCTATCTTGAGTAGCTAATACATGGATTGGACATCTATCTTGAGTAGATAATACATGGATTGGACATCTATCTTGTGTAGCTAATACATGGATGGGACATCTATCTTGAGTAGCTAATACATGGATTGGACAACTATCTTGAGTAGCTAATACATGGATGTGACATCTATCTTGAGTAGCTAATACATGGATTGGACATCTATCTTGAGTAGCTTATACTTGGATGGGACATATATTTTGAGTAGATAACTCATGGATTGGACAGCTGTATTGAGTAGATAATACTTGATGGAGAAGCTGTCTAGAAGATGTATGGAACAGCTATTTTATTTTAACTATAACAAATAGACGGAACAGCTATTTTGAGTTGATAACACGTGAATGGGACAGCTATCTTGATCATTAGTGGGACACCTTTATTGAGTTGATAACACATGAATGGCGGCCATTGGCGGGGACTGTCTTGACTGAAGATAACACATGGATGAGACTGTTGAGACAGCTGTCTTGAGTAGATAACACATGGATGGGATAAAGCTGTCTAGAAGATGTATGGAACATATAACAAGTATAACAAATAGATGGAAAAGCTATTTTGAGTTGATCACACGTGAATGGGACAGCTATCTTGATTCTTGATAGTAGGACAGCTTTATTGAGTTGATAACACATAAATGGCGGCCATTGGCGGGACTGTCTTACTGAAGATAACACGGATAACATGGATGAGACTGTTCAGACAGCTGTCTTGAGTAAATAACACATGGACGGAACAGCTATTTTGAGTTGATAACACGTGAATGGGACAGTTATCTTGATACTTGATAGTGGGACACATTTATTGAGTTGATAACCCCTGAATGGCGGCCATTGGCGGGGACTGTCTTGACTTAAGATAACACATGGATGAGACTGTTGAGACAGCTGTATTGAGTAGATAACACATGGATGGGATAAAGCTGTCTAGAAGATGTATGGAACAGCTATTTTATTTTTAGTATAACAAATAGACGGAACAGCTATTTTGAGTTGATAACACGTGAATTATGGGACAGCTATCTTAAGTAGATATCACATGGATTGGACAACTATCTAGAGTAGATAACAAATGGGTGGGACAGCCTCTTGAGGAGATGGGACAGTTGTCTTGAGTAGATAACACATAGATGGGACATCTATCTTGAGTTAGATAACACATGGATTGGACAACTATCTAGAGTAAATAACACATGGTGGGACAGTGATCTTGAGAAGATATTGTGACAGCTTTATTGAATTGATAACATACGGATGGCGGGGACTGTCTTGAGAAGATAGCACATGGATGCGAAAGCTATCTTGAGAAAACTACATGGATGAGACAGCTATCTTGAGTAGATAACACGGATGGGAAAGCTGTCTTGAGTAGATAACACGTGGGAAAGCTATCTTGAGTTAGCTTATACATGGATGGGAAAGCTGTCTTGAGAAGATGGGACAGCGTTATTATGTTGATAACACATGGATGGCGGGACTGTCTTGAGAAGATAGCGCATGGATGCGAAAGCTATCTTGAGAATAACACATGGATGAGACAGCTGTCTTGAGTAATAACACATGGGAGAGCTATCTTGAGTAGATAGCACATGGATGGAACAGCTATTTTGAGAAGATGGGACAGCGTTATGGAGTTGATAACACATAGATGGCAGGGACTCTCTTGAAAAGATAACGCATGGAATGATGGATGGGAAAGCTATCTTGAGTAGATAACACATGGATTGGACTTTTATATCTTGACTCTAGATAACTCATGGATCGGACAGCTGTCATAGATAGCACATATGGATATGTACGCTTTCTTGAGTAGATATCACATGGATAAGACAGCAGTCTTGACGGTAGATAACATGGATTGGACAACTGTTTTGAGAAGATAACACTGGGAAAGCTTTCTTGAGTAGATAACTCTTATGGCTGGGCCTGGAAAGCAGTGTCTTGAGTAGATAATACATGGATGAGACAGCTATCTTGAGTATATATCACTAATGTAGATTGAGTAATTGGGAACATGTTCTCCGATAGAGGGCTCTTTATGACCAAAGAATGGCAACGATAAAACTACCTATAGCCGCTTGAACGAACTAATTGGAACATTGGGTTACCATGGTTACGAAGCTGCTATCAAAAAACCTTCAATTTTTGGGGCGATTTTTCCCGTTTACACTCACATTTTGAAGATAATATTACTTTTGTGTGGGGGGGGGGGGTGTACACACAGAAAACACTATGTAAAAAATTATGTAAATGATAGAACTCCATAATTATTATGTAAGAGTTTACATAAAACATGTAATATATACCCAAGCTTGTGTAAATTCCTATGCAAAAGCTTAACACAACTGTTTACATAGTATTATGGAGTTCTATTTTTACACAGATTGTGTATTTTTTACATAATTTGTGTAATTTTTTTACATAGTGTTTTCTGTGTGTAGAAGTGCCTTCCTTATTTTGTAAAGGGAATTAACAGACTACTTGTTGCCAAATATTCCGTTTGAACGGATTGTTTGTGTTGTTTCATTAAATAGATAGTGAGCATTTTAATTCAAAACATGGGCTATAAATTAAAGATTTCTGACATTGGAAGAGCGTGGTCCTGGTTGGGTGTAAATTCTTTAACTTGACATAGTGTTGATACAGATAATACCGGACGGGACGGCATTCTTGACAGTAAATAAGAAATGGATGAGACAACATTCTTGAGTAGAACGCATTGATTGGACAACAGTATCTTGAGTAGATAACACTGGGTGGGACAGCTATCTTGAGAAGATAACTCATTGCTGAGAAAGCTGGCTTGATCTTGAGTAGATCAACACATGGATTTCGGACTGCTATAAAACATGAACGTACGCGGACGGTACGCTATCTTTAATAGATAACACATAGATTGGACACTTGTCTTGAGTACACCTAGCACATAAAGTCCCTGACCAGGTGCTTTGAGGTTGGTTTATTCAAAATATATAATCGGTACTAAAAATCTGAGATATATATTATATGAGCAAATTTCTTCTCTGCAATTTGATACCTCATTCAACAAAATCGAATGGATACTTTTAAAGTTATGGCGATTTCAATGACCGCGCATGCAACAGAAAAGTTGCACTAGGTATAGGAATCATTGATTTGTGTGTGATTACTGTCATAACTGTGTGCTATCTGAACGAGACAGATGAATGGGTCTTTAGTGATAACCGCAATGTGCGGGACAAAGGGTGTATCTGGCTGTGAATTATACAAGTCTTAGCTGATAAGCTGTGAGTTTTCAGTGACAGTGGTATATCACACACAAATCAATGATTTCCTATACCTAGTGCAAGTTTTCTGTTGCATGCGCGGTCATTGAAATCGACATAACTTTAAAAGTATCCATTCGATTTTGTTGAATGAGGTATCAAACTGCGGAGAAGAAATGTGCTAATTTAATGTATATCTCAGATGTTTGGTACCGATCATATATTTTGAATTAGCCAACCTCAAAGCACCTGGTCATGGACTTTATGTGCTAGGTGTATATAGATTACATGGGTGGACAGCTATCTTGAAAAGATGGGACAGCTTCATTGAGTTGAACACATGGCGGGACTGTATTGAGAAGATAACACATACATGCTATGACAGTTGGGACTGTTGAGACAACTGACTTGAGTAGATAACAATGGGAAAGCATTGAGTAGAAATAACACATGGATTGGAAAGCTATCTTGAGTAGAACACTTGGATTGGAATCTTGTATAGGTAACACATGGATGGGATGGATGGGAAAGCTATCTTGAGTAGATAACACATGGATATCTTGACTAGACGATACATGGGAAAGCTGTCTTCGGTAGATAGCACTTTATGACTATAGGACCGCCCACCCCCGCTCTCATAAATGTCTGATTCGGCGGCTCATTTTCCAAAATTGTTGAAGAAAAAAAGGTCAAGGACCGACCCTACCTGAGAGGTCCGTTTGCCTGTAGAACAGGGGTGGTGTTTTTTCGTGGCCTAACTTACAATATACGGCATTTCATTCACAGAGCCCGAGCCCCTCTCATGTTTAAAAAAAGATAGGCCTATACTCATTTCGTCTAGCCTTTTTCAGGTTTCTTCTGAGACAAACTTTTTGTTGTTGTTGGCCTTTAAATAGATTTAATATTTGCGGAAAATGTTTAACCCATGTGAAGTATATAATAATGTTTTATATAATATGAAGCATGTAAAGTATGTGAATAGTCAATAGTACTTGCAGAAATATGATTGATAATGGGCCTATAATATCAACCCAGCGTTTGAATGGTGAGCGACCTATAATAATGTATAAGCTGATGATCCGTATTGAACATGTTGAATGCGCCCCTGGAATGGATTGCAAATCTTTTTTTTTATGACTGTTTTATTCAAAAGTGGGTTTTTGGTCGTTACTTCTTCCCGACAGAATGAGTGGTATGCCGCTGCGTGGTGTCGAAAGAGCGACATACAATCGATTGTCTGTCTAATGGTCTAATCAGTCTAATATCCTCATAATATTTGTTTGTTTGTTTGTGCTATATTTAAAAAAAAAATTATCATTAGATTTTACGATTAACATTATACTTTGGGCCTTTCTCAAAAGTAGATTGAAGATATTGGAGATGTAATTGGATATTTGTCCTTGCAGACCTGGGGCTATACTTCCAAATGCATGTTTGTAGGCCTATTGGTGTTTTTTTAATTTTAATTACTATTATTATTATTATTTCTATTTACCGTTTATTTGTTTTTTTGGGGGGCGGGGCTTTTTATAGTATTTCTTTTAAATTACACCTCACTTGGACTTGGAGGTTTAAACTTCAAAGCCGGGATGACACGTGCTCACCCATTTCTAAAATTGATTTCCAATCCCCTGGATTTCGATATTGTGTGTATATAGGTCTAAATCGAACCAGGAGAAAGGTCTCACTGGTCTCACCTTTCCTGATCGAACATACTTTTGACATTTATCCCAATAGAAAGAAAACAAAAACAAAATCGTTAATATAAGTTGATGTTTTCATGTGTGGTTTTTGAGTACGTTTCGTCTCGTTTTAGATTTATAATTATTATTGGACCTAGGAAGGGAATTTCTTGCGCTGCACATCAATGCACTTGTCGCTCGACCAGATTTCATCAATGCGCGTAATACTCAGTGAACTGAGCAAAAATGTTCTCTCAACCATTGCTGAAGGGATTTCCCCATTTGTAACCGGCAAAGATTGTACAAGCACTTTTGAAGTTTTTTCCCATCACGTTTTTTAAAAACCCATCTTTTTGTAACGTGATTATTGTTTTTACAATATTTTTAAAGGAATGCGTTGACTTTACTGAACACCCTTTTAGGGCCCCATGGGCATAGCCGCTCTTCAGAAGCTCTGCCAGCGCTAGCTCGTTAGCTTTCACCCGTAAAGGCCAACCAACAAAAGAGGATTGTTAACACCTAGGAAATCTATTGTCCCGGAGTCGTTTGGCTGCGCCCATCTATTGTGTGGTTGGCTATTGAATATTCATTCGATTTACTCGGGTAAATTCGAACACACTACTGATGACGGGGACAGTTCACTATTCATTTACGTGTGGTTCCGTGAGTTCGGACAGGTAGTGGATTTCCCCGGTGCTAGTTTTGTGAGTATTTTGTATTTGGATGGGCGCTGGTCCGTGAAGCGAAAATCTGGATGTTGACAGTCATAAATATTGAGTTTCGATCTCGTATCATTCAGCGGCATTCAGTAGGTAGGCCTAGCTTTAGATTTGAATCACAGGCCTATCATTTTGCGTTACATTTTTTGTTTGTCATACTTATTTTGTTCATCCTTTATAATAGGACTGTTAAAATTCCAAGGTATTATTACAATTTTACCTTCAATTATATGATCAGACAGCGTGGCCCGCGGAAGACGGAAGAGCTGTCTATTCACTAGTTTTGACTGCTTCATATCTTCCCACGCTCGGCTGATTCCCATTATGGATTCCTATTCTTTCAAATCATGAGGCGTGTATTTGGTTTTGCAGATTTGTATTCAAGGTGATCCGCTCTGACGATTTCTAATCTTGTTTTTTTCTATTGCAAATTACCTAGGGTAAGGACACTCGCTGATTGTTTTGTACATGTACGACGGGAATTTGTGGAGCTGTCTACCAAGTACGTATCCACCGACTTACGACCAATCGTTGACGAGATCACCGAGAGAGTCGGAGTCATTTTTTGCAAATCCACCTGTCGCAACATACCGCACGTATTACACCTGATTTCGAAGCTTCCGAAAACAGCAAAATGAAGACGCCTAAAGGAAATAGTATTGGTAAGTTGGACTTTAAATTTTGGCACTCAATCATTTATTAGAAAGATCGTTTTAAAATGCCTTGATAAATATTAATACTCTCGCTTGTAACTTGTGTAAATAGACTTTTCTTTTGATCGACGTGAAAACGTGTTTTGCATGCATGATTTTGAGTTTACTCAGGCCTATAGGATGGGCGTGATGTTTGCGTCCTGGATCACTGTGGCGTGACTCCACGAGGTATATATGACTATGCCGAACGTAACCATTTCATTTTAGCTTTATTTTTTCTCTAGGTAAATTTGTAAATATACCATAAATAATGTATAAGATAAATTATAATATAAACTTAGAAAGCCAATAAAATCCTTAATGAATGATGAGTCTGGGACCAGATTGTGTTTCGACTTCGACACTTGAATTGAAAATCGGACTTCTCTCGAGCGGAGGCTTTTGCAATGTTAGTGCGAGATGATGATCTGTCTGAAGTGAAGATCGGGGCTTTCCTTTCACGACCATATGCATCGGAGATGTAGAAACACAGCTCTAAAAATCTTTGGAAATATAAAACGTTATGGGATTATTTGTTCAATGATATTCAACCTCATTTTATAGTCCATTAAAGACAATTCTCGTTCTTTTCCATCTCGGTCATAGCTTTTGTTGATGTTACATGATTTGAACTCCTAACCCTATGTCTTCTAATGTTCACACTGTTTGAAAACTTTGATAATAAGCACAATCATTGTGTTAGGAGGTCCTGAGACGATTATAACTAAAGTTATAATCGTCTCAGAGGAGGTCAACAGGACAACAAGCATATTTTCAAGCCCATCGTTCTCTTTCCTTCTGTATCACATTCTTACAAGTTACAGACATTATCAGATTATTGGTTGCAAGTCTTTAAAACATTATTGGTTGCAAGTCTTGACCAAGTTCACCAGGATCATGGTCTTCATTTTGTTTTGGGGTATGAAATGATGATTTTGTCAATCAAACTCCCACATTTAAGATTAATTTATCATTTAATTGTTAAATATTGATTAGGTCTTAAGGACAAGATTTAGGTTGGCATAGCAACAGAGGAGATAATCAGATATCAGATCAATCCTTATCTATACAGACAAGATTATGGTTGGGATTTAACTGAAGGATTAAGTTGAGGGGATCAAGATTATCTGATTAAGGACTTAAGCTTTAAGTGGCTCTAAGGTGATAAGATTTGATACAATGGGTTGGCAGATTTAACCAAATTAAAGGTGAGCAGGGTGACACAATTTTTTCATACAATTTATTCTTTCTGAATGTGCAATATTAAATGCAAAAATGACTTCCAGTTTGACCATAGGACTGTACACAACTTCCATTTTGTGTACGGTATGCCACATTTTGGAGACGATTTACTGCTGTTTCATTTGGAATTAAGCCTCTCATATCATTATTAGGCTCAAAATTGCTAGTGTATATTGTGTAATAAGATGAAATCACAATTTGTTGAGCCTATATGAGACTAAGGAAGATTGTATTGTTTGATGGAATGTCGAGTGTTACTGTTATGGTACAGATGGAACCATTGAAAGCAAGGCTCACCACGCACTATCATGCCACACTCAGGTTTGTGCATCGCATGACGCAGTTTGGTGCGCGCGCGATGAGGGGAGAGCCTCGCTTTTATTCTAAAATGGTGATCGCGTGCAAAGGCGTATACAATGTAGGTTAACTTAGTTTAAGAAGTAAGAGTTAGAAAATGCAAGTTAAGATTTTTCTTTTTGATAGAATTTCACTATTTATGTAGGCCTAACTGAAATAAAAATTGATTTTATGCAAGTTGACATTGGCAATGAACCAGACAACATGAGTGCAATGAATTTAGGTCAAGTACACATTAAATAATAGTCTATAAATGTATTTTCCCCATGTGGTCTGTATTGAAATCTTCTTTTATGAATCCACCCCTCAATGATTTGATAATAAAGCTGGGTGCTGAAGCATGCTAGGTTATATTTGCCAATTTTGATATGATTCCATCCTTGGACGGTTTGATAGTAAACCTGTGTGCTGAAGCATGCTAGGTTATATTTACCGTGCCCGTTGAATATCAGGTGAAGGTATACCAAAGGCATACCAGAGGGGTTCCCTGACTTAGCTGGTTGACTGCCTGCCCGCTGGCTTAGTGGCTAGATATTCCTAGTAGAACTACTCAACTGTGTGTCATGTCAGAGTCCTCCCGGTTTGCGCTGGGATACCAGGCTCCAGCGTTTCATAAAAATTACCAACTATCAGGTTTGCTGGTTGCCCTTGCACATTAGTAACTGTTAAGGGTAAGATACTTTCCAAGTTTCTGTGATTAACATACCATCGTCCATACCCCTCTTTGGCACCTACCTCTTTTATCACTCTCCTCGCCTTGTGAAGTTGTGACATTTTAATTAGTTTCTCTCTGGGTAACTAGAACGATTCAATCACACGCCTTTTCCCAGAGTAGGCCAGCTCACACAACTGTCCAAAGAGCCATGTGCCTCAGACCGAACACGAATCAGCAAGTAGCAACCTTATTATTTCCACCAGACCCACAAAGCTCCTAACCTTTGAAGTTAACTTCCAAAGCCCCAATTTTGAAACAGGATGCTTCAGAGAAAATTCATTTTGGAGTACCATTAATGGCCACCCTTCACCCACCCACCCGACTGCGAGAAGGAAAAAAAATAATATAAGAAAAACGATTGAAATTGATCATAACGTTAAACCAATCATTTTGCCATGTTTGTGAAACAATCGTAAGCAAAATTTGTCAAACGCATACCTCCATCTTTAGGCAATTCATTTTGTCAGTGAATGTTATCGACACTTTTGCATGTTTCCCATAGGAATGGCATGCTCAATAAATTGGATTGTCAACCAAATAATACTGACGTTGTGTTAGGCCTAAAGATGACGGTATGCATACATAATTGCTTGCAATTGTTTGTAGACTTTTTGGATATCTTTAAGAAAATATTGGCATGATTATAATTTAGGCTTCTCTGAGCACCTTACTCAAGAAATTGTGTAAATTATGACCTATGCTTTGGTCGATTTCTAATTTTGTCTATGAATTCCAAGGTATTTCAAAATGTTACCCAATATTAAATCCTATTGCACTTTTTATGGTATGGTATATTGTACTTTCTCTTTTGGCAATCCTAAAGTATTTTTTGCTAGCTCATCGTCCAGTCTTGATATTATGCCACATTCCTGAGTGAGGCTACCTCAATTATTGCATTCTCATGAATAATGCACAAATAATTTCTTTTTCATTTCATGTGTTCAAGGTTACTTTCCATTTTGTAGTCACACTGGTATCATTCAATATTTTTGTTAATTTATGCATTGTTTTCAATGCTTTTTGGTTATGTTTGTTTTTAAAGCAGTTAAAAACAGCCAAATACAAATACACTTTTGTTCTGGTTGGAATGGAACCGACTTAACTCAAATTTGCACTAAAAGTGCAAATAAAAGTTGACATTGTACATACAGTAAATAAAAAAAGGTCTTTGGTACAAAATAACCAAGCCTCATTAGCGTAACCCAAATGCCCCCAGGCTCAGAAGGGAAAGAAATTTAGGGTGGGGGGGGGGGGGGGGGACTAGCCCACCGGCAGCGGGATTCAACCCTCCCCTCCCCTCCCCCAAAAACAAAACAATGTCTTAATTAAGAAAGACAAAGTGTATTAAGGATTTTGTTGTTGAAAAAAGGTCCACATTTTGGGGAAAAGGGTCCACTTTTGAAAAATCCTGATTACGGGCCTGCTTGGACATCGCGGGAGAAAGGCAGGGTCTCAACAGCACAGTGGTTGTATTGGCAATGTCAGGGTTTTTATAGGATAGGCTTATACATTTGAGACTGTTTCCCTATTTTGTTCTAATAAATGCCATCCCTTTTTCGCCAATATGATTATATTAGTATGGAATGGAATAATCTCAGTTTCTGTTATCACGGTTTCAAATCATTTTATAAATGTTAATTTAATCAATTTACTGGCGGAAACGTGGTATAATTTTCTCGCATTTTTAAACAGGAAGTCATTATAATAAAAAAATCATATACATTTTTAAGTTTCAGACCAATTTACTGTGTAATTTTGTTTGCACTTGTTCAGTGTCCATGACCCGGTGAGCCAGCCATCAAGTCGTGATTGTTGATCGCAGCGTTAATAGCGCCTTTTCAAATCCTGATATGAATGAATACTGACCTAGACTTGTATATTATATTCAGTGCTTTGGTGCAGTGGTTAAAAACAACTTGATTAATGGACGTTAGAGTATTGATGTCAGTTTTGTGTGTAATGACTATGTAGTCACGCACACCTGTAGCGGCCCGCACCTGTATGGAGGGAGGCAGAATTGAAAGGAAAATTGTTCAAATATGACATTTTCACAGGCCTGTTGGAAGAAAACTTAAATAGTTTTGCCAGTACGGTAAACAGTGATTTGAGATCATGTTGCTCCCATGATTCTCCCAAATTTTTATAATTGACTTAGAAGAAGAAAATAAATTGGTGAATTAAAAATCTAGACTATTCTGGATAGTTTTTATCAGGTAGTTTAGAGATGTGAATGTGATATGGTAAATAGACTTTCTAGTACATCATGAAGATTTAGAGACACAAAATAATTGTGGTGTATTAGGAGAGAAGTAGTGATGAATAATGTAGGGAGTCGTCAATGCTTTGCTGGTGCCAGGTAATGGACCATGTAATTAATGACAATAACAATACGTTAAATACCTGTTTTTGTAGGTGAGCAGATACTTGGGGGTGTGGGGAAGAATGTGTCACCTTTATGCTACCAATCTCAGGGTTATTTGTTTGGGATAGGAGGGTGAGGGTAAAGAACATAGCCTGGTAGGGGTGTGCCGCCAAAAAGGGTGGGGAGGGGGATTCCGGGCTTAAGAACTGAACTGAGAGAATTTTATGACAAAAATAGGGTCTCAAGAACTGATTTTCTCAAAAAAACTGGTTTATTTTCAAATTACATTAGTGCGAACGCAACTTTTCAAGCTAATGCAGGCTCAAAAGGGGGTCTTAAGAGCTAGAAGAATAGGGTGAAAAAGGGCTGCACATACCTATACCCCTTCCAATGTCATTCACCCCCCCCCCCCCCCCCCCCCCCCAGGGGTGAGGGTAAAAGAACATAGCCAGTTGCAAGATTTGGGGGAAGGGAGAGAACAAATGTTGGGGAAAGATGCACAATGGAGCCACTCACCTTTTTAGGTCAAAATTGCCTGAAATTAACAAGTTTAGACCAGATTTAAGCTAATTGTAAATAAGTTTGACATTAAATGTGGTTTCCAAATATATGCAAAGCTACTTCACTGATCTGAAAATCATCAACAAAAACAATGAACAACATGAACAATTTCTCTCATTAAGGGGGGAGGTGGGGGGGGGGGGGGGGGGGGGGGGGGCAAAATTAGTGACATCCAAATGCATGGCCATGTCCATGTTTTAAAAGTACCGGCCAAAATAGATTGGACATGGGGACCCATTCGAGCCACACCAGGGCCTCACCCCCTGCATAGTTGACTCACTACATGTAGGGTTCTGGGAAGATCTCTATTTAAAGGTAGATGACCCGATCACATTTTCGTAACACAGAATTATTTCAAACATATGGAGATTTTCATATCATATGAAAGCTCATATTTTTCTCATCATCATACTGAAATTTGACGGCCTAAATCGGTATAATTACGGAGAAATCGATGAAATAGCGTCGAATTACCGCGAATGGTGGTAACCACCGATATAGTTTGTGTACTACTCAATGGGTACAGTTCACAGCATCTTGTGAGTCTAAAATAAGAACCATTAGAGCTATGCAACTCAAACTTTGGAACACAACTTTTTTAAGGATGACCTTTCATGTAGAATAGAAAACTTCCAAGTTGAAAATCGAAAATGTGATCGGGTCATCTACCTTTAAACCCTTAAAGATATTCTCATCCACAGCCTCATAAAGTCTCAAGGAGAGACTACAATGCCATTGTGATGCTAATTATATTCAATCTTTTCACTAAATTGAGGTGGATTTACAGCAAAGAATGTCCTTGATGAATAGATGTGATGAATGGAAGCAGCATAAATCTGGGGAATTAATTTAATGATCAGTGGAGCCAGATCAAAATAAAAGGAATCAATATATTCAATGGATTAGATTATGTGAGTGTATTTTATGGATGGTTTGTGGCAAAAAGCCCCAACCCCCACCCTTCAATGAGAATAGGCATTGATAATTATTCCAAATCTATTATGTCAAATCTGCACCCCCATACCATTAGGCCAAATTAAAAAAATAGACATGTTTTATAGCGTCATCTCCCATTTTTTTTGTGGTCGGCTTCAATTTTATTATATTTGTTCTTTATTTTTGTTCAGTTGTTTCAATGTTTGTAACAACTTTGCTTGTTTTGTATTTATAAGCATTTTAAACAAATTTTGTGGTGACCAACCCTGAGGACCATGAAATAAAAAAGATTTAACCCCTGAGAACTACCGGCCGATTGGATAGAAAGATGGATACATCATTTATTGCACCAATCAGAGACATTGTTTAAATACGTGTATCCCTGATAAAGACCGGGTGAAATAGTTTAAAAGCTGTATTGTAATTGGTTATTCAAATGAGCATATCTTGTAATTAACCAATCAGAAGCGCTATTAGATAGACAGGTAGACGACCCAGTGGGTTAAAGAGTCCTCCCTCTTGAAGGTTTGGAAAATGTATCGCTTATATACATAGACTCGATTCCGCCATCTCCTGCAACGTAGGCTGTGGTGCGCATGCGTTGGCCTTGTTGAGGGGACTGGTTCGCTTCTACAATGTATGCTCTTTATGTGCCAGACTTTTTCGTCGCTTTTTGCGCTAATTTGTTCATAAGAGTCACAGTAATTCGATATCCAATGCGACGGCGGCTGTGCATGTGTAGCGCATCTCTTAATCCACCCGCGCGATAACATGATGACGCAGTATAATACGATCACACGAACATCGCGCAGATAGCAAAAAACCCGGCATCATTCGAACCAATTTTTTTTTTAGTCTCCAACACAGGTTCGCGCATGTGGAGACAGAAGGAATTAGTCTATCGCTTACAAGGGACAATTTGCACCCTAATCCTCGATTTTCTGCCAAATTATTTAATAAAAATTGGCGGGGGGAAAAAAATCGGCAAAAAACGGCTGATTTTACAAGATTTGTTTGAGAGAAAAAAACACGTAAAAAGGGATCAGTCGGCCCGTAAAACAGGGTTTTTTTCATTGCCTAATGCTCAAAATCAGCATTTTTTTCTATCAGCCCCTTAGGCTTCCCATACTTAACCCAAAATCTAAAAAGCTTGGCCTTGGTGAACCATAAAATGGATTGTCATCAAGAAGCATTTGTATTCTGTTCTCAATTACAACCTATAATATGGAATGGGTCAAATATCTGTTTTGTAAACTTAAGAATTACCTACAGTGTAGTATAACCATAACACACCAATTTAATATTACATTCCTGCAGCATGTAAAGGGTTTAGGGTTATGTACAGCCCGGGGTGCTCAGTTGTCATTACAAGAGGGGTATCATGCGTGTCCAAGAAATCACGTAATTAGGGCAGTTTTTTAAGGTGGGGCAGGTTACGTACGTAACGTGAATAGGGTACTCAAAACAAGCCAAATTAAGAAAAAGGGTATACTTTTTACATTATTGGCTTTCGTATTTAGGGTCCTTTTTTGCTCCATGAGGATTATAAATAGCCATGATACAAGGGCGAGATGTATTTCTCAAATTGTATTCTTCGCAAGTGATCTGATAGATCAGCTCGGCATTTGTTTCATAATACTTTTAGCTTATTACTATTAGGGAAGGGAAAGGGTTAGAAATGTGTCATACGTGGAGAGAGGTTTAAGCTATACAAATAACTTGCTTAGGGTATCAAAATATGTTTAGTACTTGTTTAGGGTATCAAAATATTTTGAGTACTTGTTAAGGGTACTGGAAATACTGATATTACTGGCTTAAGGTATGTAAAATACTGTGCCATACTTGTTTAGGGGGTGCTTTTTCACATTAACACGATTATGTATAAGGGTACTTTTTGAAAGTCCTTGGACGCGCATGATACCCCCTTGTTATGACCACTGAGCACCCCGGGATGTACTAACAGTTATTACCCAATAAGGAAAGAAATACTTCATAGGGAAAAGTCTCTGTATTAAATATCTCTAATTACACCAAATATGAAATAACAATCCTTAGCATGGGAAGGATAAAGGAAGGTGTTCCGATCGATTGCTGGCCCGATTTTTAACTTGATGTTTTCTATTCTACATGAAATGTCATCCTTTAAATAGTCTTATTCCAAAGTTTGAGTTGAACAATGTAACATGATATTTGCCCATTGAGGAGTACACAAACTGGCCAGGTTTTCTTGGCAGTAATTCACTGCATTTTGGCCTTTTAAGTTATAACGTCTAAATCTAAATGGAGCATATCTTGCACCAAACATTTTACAGAAATAATGAGAAAAATATGGTATTTCTTCTGATATCAAAATATGTTAATCCCCCCCCCCCCCCCCCCCCAAAAAGAGCTACATTGTAATGAATTACAACCTGTGTAGCAGGCAAAGGATTAAGCCTCAATAAGGTTTGCACATATCACCAATAATAACCCTGCTAACAAGCAGCGTACAAGCCCAATATGTATAAATATTAAAAGAAATTATTTAACTACAGCAGCGATACTACAGGTGTACACGGTACCAGTCTATACAATATCGTATAGCTTGAAGCATGACATATATATCCTTTCCGCTCCCTGCGGTACTTACGTACGTGCTCTCATTTTATTCACCTTTATAAGCCGAAATTAAACAAAAACCCATTTGATTTCTCACCTTTTGCCTCTGCATTGAATTGGGCTTGTTTCCCACCCAGTGTGGGCTTGGTATGATGTCCCATGAGCCCTACAGCCAATCAGACGATCTCTCTTACAAGAAGGTGTCACATTTGGGCTCATTTTTACCTATTTTGTAATTGCAAAATAATTGCACTTCTATTGACCTGCAAAGGACACTTAAAATCCCTGCTAACCTTGCCAGAAAGGGTTTATTTTGTTCAACGGCAAAGAAGCGTTTTGAGTTTTCAAATCCGTTCCATGCCTGCCCTAGCCCGAGGCAAAGCCATGACCCGGGCTTGTAATACATTGTAAACGATTCATGGCAATGCAGGTATTGGTGGAAAATATGAAGAAAAAATATCCAAAATATTTTAAGTACACTTGAGATTCAGGTATTAAAGTGACAGTATCTTGGCGATCAGCGTAGTAAGTGTATTACTAGACCTTGAGGCTGGGCTGAAAGTCAGCGCTAATACTCTCATCATGAAAAGATGTCGTAGAATTAGAAAATTCGATAAAGAATTGCGTACGGTATTGGTTGTGATTACTAGATTATAGAAAAAAGGTTAAAAAGTACGGTAACATTGTGTAACAATATCAACAGACATACAAGAAAAGTGCACACCGAACCCATATTTGGTTAAATATTAAAAACCAAGCTAATAATGATATTTCTAATGCAGTCTGGCAGTATTTGTTATACATTATTACATATTTCATAAGGGATTTTCTTTCTTTTCTATTCTTTTTTTTTCATCCCGATTTATTTTTCGCAGTTTCACTTCAGTTAACATGTTTTTTAAAATTCACAATTATATGTTCCGTTACAATACAACCATTGAATCATAAGTGGGTTTTTTTTTGTGCCGCCCGTGTTTATGGTGTACTAACATATATGGTAATTCAATCTTTTGAGCACAGGGTGAAAAAGTAGGTAATACGGAAAGCTCCTTGCAGGGAAATGTGAGCATTTGGAGGGAAATTTTGGCATTTGGAGGGAAATGATACTCTTTCATTAAGAAATGCATTCCATTTTGGAGGGAAATTTGGAATCGCTTGCCGGGAAAAAAACATTTTTTCAGGCCATGCTTTTGAGAGACGGGAGGATGTAAGTTTCCTGGACATTTCATTCTAGGGCCATTGATTGTTATATACCACACCAGAGTCCATTTTGGTTTTGTATGCTCACAAAATAATACAAGTGTTATTAATTAATATGGGAGCACATGTCCTATTTATAAGGAAGTGTCAATACTATAAAACGACTTAATTTTGCGAGGGATTTAATTTCATGGATATTCGTGAGGGGTGTAGATTCGCGAAATTAACAACCCATAAAACTGACAATTTTCATTGAAAGTAACAGTAAAATTTCCAGATTTGCAAAATTAAATAGCGGCAAAAATAGCAGTAATTTCAAATTCAGCTGAATGCTCCAGCATGCCTGTTTTTTCTCCAAATATTAAACTTATAAACTTGGGATCTATAATAATTTTGATAAAAATGGATGTCGTTGTAATGTAAAACATAAGCGGTATAAGCCTGCTATATTTTCTATGTTTGAAACTAATAACAATATTACTGCTTAGTTGATAAGATTGCCTTGGAGTTAATGCTTCATTTCCTACAGATTAAGCTAAACAAGCAATTTTGTAGCGTGACTTTTTTGTTGTAAGTCCTATTTGGCTTCCAATTTTCACTTCTACTATGAAGTGAACACCTTTCCCAAACCCAAATTTGCAATTACTTCAGCCCTAATTAACATGTGAAATGTAATGGTTGATTTGTTGCGTAAAATGGTATATCACAACGCCCCCTTACCATGCATGACCGATTGCGTTAATAACAATATAAGTATAATATGGTTGTGAAAATACCGATCTATTAAAAGCAAGTTAGTGCAAGTTGGGCAATTTCTGAAATAACATTTATATATATCTTGAATTGTGTAAAGGCAAACCATTGGCCAGAATTTGGCCTATTATGAAATATGTATTCTCAACAATACCGTAATTATACTTTTTCCTGAATGACCATGACCTTTGTGGTATATTTTTTCTCTTTTTCTCTTTCAGAATAATTGTTTCATGAATAAATTGTCCTGTTTTTTGATTGATTGTACACTTTTAGTGAATAATTTAGTTTTTTCAACCCTTTTTGGAATCATGATTTTGTATCTGAGAAAATAATGTTGAGAAGTAGAATATTAATTAAAACATAAAAGGTTCGTCACAGAGACATTTTGCAAAAAAGCTAAGTGCTGTGCGATTTTTTTTTAAAACTATTTTTTTAGAGAATTGCCTATGAGGTATTAAAAGAAAATTAGTTATCGGCCTTGTTTAATTTGACCGTTTTTCAAATTATGCATATCAATTTTGTGTTGATTCAAGCTTACAGAGAACCAAACGGGAAAAAAAGAAAAATGCATCGCCACCGCATAGAGCTACGTGCCAAAGCCTATTTCACATACCAATGCGCGCGGGTTTCTGAGACCCGCACTTTTTTTGCCTTATTTGGGGACTGCGATATACATGCAGCAACCTATGTCAGGTGACTAAAATCTGATTGTTGATTGGTCACTGATATACTGGATAAAACTGGTGGTAAATTGATAAGAGTATAGATAAGATATTATTGCGCATAAGACAAAAAGTTTAAGTCCTTTTAATTTTGTCTGATGGGTAATATATTCATAGGTTGTTGATATGATACACACAGCCTGTGTACAAATGTATATGCAGCCTGTCTCCCATTATTGGTTGCCATATGATGTCATACCTCTAACCCCGACCCTTGTTGATAAATTAGTGAAATCTGAACCTTGTTTTACAGAGTGAATATTTATCAGGGATCAAACTCAAATTATTATACAGTATATAATAGAGAAGCTCATCCCAACTGAAAGAGCGAAATGAACACATAACAAACCACGCCGCAGAATGTCCCAACTGGAAAAAGCAAGGACATTCACCGGCATGGGACTCTACCCCACGATCTCCTGTATACTAGAACAGCGCTTAACCAGTCGGCCATTAGTTCATACGGCGAGTAATCTGCTACAAGAACAAATTACATTTATAATGCATTGCAATCAATATTTTCTAATTTGTAGTATATATTTCACAGATATTATTTCACCATGATATTTTTTTGATTCATTTCTTTGACAAAACTAACCAACACTGTTTTTCTTGTTTCTCTCCATTGCAGCCGATCAGACAGAGGCTGATCGTGTACTTAATCAGCTAGGTGGACAGTTTGCCAATGGAAGGCCTCTACCGCAAGCCATCCGACAGCAGATAGTAGATATGGCACAGCAAGGTGTGAGGCCATGTGACATCTCAAGACAACTCAAAGTATCACATGGATGTGTTAGTAAAATACTTGTTAGGTAGGTCAATTTTGTGTTGCCTTAACCTTAACCCTAACTCCCTGGACATGTTTGTCTGAATTATTAAACTATCAGAAGAGAAAAACGGGTCAAATTTGGGGGCAAAATAAATCTCCCCATGCGCCGTGGATCGAACCGGCCGCTGTGTGCAAGTCAGAGAGACTGCCGACTGAGCTATATTGTATGTATATATACGGGTCAGTTTCAGAAAACTTGGAACTTTGCTTGCAAGATGGACTGGTTCTGTGTATAAAATGTCAACATTGTCATATTAGCGACGTCATTCACGACGCCATATTGTCAACGAGGTCAACCCACAATGCCTTGCGGAGGACCAGTGCATATAACCTTTAGGCGACACGATACAACACACAACTTTGTATCCTCCTCGGAAATCAGTCACAAATAGAAACACACCACTCGGCGCTATTATCCGGTGAGCGATTTCCCCGAATAAAATGCGGATACTCAATAGAAATACGCTAACAGTCATATCTAAGAGACTTGAAAAGAATGAAGGAGAGAGAGTTCACATAGCTTCATGTAAGATCTTGTTTCACTGTCCATAGGGATTACAGGTGGCCTGTATATCAATATCATGATACCAGTACAGCAGCGTAATAGTCTAGTCTCAAATCTAGTCTAGTCTCAAATTATTTATTTATTTATTATTATCTTTTTTGGGGGGGGGGGGGGGCAGGCCTGTGATCAGAGGGCATAACCTACTATTTTTTTGTATATAAACAGTTTGTCATTTCGTTAGGGGGTGGGGGAGGCATCAAGGGCAAGCCTTCTGGCAGGGGAGGGGCAAATGTCTAGGAGCTTCAAATTATTTATTTATTTATTATTATCTTTTTTTGGGGGGGGCAGGCCTGTGATCAGAGGGCATAACCGACTATTTTTTTTGTATATAAACAGTTTGTCATTTCGTTAGGGGTGGGGGGGGGGGGGGGGGGGGGAGGCATCAAGGGCAAGCCTTCTGGCAGGGGAGGGGAAATGCCCCCCCCCCCCCCCCCACCTTAAGTTATGCCCCTGAATGATAAATAAAATTCTTTGTTTTAGTAAATCATTCATATGGAATAATGTGCATTATATTCTTTCTGTAGATACTACGAAACCGGTTCCATCAAGCCTGGTGTAATTGGTGGCAGCAAACCTAAAGTAGCTACGCCTGGAGTGGTTGATAAAATCGCTAACTACAAGCGTGACAACCCAACTATTTTCGCATGGGAAATCAGAGAACAGCTCATTTCAGAGGGTGTCTGTAGCAAGGAATCAGTACCAAGTGTCAGCTCCATAAACAGGTAGACAATATCTCTATTAACTGGTAGACCAATGCTAATTCAATTAAGGTCCTCGTAAACAGGTGTACAATGAACATGCAATTAAGTTTTGTCTACCTCTGGACATGGTCCAATGCAAATGAAGACCTTGAGGACAATAGTCTGGCCGTGAACATTGTTGTGTTTTTGCCCTTCCCTGGGTTTTCTTTGAATTTCTGCTTTAACAAGTAGCTTTGCCCTAAGGGGGTGTGTGAAAAATGTTTGGAGATTGGAAGATTGATGGCAGCCAATTGGAAAAAGGATTAAATCCCTTCAAGAGTATTCTCATCATAAAATCAATGTCATTTCAAATGTAGATTACTGCAATTAAGCCAAAAAAGTTTCAAGCCTTTTTAGTTGGAAGTCAAAGAAATAATGATTGCGCTTCACAGTAGGTCTCCTGCGTGTTCAAGCCTTTGAAAACATAAAGTACATCATGTGGATTTCATAATTCAACCCTTAATTCTTGTGTATATACCTGGGATCTAAAGTTCAGACATGGAATATATTATAGACATTTGCCTGAATTAAGGTTATTTTGTCTCTCAAATTTCCACACTTTTTATTTTTAGCCCATTTTTGGTCTTATACTGTAGCCCAATTTCATAAACTTTTCAGTTAAGGGTTTTCAGGGTTTTTCATGCAAATTCCTTCTCATACCCGAAAGTTACTTGCACAATACAGAGTTTTATGAGATACCAAAACTCCTTTCCCGACCGTGTCAAAGATTAAAGGCATATTATGTGATATTTTCCAAGTTGCGCCCTCTATCATTGATTTTTACTATGAAAGAAGATTTTCTTGCAGATTTGCATTTTTAGGTCGTCCGTAGGAAGAGACCTTATGGCAGCATCCTTCGTGTGTAGTCTGTGTGTGTAGTCTGTGTGTGTAGTCTGTGTGTGTGTCAACAATTTGGTATACACTTTTTGGTATACACTTTTTGTTACAATTTGGTATACACTTTTTGTTTTGTCCATTTCTTTTCCATACAATGTCCAATTGCAATCAAACTTCGGTCATAGATGCAACATGGGAACCTTCATATGTTAATGAGGTCAAAGGTCACATACCAAGGTCAAAGGTCATCCGAGGTCAAGATGTATATGTAAAAGTGGCTGCATATGTAAAATTGATTACATTTGTTCATTTCTTTTCCATACAATGACCAATTGTAACCAAACTTCGGTCATAGATGCAACATGGGAACCTTCATATGTTAATGAGGTCAAAGGTCACATACCAAGGTCAAAGGTCATCCGAGGTCAAGCTGCATATGTAGAATTGATTACATTTGTCCATTTCTTTTCCATACAATGACCAATTGTAACCTAACTTTGGTCATAGATACAACATGGAAACCTTCATATGTTAATGAGGTCAAAGGTCACATACCAAGGTCAAAGGTCATCTGAGGTCAAGATGTAAATGTAGAAATGGCTGCATATGTAAAATTGATTACATTTTTCCATTTCTTTTCCATACAATGACCAATTGCAACCAAACTTCAGTCATAGATACAACATGGACACCCGCATATGTTAATGAGGTCAAAGGTCGCATAGAAAGGTCAAAGGTCATCTGAGGTCAAGATGTAAAAATTAGTACACTTTTTTTTTGTCTCTTGTTCATTTTTTTTTTGTCTCTTGTTCATTTTTCCATACAATGACCAATTGCAACCAAACTTGGGTCACGGATGCAACATGGAAACATTCATATGTTAATTAGGTCAAAGGTCACATACCAAGGTCAAAGGTCATATGAGGTCAAGATGTAAAATTAGCTGCATATGTAAAATTAATTACATTTAAACAGGTGCAGTACAATTGCAACCAAACTCCAGGATGTTTATTTTATTTTTTATATCCTGGATCCGCTAGTGGTCTAACCTCTTTCTTTCTAGATGCCTGTGGTTTGAGATCCACCTTGTTTTTAATCTACCCTATAAACGGACGACCTATTTGGGACCGCTGTCCCTATTTTTGATCATAAATCATAACGATCTTCCAAGTTACAGATCGATACGATTCCTAATTACTTCAAAATCATGGTTTGAAAATAGATTGTACCGCTTGGGTACAATCTCTTTTTCAATTTTTTCTCTAAATTCACTCAAAAACCATGATTTTTAGGTAATTAAGAATTGTATCGCTCTGTAACTTTGAATACATTTATGATTTATGATCAGAAAAGTAAATCTGCAAGAAAATTTGCATCCAATTTTTTTTCGCGGATTGAGGGCGTTCCCTGAAAATCATCACATAATATGCCTTTAAGGATATCCCAAAATAACCTTATAATTGAAAGAGTTCATTAACAGCATTTGAGACCATTATACAGTGTAGTAAGGGATGCACCATTAGATTCTCAGGGGGGGTAGGAAGTTGGGTTCGGTGGTGATTTATTTTTTTGGCCGCCGTAAGGGTTGCAATCTTTTTTTTGTTGTGCCGAAGGCGGCGAATTTTTGTATTTCTGTATGTATTCATTCATATTGAGTTGGGTGGGGGTAGATTTTTTTCTTCTTTTTTCCACTCATCAGTGGTGGGAATTTTTTTTTTGCCTGCATAGAGGGGGAATTTTTTTTCTTCTCCAAAAACTTCCTACCCTCCCTGGAAATCTAATGGTGCGTCCCTAAATACTTCCTTTACCAAACTAAATCTTGCTGCCATGTTTGCATGTTATAAACAATGAAGTCACTGTTATACTCAAAAGAAACACCAGCTATTAAAATATTGCTGTTGTACATGTATGGTCACCCATGTATTGTCCAACAGCTTAATATGCAGGCACCCTATTCATCTTATCCTCAATATAATCGCCAACTGTCCAAGTAGTCAAAATAACATACACATCAGTGGGACCACACCTTCCATTTAAAAAAGTACAGGATTCAAAACATGGCACCATGGTTTAGTGAACACAAGAGAATTGCTTGTTATTTCTCGGGGCAACGGAAGAAATCGGGGGTCCGACATGCCGGTATTGTTAACCGCTAATGAATCGTAGCTACAATTCAACTCGGCAAAGAAAGGGGCAAGCAAAGGTTGTTGGAGGGTCATGCGGCTTTTGTTTGGCGTGTTATCGGGATCGGAAACCAACACGCAATGAGCTGCATAAACTTGGCCTTGGATCATTCACTGACCTTGGGGCTTGTTTTCTTGCGTCTTTTCTTTTCATTGCCCCTTTATTGTGTTGGTTTCTCTTCATAATTGTTATTAAAAGTGTAACAAGGACAGGAGTTTATGTGTAAAATAACTGAAATTCCAGATCGGTGTTAGATTCCTTATAAACTCTTTCACTCTATCACACTTGACCTTAATATGATTATTTGAATTCGGCTATGGGGTTTTGCTATTCACTTACAAATTCTTACTCTCAATAAACCGGAAAGATTGTATATGTTCAGAGCAAATTTCCGAGAAATTGAAAACGAGAATTGTATTTTTGTATGTACATGTATTCCATGGTTTATCAACCTTGCATTGCTCTATCAAAGTAGAAGCTGAAGAAAACTGGCCAAATGCAAATTATTGCAATATCCCCTGACAATAGGTTTCTGAACATATAAAATTTAAATATTATCCTTCAGTGTTAACTATTAACCAACTATTGATTTGAACAATTTCCCAAAACTATAACAAAATAATTATGTATGTATTACAAACGCAATTTTCTCTCCACAGAATATTGAGAAATAAAATAGTGAACGGTCTGGTGGTTCCTGAGAGTTCTTTAACTACCAAGACCCGGCCCACCTCACCTCAGAGTGAAGAAGGTGACACATCTCCGTTCTCATCTCCCACCATGGTTCCTCCGCATAAATTATCTCACATAGCAACACCGGGTACATTCACACAACAAGCATTCCAAGCAGGTGAGTTATTAACTATAAGGGATGGATCCTTATACCAGGGGGTGGGGTTCCTTATGCTGGGGGAAGGAGTGTCAACTCCCTTCTCATCTCTCACCATTGTTCCTCAACGCAAAAAACATTCTAAGCAGGTGAGTGGTCACATACCATGGGAGGGGGTGGAGATTCAGGCACAGAAGGTGGAGGAAATCAGGGGAGGAGGTGGATGGATGGAATTCTGGGGAGAGTGGACACAATTTGTATTTTGAAATGGTGAATGAAAGGTAGAACACAATATTTATTTGTGCAGACAGGATGACATGAAATTGATTTCAATGAGAGAGAGAGAGAGGACAAGAAGAAATGGAGCCAATACATCCGTCTTTCACCCTGCCCGTGACAGTTATTACTCCCTTATAGCGAACAAAGTAATCTTTTGCATTTTCAAGCATGAGGATATTTTCGGTAAAGCATTCCACCCAAGACAATGTTTGAAATTAATTCCCCAAACCTTTCTAAGCTTCTTGGATTACTTTGCATACTTTTGTGATATGTGATTTTTACCTCATCAAGTTATGTAAGGCACTTTTAAAAACGGACACATTTTTCACGATTCTTTTCAAAATTTGCTTTCAGGTCTTCTCAACAACCCAGCCTTAGCCAGCCAATACCCTACTGCCTTCCTACAAATGGCCGCCGCCGCAGCACAGGGCCAGTCATCCATCAACACCACACAATTATCATCGGCACAGACTACAACCTATCCTACCTATTCATTTGCCTTGAATTCCGCTGGTAATACAACGATAAATCGCATTCCACCCATGTACTCCATTAAAGGTCTGCTGGCATCACCTAGTCAGGTAGACATAGAGAAGGCAAAGTTACTTATCAAAAAAGAAGGTATGTTCACAAGAAAACGGTCTATATTTTATGAATTAATCGTAGGAATTTTGTTATCATGCCAAAGCATTTGTTGATACATGTAGATCCAAGCATGTATGTTCATGAGATATTTCATTCTACAATCTAAGCCGATTGAAACATCTGTGTCCACGACAACACCCTACATCATCCCGAGCTTCATATCATTACAACCTAAAGAACGTTTAACAATAAGTTAGGAAAGAATACAACAGCATCGTCACAAAAACACACACACAAATAACCACCTACCGTACTGGTCCGAGTATAGTCCCACTGGTTTTCAACTTGAAAAAATATCGGAATTAGGGGGTGGGATTATGATCGGACATAATGTGTGTCCGGCGAGAATAAAAAATCGAAAATAAGCTTACTTACTAAAATTTCCCCGTATCACAATTTGCAAGCTGGAACCAAAGTTTGAGATTTTCTTGATGATGAAAAGTATTTTGGAGACTTACTCTACATGAATTTATAACTGAAATATAAAAAAATTAAAGTTTAATGGGTTTTTTCTGGAAATTGAAACACAATTTCGATCTTTTTAATGGCACATGTTAGCCAATGGAATCCGCCATCTTGGAAATTTTCCGGTTTTAAAACAGGAGCCTAGGGGTGCTTTACCATGTTTACCAAAAATCAAAATGGAAGGCAACACTTTCCCACGCTATTTGCCGATAGAATCGAAGCAATCAGATTTTATAACAGTTCTAGAATGAATGCAGAGGTGTATCTGACTATCCCACAAGTTAGGTTAATAGTTGCATCAACTAAATCAGCATTGAAATATGATACTGGTTCTTTAAATAGATTAAAATATGTGTTGAAAAAGTCATGAATTCGCCATAGTCTTTTTTTTTAAGGTGTTGAATTCGGCATCCTGGAACTTGTAAGTTAGAAATTTAACATGGGATTTTAAACGGATTTTCCTTGAATTCCTGTATTTTCTTCAAAGTTAGGGGATGGGATTATAATCGGGCATGGGACTATACTCGGACCAGTACGGTAATTTACAGTTAGGTTTTATTTACTGTCATTATGACATTTACTCAAATTTATGGTATTTATACACAAACAACTTGGTAGAGTATGCCAATCAATCACTCTGCAAGTTCAATCATTTATCAACAGAACCAACGAGGCTTGTCATTAGTAATTACTGACTCTATACTTAAGGTCAACAACCCTTACACTTAGAATGTCACTCAATGAGTAAATCAGGACTAAGTGCCCCATCTTTGGCAAATCCAATTCTAGCTACAGCAATATTTTGCACATTTCGAGGGCTCAGAAACTCAAGGCCTTATCTCCATTTTGACCATTTTGAGAAAAAGACTATTGAAGATTTTTAAACACATTGGGGAGATGGAGATGAGGCCTTGTGATACTGGCTATAACTTTGAAAGGGGTTGTGTTATGGAGATAAGGCTGTGTGTTACTGGAAAGAGAATTTCTTTCTGAAAATGTTGATACCAAAATCTCATCTTTGAAAAATGGAGATGAGGCCTTGTGGTTCTGAGCCCTCGATTTCTCACTTTCCATTCATGATGCATCGTCACTGCAACCATCACTGCAACCATCATATTCTTTGTTTTTTAACAGCCATAGAACAAGCAGCAACTACCATGCACCAAGCCAATGCGGCTATGTTCATGCATCAATCCTATGTTACCACGGCTGCACAACAACCAACTGCAGCCTCCCATCTCGGCTATCCATTAAAACCAGTTGCTCTACAATCAGGAGCAGTCACGTCAGAACAACTGGTAAGACTTATGTCATTCAGTTATTTATAAATATTGGTCCATGGGGGAGGGGGGGGGGACAGGGGGTCAGCAAGATTTTGTCTCGTATGGGAATGGCGGTGTCCCCTGTCTACTTTGGTTGAGGGAGAAAAGGATCAAAGGAGGCAAAAGGGGCGGGTCATGAGATTTAGTTTTTGAGTTCATTAGGTTTAGGGGCATTCAAATGTGGTGGTATACAAATACTACATGGTAGAGGGGAAATAGAGCAAACTATTTCCCCGAGGAACTGGCTACTAGCCAGTACCGAGGGAATATAGTGTGCCCTATTGCCCCGATCATACCATGTAGTATTTGTTTTATTACACCTCACTGTGACTCTGGGGATGAGGTTGTAGGGAAATAGTCAAAACTATTTCTCTAGGGAAATAGTACTTGTGATAGGAATTGGCCAATGAATTGGCATGATTAGTTCATGAATATTTATGAGGTGTAATAATATTCAATACTGCATGCCAATAATAGTTGTATTATATAGTGGCGTAGCTAGGGTCTTCAATTTTGGGGAGGGGACATAAGGGGGAGGGGGCGTAACCAACTATGCCCCCTCTAGTTACTTTACGCCCCTGCTAATTGGTTGCAGTATACAGTACACATAAAGCTCTTTTGTCACACATTTACTGGCAAAATTTTTATTTACATGTACTCATGACATATAGTTCAGTTCCAATTTTACAAGAAATGTATGCGTTTTTTATCTCTCCGCGCTCAAAAGTAATCCAAGAAATTTAGCATGATTTTGGCCATACGTACATGATTTTGACCAAATGCACGCATCACTAATTTTGATGCACAGTACGCTTGTTGCATTCATGTACACCTTTCTGTATTAATTCGCTGCTGTACGGTCGGCTTGCCAATTTGGAGCTGATCAAACTATAGGCATACAAGATATTGAACAAGGACAAGTACAAGTTATTGCTTAATGTTAAAGATCATATTTTAAGCTTAATAATGATGTCTTGTTTCCGAACAATTAAACTACAAATTGATTAAGTAAGCTTATGTTTCCCTATTAATTTCTTTGTAATGTACTCTGTTTATTATGCTATATCTCCAAACTTGCCGACAACATGTTCTTTTAGATGCGACAGGTTACGTTGATGGTCTTTTACCTACAATAAGAACATTTGGTCATTCCGAAAAGAAAACTGATACTTTCACCTGACCATAATCTGTCTAAGCCCATGGCTCATAAGTTAGTGTTTCTAGATACAATCTTGGTATTTTCCTAGATATTTTATTCTATGAAATGCAAGCTCTACCATGTCGGGGCCTAATAATATGGGAATTTGAAGTCATGCCTCTCCATTGAACCACATCATGTTCTGGAGCATGAAAAGAACCATGTACTTCAGATGCTTAGAATTAAGTGTCAATTGGAATATGCTGTTCTACAGTGTGTATCAGAAAACTCACTAATTCTTGGGCATATCAATTTTTTTAATAGCAATCAGTTATTACAAAATGTGTTTTTAAGGGTTCAAGAGAGCATTATTGGATGAAATATATGTAATCCAAGTCAAATGTCTTGTATATCACGACTCTTATAAAATGCCTAGGATAGCTAGATGACTTTATACCAACACAGGCAAATTCTGCAAAAAATGTTATCCTAGAAATTTGAGTTATTTCATACTAATCATACATCAGACTACATTAAATTATTATTGCAATTTATTGAAGTCTAGTCTGTTTTCATCTGTCCCAACCTCTTTGTCCATAGTGTTCACCGGTCAGTTGCAAAAATGAAATTTTATTAAAAATAAATTCATTAAGAAAAAATCCCTAAGAAAAATCCTTTGTGAAATATATTTATAATATAAATAGCTTTTACGCCAGGCTTTTTCTTCACTTCAGATACTATTAAAACATATTTTGGGTCTTTCAAGAAATTAATGGTGGACATTTTTATTTCATGAATTTGATATTTTGAGTGATATCGCCGGCTGGTTGCCAGCATTATGCAATTCGGTCCATTGTATAATATAAGGCATGTAAATGTCAATCCATTTTGCCAGCATGTCACACATGGATGCATAATGTGCATGGGTATATATCCATCAGTGTGCAGTGACCTGGAGGATAAATGTGAACAACAGGGTTTACAAGCCCTTATGAGACGGGAGTATATATATATTGCATAAATGCAATTACCTCTTTGCTGAACATTATAATACACTAAAATATTGCTATCATTATTTCCCTGAAAAGGATTGCCATTATTTACTTATTATTGCAAAATAACCCAATTCCAGAGTGATTTATAATTGTTTAGTTGTTCCTGGTCTAACTGTGTTGAAATGGAAGGGTAAACTCTGAGATGAATCTTTATATTTGAAAAGTATAAAAATTCAAGTATTGGTAAAATTATGCTTTATTGAGGATCTATTTCTTTCATTATTGACAAATATGGTTAAAAAACTATCGCGTTCAGCTAATCTTTCATTATTGATGTATCATTTGTTCCCAATTTTTTTTAAATGGGCTACCCCATACACTGGGGATAGGAACCCCCTGAATGCCCCTGCAATGGGGGATATGAACCCACAATAGGGGATAGGACACCCCTCTGGATGACCTCCCACAATAGCGGACTGGCACCCCCTGGTGTAGAGGTTGCATACTGTATTATAAATTTTGCACGCTCTGCTGATTTTAAACAATTTCATGGGTTGTTAAGTTTGCTATTTTGAGTTTCGTATTGAAAGGTTTGGAGCTGTATCCTATGATCAAGTGCCAGCCAGGAGCAATATGCCAGGTTTTGCATGATACAAAAGATATTTGAGGAATATATTGATTTATTTTCCCTGAAATAGTTCTATTATTGAGCTTAAAAATGGAAGAAATTCATATTTGTAGAAAGTGTTTAAATGAATGATATTTTAATGGACAATCAAACAACCAGACTTGAAATAGACAAATACCGGCAGTTTTAAAATATTGGAATATTTATGTCTTTACATAAACAAAAAATAGTGATATTTTAACAATCAAAACATTTATTGGTTTCAAAATCTTAAAAGATAATTTATATGCAAGTAAAATATTTTAAGAAATTAGCCCTTATTTCATAAATCAAGTAATGAAGATGATGGCACAGATGGCATAAATGGCACAAATTACTTGTTGTTAAATAATCTCTAATATCAATTTGTACCTTTGCTGTAATTTAAAACGTAAAATTGAGTCTTAATTTTATCCAGGAATAATAATATGGTGTAATAATTGCTGGGAATAATTTGCATAAACACACTTGCTATCGCAGTACACTGTCTATGCTGTAATATATTGGGTCCTTGATATTTACTTGTGTGCATATTATACACAGCACTAGAATATTCCAAGGCAGTCACTGTCTCCATTGAGCCGTGCCTGTTTGTGCATGTGCAATGACCCGTATAACCCTATTATGCATGGCCCACATGCAAATACTCACTCTGAACTATAGAGGGCAGTATAATTATTTTTATGGTTATTGGCACAGCAGAAGGTGCCAGGCATGCTGGTTCAAACTGGCAATATTAAGTTTGTATAAGCTCTTACTTACTCTATGGAAGGGTCCATTTACAATTTTGCATGTTGTGTGTTGAATAGTTCAATGCGGAATATCCATGTTTTCCCAAATTAAACATTTAGTTTGTATATAAGCTCTTACATTTCCTGATTGCTGTCCATTTACAGTTGCACGGTGTGTTGAATAGTTCAATGCGGAATATCCATGTTTTCTTGAATTAAATATTTGCAATCAAAGAGGTCCAAATAAAGAAAATGTACATAATGAGGTGACTGAAGTCACTCAAAATGTCAATAGAAGTGGAAAATCGTATGAATAGCTTCTCATGTTGGATATGTCTAAACAGTGATAGTGGTGTCTTTAGAACACTTGTCACTGCATTGGATATCTGGTGTATATAAGTGGATATTTTTAGACTACATATATTTTTATGCTTTTCATAATCGAATTAGCTACCACAAGAATTATAACACGCAAATGTATTCCTTTTGCCTATAGCTCTATGACATGAAACTACAAATTGCGAATTTAAAAACCGCAAAGCGGGAAAAATTAAATGCACACAAATTACCACTTAACATACAGTATACCTTTAAGTTGTGACTTACTTTTTGTCTCTGTATTTGGATTCTAAAAAGTTCTAATAATAACATATGCAATCTATGTTTCATTGTTTTGCTCTCTCTCTCTCTACAGCATGCTAGTTTATTGGCTGCCGTTGCAGCTGAGGCTGCCGCCGCCGCTGCAGGTTCAAATCTTCCACTCCAACCTCTTGCCCCCATCTCTATGATCCATGACCCGACTAAGAGAGTAACACTACCAGAAGCAGCTAGCTCAATACAGGAACTTGCAGGAAAGCAACATCCCATGCCAGGTATGTGAAAGAGACTGTATTTGTTAGCCATGTCATTGCGTCATAGGTTAACCTATATGTTAATATATTGACAGTGGTATTGGTTTAAAACATTTTAAACACCAAGTTAAAAATGTTTAATTACAGCCATGTAACTGTTCAAAAATTAAATGCTTATCAGCAGCAAAACAATATGTCATGAATTGAGCAGTTTACAATAAATTGATGAAGGAAAATAGTTACGCTGTACTCGCAAGGCCAATTAGGATACACAGCAATAGAGATTTATTTTACAATATCACATAGCATATATAGTGAGCTATTGTTGACCAATATTGTGTTATCATCGTTTAAGCTCATATATTTATAGTAAATGTGATATTGTGAATTTAGAATCTCTATTAACATTATGAATTAAGAGGCCGTTTTGAGTTATTTTGATGTGAATTGAATTTGAAGTGTTTTCGATATGCTGTGACTTTGCAAAATGGTGAGTGTATTTTACGTATGATAATTGTTTGATATTTATAAGCTATATGCATATTATGTAAGCATGCTAAATAAGTATGACTTCAACTCGTTAGCACTGTTATAGCACTATCAGTTGTTTCATACATTTGTCTACATTTTAAGTTTCTGTATGTTGTCATGGAATAACACAAGAAGGCCATAATGAGGAGGACTGGTACAAACATGGCCAGTCTTCAGCAAGTGGTTCTTAAGATAAGCAGCCTGATTACCACCCTTTCGTAACCCCCTGAGAACTACCTGCCTATCCAACAGTGTTTCTGATTGGTTAATTACAAGACGTACTCATTTGAATAACCAATAAAAATACTGCTTCTAAAATATTTCACTTCAATCTTCATCAGGGATACAATTATTCTAACAACGTCTCTGATTGGTGCAATAAATGATGTATCCATCTTTCTGACCAATCAGCAGGTAGTTCTCAAGCATTACATCTTATGTTCCATCATTGTCATATTGGATGATGGCTTTCTTGTGTTGAGGGTAAATGTTAGTCATCTCAGTCAGTTACATTTGTTTACAAGTTCTCCACCATATATTTTTGGCGGAAATATCAAATTTAAAAATGTCACCAAATTTGCCTGTTATGCGCTTGATTCTGAGATCACTATACTTCCCTCCAGTTAGTGAATTGTCTTGTGTTGTTATTGTCTTGTTTAAATACGTATTTGCATGCCTGCATATTTGCATGTCTTGAATGAATGAATGAGTAAATAATTGGCTATATTAATGAATGCATATTATGCATGCATGCATGCGATATGTGGAATGCATTTGCGTATTATGTGAAATGCATTTTGCATGTGTTCTATATATATTTATTATTTCTCACTATCATAACATCCCCTCACAGTTGTCCATTCTCATTAACATTGTTGTTATTATCTTTGTAGAAATCTCTCTTTTTTGTTTTGTTTTTGTGAAGTTTGATGTGTTTCTATTCAGCAGAGAATACTTCCACAATGTCCTTGTTCATTTAAGATTTTTTTGAAACATTTATCCACGGTTATATTTTTGTACACATTGTATTATTTCAAGCCATTGGCTTTTATTGGCGCTCATTGAAGGTGTATTGTGACTGATAGACAAAATATTTTAACACCTCCACTGACAAAATATTCAAAAATATGATTGGCAAATAAATGAAATGAATAGGTGGGGGGGGGGGGGGGGGGGGGTCATGTGTTAATTTATGATACATAAAGGTATAGTACTGTTACATAGGGGAGGTATTTTTATGCAATGGGCTAACTACAGTCTTCAATAAATTGATAGTGAAAAGTCTATTTAATTTATTTTATATATCACGAGACATTGACGTAACTGCGTCATTAACAAATTGCAGCACATAACGTGCGAGACTATGATACGGATTGTACTTATTTATTAAAAGGTTACACTTCACAGCCATTTAACCAATGCTTCACCCATTGCAAAATGATGAATCTGATTGAAAAACGTGCAAGCGAACCACTCACACGTCGCGTAACTACTGTGTTGTGCAAATACGCCATGCGTTTGTGGTATTATGGTATTACACGAATTGTTTTGATGATTGAACTTGATACACAGTATACGCGGGGGTTGATGTAAAATGAAAGTTGATGTAAAAAAGTTTATAATTGTTAAATATTTTTTCTTATCTGTTGTCTCCATTACTTAAAGTTATATAGAACTGGAAAGTATTTCAATGTTGTCCATGTAAAGACAAACAGTAAGATCATGTTATCTGCATGAATCACAGGATTACCTGGTTTAAAGAAAATCACATTGCAAATGTTCCGAATGTTGGACACAAGTTACCAAGAAATACTTTCCAAGTTATATTTTATCTTGAGCAGTGCAGTAATCCATCTTAGTGTTATCACTTGGCTTTTCATTATGCACTTTCAAAGTAGTTTTTCTTGATATTTGATCTCTTTAATTTGGCAAATTTATACAGAATTTTTAATAGTACGCATATTATTGGAGAAACAGAAAAAGTCATAAATAGGTAATATGGGGCTTCTATTAATTAATTAAAGTATGAGATTTTGAGATGTGATACATAACCATAATGTATGCCTGGTATAATGAACTAACTTTAAGCTTAATCTGTTATCTACACTAATCAATATGTGCCCAGGTTGTCATTTCCAAATGTTTTACATCAAGTTTCATTCAGATTTTGATATGATTTTAGGCCGGAGATCTCCCGAAGAAGCTGATCATGCCGGAAGAGCGGAGGAACCCACAGAACCACCAATTAACGAGAATGCAGTACTGACCGAGTTAAAACCTGCCACAGTACTCGGCCTACAGATGCCATTATCTACTACTGATACATCAGCTATTAGGGCTGATCAGTCTTACTTACAATTACCATGTAAGGATATTAGCTCACTATTGGGATTTAGTGGTTTAGAATATCTACGAGAAGGGAGACACTCGCAAATTTTTTATAACTTGGCATACTGGAATAGAATATATAAAAGCTTAATATGCACACACAAAGTTGAAAATAAGCTTTTTTCTCTAATCTTTTCTAATTAATATTTTGGACAAATTATCTTTGTAAATTGTTTGCTGGCAGAGTTCCAGAACAGTTGATTAAGATAGTTCCACTTTGTTTTGAAATTGCAAAACAAATCTTTCAAAGTGAAAAAAATAGTTTTACATTCAAGCTAAATGCAAATGAAGTTCTGACCAATTTAAATTAAATCCTGTCAAAGCACAGGGCCTACAGATGCCATACACCCTACTCCTAATTGGTGTTGGTAAATTAGGATGTCAAGCACTATATTTCAAGTTTACATTTGTCTGCTATTATTCAATGCAGTGTATTCTGTAGATAATGTCTGTGCCATTGGATTGTACACCGAATCAAATTATGTCAATACAAGAAACAATGGACAGACCCAATTTTGGAAATATTTTTTCTGCTAGGTTTGTTCTGAGGTACATGCATAACTTGATTTTCTTTTCAAGCTCATAACAACTTTGCAATATGACTGTTTAATTGGCTAAATTGTTTTTGTTTACTTTGAAAATCTGTGCAATTGTGTGCAGTTATATTGCTATGGCCATGCTGATGCACAATAAGCCTTTTCACTTTTTACCTGACGATCATTTGACCTAAAATTGATGCCAAAAGTGGGTCCACATTTCTGTGTGAATGCGATGATGAATGAATTTGTTTATTTATGTCTTAATGGCTGAATTAGACTCCACTTAATGACAATCCATGGCCCTAGATCAATTCTTGGTCAGTGAGAAAAGGCTTATTATTATTATTTAAAAAAATGCATTTAATCAAAATGTTTGACAAGAGCAGAAGAATAAAATATTATTACAATTAGTTTGATTGTTGATCGAACACGCATGAACTAGTGTAGAAGCTGAGAAATAAACAATTGATTTGCACACTGCTGCAAGGAATTGTGGGTGATTCTGTTGGTATGGATTAATTACGCAGCACATCCAGTATAAGTATGATGATGCAGATACACATGCACGTAGCATAGCCAGCATAAATATGATGCAGCTACACATGCATTGTTCATGTTCTTTCAATAATGAATCTGATTGTAGATATTTACATTTCAAATCTGGAATTTTGAATGTAGAAGTAGGGTCTATGCTACATTCTTTTGTACTTATCATCTGTCAACCATGGCGTCTTTTACAGTGTATGTAAACTTTTATTGTTGAATAGGACTATGATGTACTTTTAGTCATTACAAGTTGAAAATATCTGTTAATATTCAAGAGTCAATGTCTCCAACAAAATTTGAATAGAATCTCATAAATGTTGTTTGTTTTACAAATCCATTCGAATTAATAGCAACATGTGTTGTGCAACATCTAATTTGATTGTTACGAAGTCAGCTGGTTCATGATCCAATTTGTTTAAACCATTATCAAGATGCTCGCTACAAAAACTCAAGAGGTTACTAAGAAATAAGGATTCGAACCAGCAACCAGGATATGACAAACTCATTTTGACAGAAAATTGATCGTCAACAAATAGAACATTTCAACAGGACTTTTAAGTACAATGTTTTAGGTGCCATGGTTGACATCATTTATTATTAGAAATTTGTTGTACTTACCTCTTAATTTTGCTAACTCACTAACCAATTCACTCATTCATTGCAGCACTATGTCGACACATTGATGTATTGCCAATAGTATGGCAAACTTACTTCATCCATGGGAGTGATAGTGTTTATGTACATGTACGGTGGAAGGCTTTTTAATATGCAGTTGATTCCTCATCTCAAAACTGTTCTATTGCTATCATTTTGCTTCCAATAGAGAGTTATCTTATTATTAGTAGTACACAGCTACTATTTTTGCATCGTTATGAAGAATTTCTGCTGTATTTTTGCTCTTACCTTACCTTAGGTCATAATTCTTGTTTCCTCTCAGAGATACCACCATCTTCTTTTCTATTCTTTGTAGAATTCCTTGTAGATTCTTGAAGGCATATATTCAATATTCTTCTTAGATTTTTAGGGCAAGGGAAGAAAACAACCAATCAATCATTATTTACTAAATTGTTGTTCTCTGCACAGAATATGTCATTGATATACTGTTGTTTTGGTTCAATCATAGGGCATTTTTACGCCATTTACTACGTTTTATGAAATTAATATATTCATGAAATCGCCCAAATTATTTGGAGAATGTTTCCCTGTAGTGATTTATTCCATATTTGCTACATTTGACAATAATGTTGAGAAACTTCAAAAGCCAAAACCAACTCCTTTGCATTTACTAGAACTTTTGGTGCCTTGATTATAGAAACGCCCAAATGATTATGGCATTGTATCAAACAATACAACAATAATGTAGAGTTGTGTATGATTGATGGTTTTGTTTACCAAATTATCAACTTTCCTGGAATAACTTAATTGGTTGATCTATTACAGTCAGGCCCTGCACCAATGTCATGCTCTTGTGATTTTCAATCAACTCTTTTGACATCAAATCTGTTCTTTATACTTTGCTGCTATCGCCATAAAATTCTACTAAAATTCAATCATTGTAGTTTATCCAGAGAGCTAAGTAATATTTCTCTCAATTTTATACTAATAGTCATTTATAATGCAGCAGATAAGAGCATTGAACTCACATGCATAGGTTGTGGGTTCGAGTCCAGCTGTTATCAATGTGTTTTTCATACCTACATACCCAAACCCAGGGTGAAATAATTAGTGCTAATATTTTATGGGTATGTAAGATTGACACGTTGTGTAGGAAGTGGTGCAAACAATAACATTTTGAAAGTCTGGGTAAACATGAATAAAGAGATGACGACATTTTGACTGAAAGAGCAGTGAACTGCACTTCATCCACACTTGGAGACTAAAAACTTTCATACAAAGTTGATATTCTGCATTCAAATACTTAACCGTTTATATCATCATTATAAACTTGAAGATGGGGAGGATAGGTCTTCAAAGGGGTCTTTTAGAAATCTTCTCTTTGGAATACTTTAATCTGACCATATCTTTCTCAAGTCTTGACAAACCGATATTAATACCCTCCGTCAATGTCATTCCCCATCTACACCAAACTTTTCTTTCTTGATAGTTATCATGCGTCTAATGTGTGGCGGCATATTAATAGGGTAATGGGATGACCTGTCTAGCTTCATTCTAGCTTCATCCTTCAGCCAACCTTAATCTGCTCTACTGGTTTCTGTTCATCTGGCTATCTACAACACGTCTTCTCTTCTCTCGGACTTTTATTGAGTTGAATGGGTGTTGAGTTCTCTACCGTTCATTATATATGTCTATCTATAGGGGACCAAGCACAGTTAGCCGCTGTCAAGGCTCTTCACGGATATGGGTTACCTAGTTTTTCAACAGCTCAGGCATCTTTGTCCACTACTTTAGCTGCATCAGCAGAAACCAACAACAACAATACAGGGATACCTTCTTCAGCACCATCACCTACCATCGCGGTACCTGTTTCCATGGTTGCCGCCAGCAGTATGCCACCCACCACCTTGGGATCGCTGGTTCCCCCATTAATACTGCCTACTACTACTGCAGCAAATATCTCACCGAAAACAGGTATATTATAGAGGGCGCTGTTTATTTACGCTGCTTTCATACTTATTCTGCTTGCCACCATATGTATGGGAAAGAATTGAATTGCAGTCATTGCCAATCTCACTCGCATAATAGTGGTTTGATCAAATCACTGCTTCCCTACTATGGGACGGCTTTTAACAATATTATCTGAATAAGGAAAGTGCATGATATGATGAGTATGAAAGCAGCATAAGTTTAGGGTCAAGTCTATATAATGCTACACACTATGCCGCGCCTGGCACTTGCCCTTCTGATCATTGTCACATGAGGGCACACTTCAGTTGACTGTAAACTGTGCACGAGGTGCAAGCTCAAATTCTAACAGAACAGATAGAAAGAACACCATGCACATCTAAGATCTGTCCGTTAGCCTGTCAACAAGATATAGGAACAGTTTAGCCAACCCTCTTGAGTGAGCTGGATGACTCAGTTGCTGACCATATAGAGATCTAGGTTCTATCTCTGGGGAATGCGGGCCAACGTTTTTGGTCCCCCTCTCAACCCCCTCCCCTCAATGACCATGGTAGGGAGGTTAATTGGTGTATCCTTGGTGTAAGATATTCATGAGTGGTCTAGTGTTAAACTCTATTACGGAATAAAAGCTGTATGATCTTTTAATCGTTTAACAAAGATTTCATGCTAGATTAATTCCGTGCAGTCTTACACCAAGGATAAGTAGGGTCTTTGATCACTTATTGGACACTGGTGAGGGTATCATACCGCACAAGTATTAAGACATTTTGTGACAAAACATTGTATGCATAGGAATAATTTAGATACCTTTTTCGAACCATTGTGTTTTGAGCTCCGTAGCTTTCGAGGTCATCACAACCTCTTCATTCAGCGTAGTGTTTACTTCCCTCCACTTGTCACATGACCCCCTTTTGGGCGATCACATGACAGTAGGTCATCGTAGATGGCGTGTAGGTCGTAGCCGGTGTCTCTGTTGAGGGTCTGTTTCAGTGTCCTTATTTCGATAGCCTCTCTGATCTTACGTTTCCAAAACTGATCTTCTCTGGCGATCACTTGGACGTTGTCAAGCTTGATTTTGTGCTTGTAGTCTTTTGAGTGTTCTGCCACAGCTGTGAGAGGAGTGGTTTTGTGGTTCGAGTGTTCTTTGAACCTGGTGGCAAGAGCTCTGCTAGTTTTACTAACGTAAGATCAACACTACGCTGAATGAAGGGGTCGTGATGACCTCGAAAGCTACGGAGCTCAAACACAATGGTTCAAAAAAGGTATCTAAATGATTCCTTAAATCATGATCGAACCCAATATCAGTCTACATGCATCTATTGTATACATAGTATGTAATAATGCCCAAATGGGTTAAATTTGCAAGGTATGGCATTGAAAATGAAACTGAGGTCAAGGCTATCTTATCACCAATAGTGATGCTAGTAAACTTGCCTTTTGCAAAGAGGTATTTGAATTAGTGGTACGCACTGCACAAAATATTACATGCTAATTCATTAGTCTAGGTGGATTTCTCAAACATTGTATTAAGTATGTATTTTGGTCCATCAGTATTGTTCCATTGGGCCAAAAAAAAAAAATGGTTATATTGGCGTAACCCGCCCGACCCTAAAAATACGCCCGACCCTACACTTTTTTTTTTTTTCAGTGAAAAAAACCCAAAAAAACCAACCGACCGACCCTAAAAAATAAAAAAATGAACAAAATAAATGTTTTTTCTCGAACGAAGTACGACGGTACTTCTAACAAACAATAGGGAATGTTTAAACTCGGTTAACATTGTTCAAAAACAGCTGCTAAAAAAAAAAAAAAAAAAAAAAAAAAAAAAATCCCTACCTACCTACCCTATTTTGTTCAGCCCGTTACGCCAATATAACAATTTATTTTTTTTGGCCTTAGTATACAGCCTGTATGATAACCCAACTAATAAAAATCACATCGTAACAACGGAACTCGATTTATGAAGAAAAAAAATGTCAACAATTGTAATAATTTGTTGTGAGGGATACCTCTTGTTTGTAATAACACCAGTTGAATAACATAACCACTATCACTATACTTAATAGATAACAGAAAATTCCTAATATTATTTTCTTGACTTGCCGAAATTGCATGCCTTTAACAATCCAATGATGCTATTTCTAACAGGGGACCAGCCTATGGGTCAGTTCAACTCTACATATCAGACAAATCAGAACACCATCGATTGGCTCAAAGTATCCGCTGCTACCTCCGGTATCCTTACTCGTTGAAATCATGTATAAGGTAGGTCAACAAACAGGTAGTATGGTGAAAGACAGATATGGTGCGATATATAGCCTGTATGATAACCAGGGGATTTGTTATTTACAGCTTGTATAAACATGTTTAATGTGTTGGTATTTACAGACTGTATGATAATTGGGCTTTAAGGTGGTGTATTAACAGGTATGGTTTACAGGTATGTTGGTAACATGAATGAATGGGAAAATATAACAGTGGCTCACAATGTTTTAATTATGTAGCAAAAATTCACACATTTTGGTATTTTATAGGTGCTGTAAGGTATTGGTATAGGTGTGTTGTGTTTAGGATTTTTTCAGGACATAGTATTCTCTGCTTAAAAGATTCGAATATGCTCAAAATCATTCCAACATTGAATTGATCTCACTAAATTGATGACCTAGTACATAGGGTCAAGGGTCAAAGATTTTGGGAATACATTCCATATTTGCCCAATCCAAGATTTGATTTTTTTTGGATTGCTAATTTGGAATAACCCATGGGTCAAAGGTCATCTTGCTACAAGAATGACAGATTCAAGTGTTGGGATGTTTTTGAGCACGCAGACTGCGTTTGTAAGATAAAAGAGAGCAAGCTTATGGATAACTAACAACATTAACATATCACACTATTTATTACTTTTTATACTCCATATTCACTCACTAACATCGATTAACCATTTTAACAATCTCTTTTTTTTCTCTCTCAAAACTAACATTTTACATATTTATCCCTGCAAATGTCCTGGATGTGAATGCATTTATATAGCATGTGGATGATATGTTTGTATCTGTTTAATGTACATATGTGAGCATGTTTATTTATACGGTGATATTGGGTGTATACATTGTCTGTATTGTTTTGGTAGTATGAGGTATGCTATAATCAGTGTAAATAACTCTTTTTGGTATTATATCCATTAACATATATGAACGATTTCAATAAATAAAAGTCATTTACAAGAATTATGATAGATATGTTGTCTGGCTAATTGGTATAAAAATATGGGGGAAAAGGTAACAACTTGGACAAACTACAGGGACAGGGCACACATATAACACTTTGGGTTCAGCTGATGTGACATAATCCGATTTGGTGCAATCATTTGATTAATTTTGTTTACATAAACTAAGTGTAAATGGAGCGTGGTCCAGTGGATAAGTTCTCGCTCCACAATGGTTGTGGGTTCGAGTCCCGTTGCGGTCAGCGTGTTGTGTCCTTGGGCAAGGCACTTTACCTCGTTTGCCTCTCTTCACCCAGGTGTATAAATGGGTACCGGCATTAAATAATGTTGGGAAGGTAAAACAGACTCGTTGTGCGCGAGGAGTGGCGAACCCCACCATAATAATTACAAGGAGTCGTCTGGCCCAAACCAGGCCTTGAAATAAGAAATGAAAAGGGCAGGCAATTTGAAAGGGGTACCAACCTTATCCAAAGCCATTGTGTACTTTTAAATGGAGTGAAAACAGCCAGAAATTGAGGGCATCAAGGCTACTAGGTGGGGCATCGAAGGCAATGGCCTTAGATGCCTTCGATTAATTCAAACCCTGGCCCAAACGCCAAGGAAAGAGAGATGGGCACTCCATGTGCGAGCTTAGCTCAGCATGACACTTTACCTTACCTTTAAATAGAGCAACCAAATTTGACAGATTCTGAACATCTGTTGTTCAAAATTGTACAGCTATTTCACTAACCTGTTTTATCATTAAATGGTTTACAAATGTCAGCCTGAATTGAATTGATACCCTTTTGTGGTTATCAAATTATGAGGTAATGGACACGCGTCACCTGACCTCGCATAAAAGTATAAAATGGTGTTCAAAACAGACATCCGTGGTGCGCAATATCTCAGCTAGACTTCACAGCTCTGATTGGTTAACAGATTTTTGCAAGTTTTCAAGCATGCGCGGTGAACTTATCAGACTGCGTCATGTGGGTCGGACTGTGGCCAGGGGATATGTGCCGTAGGTCCATTAGCCCAAGTGAAGCATTGTGGGAAATATTTGTAATGATGCACTAACAATAAGAATCCATAATAATTTAATAAATTCAGATTGGGGATCAATAATCATACCACATTATTAACATTAAACTCGGTTAACTTTTGAAATGTTATTTATTTCCAATTCGGCTGAATATCAAAATGTTTTGAAACTTTTAATAAGCAAACAAACATCAATATCAGGGGATTATATGGAAAGATTTGTTCAGTTCTTCGGAATGAAATGCAAAATATTAATGTTTCAAAAGCCTAATATATGCGTGTCACTTATTAATGTCATTAGATAGGACCCTAAAAGGTTTGTTTTTCCTGCAAACAATACAATATAACATATCCTATTTTAAAACTTTTAGAAATTCCCTGATTGCAACGAAAAGCTTGAAAATTACAGATTGTAATTATTTTGAAACTGGTTAAAATCTAAGAATTACTAATATTAATCGACTTTCTGCCTTGCTCTATTGTCTTTGCAGTTTTAATAATCAAACAAGAATTTCCAGAGACTCCTGTTACTACGGTTACGATGGCTGATAAACAAACGGATACAACTGCAACTATTATATCAACGCTGGCTGACACCTCCGACGAGAGTGTTATCGACGCTTCTGATGATGAAATAACGAATAATATTCATAGTATAACGAACACAGTTGCTGCTCATAAAGGATCCAATACTGTAACTAATAGAATCATCGCTACGGTTAAATCTTCTAATACAGTGGCTGATGGTTATTCAGATCAAGCTATGGATCTCTCCATTAAACATAAAAAACCTTCGGCTGAAAAAGTCGTGGACATTTGTGCTGTTAATATATCTGCTGATAGAGTTACTAATGATTCTTCAGATTATCTATCTGAAACAACCACTGAGGATGAAGCAGATGAAGTTATGGCTGATGATGATATAGTCATTTTAACTGATAACAATACAAACGGTATTACAGTTCATACAGTTGATGACACTTCAGCTGATAATATCACTGACAATTCCGCAGATAAAATTGCTGACACTTCAGCTGATAACATCACTGACAATTCCGCAGATAAAATCACTGCTGATTCTGCTGATGACCTAATGGACACTACTCCTATTGAGGGAGTCACCACAGAACCGTCTGCTGGTAACGTCATTGAAAATTCTTCGGATAAAATCACTAACAATTCTGCTGTTCAAGTTGCTGATACTTCTGCTGTTAAAGTCACTGACGATTCTGTTGAAAAAGTGGCTGACAATTCAACTTGTAAAATTGCTGACTCTTCTTCCTGTGATAAAGTAGCGGACACATCAGCTGCTGCTATGGGTGATAATACATGTATAGATGATAATGACAAAAGCAATACATGATGTCTGTCTTTCTACACACGTTGTACAAATGGTTTTATTTAAGATTATTGTTAGCAGTTTTGGGTGAAATCTGCTGAAAACTGCATGTACGGTATGTAAATGTTTTATATATATATTATGGAAAATGTTGGGTTTTTAATATGTGTATAATTTGAAATGGTATATAGGGTATGATTACAGAGTTGTGCATATATTTATGTGTTGGATGTTTATAATTATATACTGACATTTATTTTGCTGTGTTGGTAAATGCCCTTCCTCCCCCTGCCAGAATCATAAGTATATCAACTATTTATCCGCAATTCAGCCAAGGTGGAATCTAAATTGCTTTGTTGATGACATACTAGTAAAGGATTAGCCTCAATCATATAGGCATCATTTACTGATCCATATCAACGTGTACAGAGAACTTTGACCCCCATTGGTCATCGTATAATGGCACCTGTATGTCAGAGGTCAATATGGTATGGGTCATTAAATGTGAACTATAGATGTGTGAGTATGATGACGTAGGCTATGTCTTGTTTATTGCCCCGTTACTGATGTGTGCATGCTCATAAATAGTGAAATATATTGTAGTAGTGCACAGTTTATTCTGTACGGGACGATAAACAAGATATGACCTGGATGTATGGGACTCGTTTCTATAATTGATATGATTTGTATTCACCTTGTGAAGAATTGTTGACTATCTTGTTTGGTTACCTTAGCAGATTAAACATTGCAGAATTCAGAAACTTGCAACAATTATACACTGGTTATTTAACATTTTTGGCTAATTTCAGTTGTCATGGGTTCTCAAACAAGACATTGCCAACCTTTTTGATTTGGATTATGCCCAATAATGCAATTCTAAGGTCACAAAAAGTTCTTTTATATAATTGGTTTATTTAAACAGATTTTTAGAGTGTGCAGGTTTGTGCAGATCTCAAATACTTACGACATGTTCTTGCACAATAGACAACACTTAGCTGAAAATGAGTTATATGGACATTTTGATCTGAAGTAAACGAAGAATGAAATTCTATGAATCATCAGCCTGATTTTGATTGAACTTATCATCATTTTGATTCACAATATAGAGGGAGCAATTTATGCTATCGAATAAAAAGTTCATAAGATTAATTGCAACTGGATCAATCAAGGTTTGTTATGCAGATAAGGCCTAAAAAAAAAGAAGGTTTGATTGGCGTAACATGACCAAAACAAATAGGGTAGGTCGGTCGGGATTTCTTTTTTGTTTGTTAATTTTTTTTATTTTAAATCATCTACTTTTGAACACTTTAAAGACAGCAGTACACACAAATGAAGAGACGGCAAAAATTCCCTTTTCTTTAAACATTTTTATTTTTATTTATAGAAACCAACAGACTCTATGAGTACAAGTTTCTGAAGTTTTAAACAATAACAAACTTCAGATTTCAGGTTTTTTTGTTTTTTGGTGTTTTTTTGGTGTTTTTCCCCCTCAAAATAATAAACAATATTCAGGGTCGGCGATGTATTTAGGGTCGGTCGGGTTACGCCAATCAAACAATTTTTTTTTTAGGCCTAAGCTTACTCATTCCCAGATGCTGGTAAATGGACTCCTTGGACAATGAAAGAAATAGCTAGATGTTGTGGAATATAATTTGGTAAATGTGACCTGGCACGACAAAATGAGCGTAAAGTCGCGTGGGCTGATTTTGAGTTATGGCCTGAAATAGACGATATGACAAGGGGAGGTCGAAAAATGAGATATTTTCATTTTCGGAAAGATAAACTATTTATGTATCACATTCCGAAGTATTAAGAAAATATTTTGGGTCTTAATATGTTTTTTAAGTAAATTAAGAGAGGGCATTTTATTCTTACATCTCAAGAAATGAACGCAGAGAAAAGAAAAATGTCTCGAAATTACTTTGTTTACATCGTCATTTCCATGGGTTTAAAATAGTATCCCCAATGGCGAATTTGGTATGGTCTTAAAGGTCAGGGCTTTCGTGAGCTTATTAATAGTAATTTGAACCCTGTTAATTCCCAAATAAACCAATGACAGGCCGTTTAATAAAAGATCTTTGGCATAAACAATCTTTCGATTAAGTTTTGACAGAATATTTTGGAGAGCCAAGTGATGATAAGCTTCACTGACTTTTAAGGCCTTTTTCTCCAATTCAATAATTCAGCGGTGATTAACTTCAATTTATTATAATTTCACTTTGGAATGGCCAATTATAACAACTTTGGTGTCATTTTAAACTTGAGGACATATACTTTCTGAATTTTTTTTGCAACTTTACGCTCATTTTGTGGTGCCAGGTCACAAATGATCATACCGGACAAACGGAAGTCGGATACAATCTGTATCGTTGCTATGAGCGCCATTGTATAGTTTGACCAATCAGGCGCAAGTAAACATAAAGCCAATCCTAAAAATAGCAGACTTACTATCCATGTGGTATTGACAGGATTCCGGAAGTGGTGGGCGGCAAATACAAATTCTAATATCATAGACTTTTGAGATCTATTTTAAGTTTGTTAATTGACCAATATAGGCTTCCTAATTTCCTATACAGTGAAGCATTACAATAGACCCACAAAGAGAATTCACTATACAGTGAAGCATTGCAATAGACACACACAGAGAATCCACCCAAATGAATGACTATAGTATGATTCGTAAGCATAGGCTGATCTGTTTCAGGTTTGGACCTTATCCACGTCTTCATATCCGGGTTCATATCAGAGGAACCACCACTGAAAAATTGGTAACTATGGCAACTCTTGTTTAGATGATATTGGATTTGCTGAGATATAATTGACTTCAAAGCTTATATCATGTGTGAGTTTAACATGCCTCCAAGCATGGAACCATCCCAATGTCACACTTTCAAAAATCGAAACAATAATTCTAAAAAGCTGACACTGTTAAAATGACCTATGTTTAAATGTTTTTAAACAAATCAAATCAAATGTTTGTACAAGGACCTGCTGACCATTGTATCCAGTTTGAACATGGGTTACCAATGATGATTTGTAAGACTTGAATAAGCATTGAAACAAGTGTGTCAAAAATGGCTTTAACCTTTCAATTCAATACCTACCTTTCAATAAGTAGCTATATACCTTGTACTAAAATGATCTCACGGTCACATTATCTGAATGGAGTATAGAAGCGAATATTGCTAATTCTAAAAGGAACATAGACATTATTTACAATCGTTTCATTGTTGAGTATTTTTGTCTATGTATTTCATGTATGATTTGCTGCTCTCCCCCACAAAACGAGAACAAGTACAACATTTTGAGGTTTACAGTATGAAGTTTGGATATTGTCAATTTAGACCAGCTATCCAATTCCAAAACAAAATGGAGCAACATTTCAGATAGATTTCAGACCATTTGTATAAAAATTTAAACTCACATCAAATTGTTGTTTTGTATTACTTGGTTGGAAAATTTAATTTTGATCAACCATATCTTGGAATTACAAATTGCTGTAATTGTTTTTGTCGTTGGAATAGGTCACAAAATAGTTGCATCTATGTCCTGTTCATTTTAGATCTAGTTTCTTGAATATTGTACTTACTTAGGTTAACTCGTGTTCACCCCCTGTGTTATGTTATTTAATGTCGTCTCCGTTGGTTACAATATTGCCAAATTTAGAATATATAGCTTTTAAAGACAGTAGGTAATCTTTGATGCATGTGTTTATATACAGTTATATTTTGAACAAAATTGCATGGATTACTTTACGTACAGTAATGGAGTGATATCCAGCGGCTTACTGCACACTGAACTGAGGAGGAGGATTAGGCTATATTAAAAAATCTTTTGTCTCAACGCTCCCGCGCGATAGTTAATTGATGCGCGTTAGAAAAAAAAAGGGAAAAAAAAGTTTCCCAGATTTTTCAGATTTTCATTGATCACATCATTTTAAATACAAAATGTCAGTTTTACAAGGATTTCAATATTTTATATTTATGAAAAAAACAAAAAAAACGCATTCCGCATTAGGTTTTGAAAAACTGAAGAGCTTTGAGACAAAAGATTTGTTTAATATAACCTTATATTCTGTGTGTACTTAGTAAATATCGTTACCCTTCCCCCATGTGCATATTATTTGTACCTAAGACCCTTTTGGGTACTGTGTATATGCTGGTGATTCCATATTTAATGTATATTGACAAAAGACGCAAAGCTACCTACTCGGTATATCTGTGGCTGGAGTCAGGCTAACTTTGTATATAGATATAGTATATCGATGAAGAAAAGTTTTAGTTTTGTAAGACTTGGTGACTGTTTGAACTAATCGTGTTATATATAGATTTATTGGTGGTATTCAAATTCTGCAATAGATTTGATGAGGCATTGCATAACATTTTAAGGGAAATATAAATGGTTTATGGAAATACACAATTTTAGAATTAATATTAACTGTCATGATTAAACAGGTACGATTGATACAATGCTATGTTTTACTGTTAAACTGACACAAAAATGAAAAAGCTTACATTTCAAAAAGGTCAGCCATTTTTTTGTGTGTGAATACAGATTTGTGATAAAGGTAAAACCCCCTTAACCCCTGGGCACTACCTGTCTATCTAACAACACTTCTGATTGGTTAATTACAATATATACTCATTTGAATAACCAATTACGATACAGCTTTTAAACTATTTCACCCCGATCTTTATCAGGGATACAATTAGTTAAAACACGTCTCTGATTGGTGCAATAAATGATGTATCCATCTTTCTGACCAATCGGCCGGTAGTTCTCAGGGAGTTAAAAGTTAATTAGGATTTCAAACCTCCAGTGGCGCACCCCTGTCAAAAATAATGAGAACCTTCCTTCCCTAGGCATCAATGACATATAAACTTTCAGATTAGTATTTAACTGGTTTTATTACAAGAATATGTTGATCAAGAAACATGCTATATCAACAAAGCCGATACATTCATAACCTTATAATCATTTACATATGTGACCAGTCGCGTCAAAAAGGACATGTTGTCGGCAAACACAGTTTTAAGATAGAGGGCAATATATTTGGAGAAATATAAAGAAAATAATAGACAAAAATATGCTTCTTCAATTCATATTTTGTGATTACAAAGTCTGATTACATTCAACATGGTATCATTTCAAAGCTTAAGATGTTCTCATTCAAGTCATACCAATAACTCAGAATTGACTCGGGCCTCCAACATGTCCATTTTGACGCGACAGGTCACATATGTGACCAGTTGCAATAAATGGGCTCAAATATTTCCAATGTGATTTTGTTTGAAGCTTATTTATATAAGAGAATGCTCTTTCAATCAAAAGATAGTTGATCCTCTGCCTCTATGGGCATCACACTTGAGTCAAGTTTGACATGACCAACAAGAAGCACTATAATTGTTTGCCCTGGTATTGATTAACCAGGGGAAAGTTTGAACTAAACAAGCATATAGGTTTCAAACAGTGTCTTGATTGCATGGATTGTGTATGAAATTGAAAGATATTTTAACAATTGTTATATAAATGTAGTGATATTGTATATTTAGCATACCAATATATATGTAATGAACATCATGTTATCACATTACTAACATTGTATTTTGTTAAACATTGATATTCAACTAGTATACAAATCTGAATTTGCCTGCCAAGTTTATCAAGAAATGTTGTGCTAATCGAGATATTCATACTGCCAATTATGTCATTTATGACTTATATTATTTGACTTCTTTGCCTTTTGTATTCTGATCTTGTTGGCTTACCATACATTGCCCGGTCCATTCTCTTTCCAAGAGAACACAGAGGGACAAATTTTGTGCAACGTTATGGCATGCCAGTTTGGTCTGAAGATAATTGAAGAAAAAAGTCAAAATTAAGGACACCACCACTATTTGATGTGCACTTGTCCAATTTTCATCTGTTATTAGGAATCTTTGTTATTTGGCATTTGTGTTTAGTATCAGTATCAGTATTGTGTTGCCAATTAATGATTTCATTCACTGATTATTACCAAAAACTTATTTCATTGCAACAGTATTGAATGGACAAATCCTAGGTCAAATATTTGTTGTAAAAGAACTACTTCCTTGTATTAATTTTGATTATAATTTTGAATTTGATTCAGTTCCCATCAATGATAATGCATGTCTAAGATCTGCTACAAAAATAAAAAAATGTATGTTTAGTTCTTGTATCATAGTGATGTGGTCACCGTGGTAACAGTGTTGTCATGTATGACTATATAGTTTAGTCATCCATTTTTACCTCTTTATTTTATAACAGATTTAAACACAACTATTTTTGTACTAAGAGTACTAGGTATTTTGAGCTGGTTTCAATGTGCATTTTGTCATAGTATCTTTTTCTATTAAATTCTATTCTGTGTTGTACATAGTTAAATAATATTACAACTTTGTGTCTAGTCTCAGATTATTGCATAGGTAATATAAACCAAACCCTGTTCTACTGGTGAATGGGACCTCTCAGGCAGGGTCGGTCGGTTGAGCGTTTTTTTGCTCTTTTTTTGAAAATGTTGATGAATTTTCAAAAATAAATTAAAAATGTGTTTAAAAAAACAAATAAAATGATTCGGTCAGGCCGTAGAACAGGTTTTTGTTGTTGGCTTATACTTGGTGTTCTATTTCATCCATTTAACTCTGTGGAGTAGATGAAACCCAGCACCTGTGTCAAAATGCTGTATCAATCACTAAAATTCACTCTCAATGTCACTGCACAGAATTAGATGACTCACATATACACTATTTTCATTCACAATTGGGGGCTGACTTCAGCATGTATTCCACTATTTAAGCCAATAGCAAAATTTAACTTTGATTAAGCTTTATACCAGAGATGCCAACCCTCCCTGATTCTCGGGGACGCTCATTGAAATTAATGAATATTTTGTACATTCCTGCAACCAAATTTGACATTGATTCAGGAATGTTTTGTACCCATTTAGATGAATGTCATTCTGAAAACCTCCCTGATTGGTGGATGCAAATGTTGGCATCTCTGTTTATACTGATCAATTGCTAGTAAGTAGTATTCAAAACACAGACAAATATTTAATCTTTAACCGATCATTGAAATCAAAGTCACGTAGTTCACAAGGTTCAAGTCAAATCAAGTGATGATAATATTAAAGGCATATTATGCGATTTTTTTTAAAGTAGATTTTCTTGCATTTTTAAAAATTTATTTTCAAGTGCCTAGAACCCTCTAGATCACCACACGGCAACAGATTTCTTTTCCGACCCCCCCCCCCCCCCCCCCCCCCCCCCCGATGTGAACCACAAACCTCCAGTACCAGGGCCCAGATCCTAGACACTACACCACGGCTGTCAGTCGACACTCGGTGAGTATATTCGCCTCGTTATAGCCTGGGTCCGTTTTGTAGCCCAAAAACCTGCAAGCTGGGTTATAAAAACATTTTTTCCGCACAGTTGCTGTGTGGTGTAGTAGAGTTAAGGTTAACTGAACTTAATTTCCAATCTGATCAGTAATCTCAACATGTCATCTTTACAATATTTTTTTTTGATGGATTGACATAATGTCAAAGATTCCCCACCACTGATTATTTTTTTCGTACTGAAAAACACAATGATATGTATCTCTTCATCACCTTAACATGCTTTATAAAACGTGTAGCAAAACAAAAGTATTATTACGCAGATGGAAGGGGTGGGCTTGTTGTTTGGAACAATGCTGCAAAGAATAAAAGCAAGATATACCAACTTTGGGTGGATAATAAAGCGATAAAACGGTGAACAATGCTATCAACTTCAAACCTGATATTTATTTTGGCAATAATATTTGCTTATTTGAAAAACACAATTACAGGGTAACATTTTTGAAGCTTTACATCTGTTATGTAATAATGAAAACAGAAAAATATAAAATAATACTAGTGCTGATCATATTGGTCAATTATTACAGGTGTAAATCTCATACCTCTTTAATGACTAAACAATAAAATTGATTTGTTAGGAAAAATATGCCCTCTGATTAGCCAGAACCAGCTCAGGACAACCAATAAGTTTAATCCTCTCCTAGGAAACACTGCCAAAGTTATATTTGCTTTTCAAAAGTACTGAGCGATCTTCAATATATAGGAATAAATGGAGGGATTCCAAATCTACCCAAGAGATGCTTTCTAACTGTCTGATTGACTATTCTGAAGGTTGCCCATAAAGAAAAGTGACTATCATGTTAATGATTTGACATAACAGGCATCACTGTGGCAGGACTTATGCACTTATCAATTGCAACACCAGCTACCGGGGGACCAGGGACATGGAGGGACCGTGTAGAGACTAGCGGGGCGTACAAAAATAACGTTGCCCAGCTATGCAATATTTACAAATCACCATTGAAAACCTCCCTCAATCCCTCTCTCGCCCCCTTCACTTCATTATATATACATAAGCTCATTAAAGGTATATTATGTGATCTTTCCAGGGAACGCCCTCAACATCGAAAAAAATGAAAGCAGATTTTCTTACATATTTACATTTCTAATCGTAAATCGTACATACATTCCAAGTTCCAGGGCGATTCGATTCTTAATTACTTCAAAATCATGGTTTTAGAGTGAAAATAAACTGTCGGGATAACACGACAGTTTATATTTTCACTCTAAATTAATTCTAAAACCATGATTTTGAGGTAATTATAGGAATCGTATCGATCTGTAACTTGGAATGTATGTACAATTTATGATCAGAAATGTAAATCTGCAAGAAAATCTACTTTCTAAAAACAAATCATGAATAGAGGGTGATCTCTGGAAAAGATCACATAATATGCCTTTAAACTATGCGTTTATATGAAAGTGCAGTTTTACATTCTGCACTTTGTTACACAAATAGCTGCTATAGTAAGTTTGGTATCAAAATATTTATGCAGATTTTTGAATTTGCATAATCTAAGGCCAAAAAAGAAGAAGTTCGGGTCGGTCGGTCGGTTGGTCAGATTTTTTCTTCTTTTTTCTTGGCTGAAAAATAAATGGTTTATGTTGAGACAAAATTGGTATAGCCCCTAAGTCAATTAACTAATGTTTCTAGTGTGATGATAGTCTAAAAATCATTTATTTAAGTTTATTTATTCATTTCAAGCAAGAAATAGTAACATTTAGACACTTAAAGATCAAATTTAAATCTAAATAAAAGAAAAATGAGAAGAAATAAATGCGACCCTACTTTTTGCGATTTTAGGATCTGTCGCTGAGGGCAACACAACCTTCTTTATTTGGCCTAACTATGTATTCAGGTTTATACTGTGAATTATTTTACTGGAGATATAAATCTTAAACAGGTATCAACACTTTGGGATACCCTGTACATGTATGTCTCTTCATCACATCTACATGCTTTATATTGTATGCAGATGGGGAAGTTCCCACCAAAAACTAAGTTGAGAAATAAAGTCAAGAGACCTTTAACGCTTTCCATGCGGCAGGCGGCTGCAGACGACATTCCAAAATTTCACAAAATGTTTCAAAAATGTCAAAATTATTGAATTTCATTACCATACTTGGAATCACCATGAGAAATGCATTGACATAAGTACAAAGATGCCTAGTATTGGTTCAGTAATCCTTGAGATAGACCTCGAAAGTTGGGAATGGTTTCTGAAAAATCTATTTTGTATATGGTTAAACCAATGGCCGCGCCGCGTGGAAAGTGTTAAAACAAGCCACATCAAGATTTAGATGGAAGGTGAAGGGGAACTTTTAAATTGAAGATTGATATGTAACCATTTATAATTTACATATAAAGTACGATGGTAATGGAACTATTGCCTGGGAGACAAAACACTTAGTGAGTTTCTGATCATCAAAAGACTGATGTCTGATAATGTGAACTTAACACTGAGTGCCTGCCAGCTTGACTCGTTAAGTAGTTCTTGTAATGTTTATCAATCTCATCGCTTTAGATGATATTGAGACGAGATAGGAAAGGTTAATGGCTTACTACTATGGTGCAGTGATTCTGTCCTCAAGGAAGGGGTTGGGTAGAATGGGGTAACCTGGGGCACTCATTGTAAGGGGTGGGTAGAATGGGGTAACCTGGGGCACTCATTGTAAAATGATAGGTGTATTCTGCCAATAAGACCACTGCTTGTACCTTCTTCTTAAAGTTCCTTATTGATTATTACAAACATTTCCATTTCTAAGTCCTTTTCAAATTGTGTTCTAATCACATGAATCTGTGATAGAAATTTAAAAAAAACCCTTTTATATTTTGGTCAGTTATGCTGGATATGGACAGAACTTTTATAATATCACAATATTGTTGACAAATGGAATTATAGGTTGTTGACAATGTTCAACATACCTAATTTGTTATGGCAGATTACACCCATGGCACGTTTAAACCAAAAATGTAACCGATTACCCTAGACACCCCCGCCCCCTACCACCACCATACCCCTGAAATATCAACCTGTAATAAAGTCATATGTTTGTACCAGATTTTCCAGGCAGAATATTTCCTAGTAACAAAACATATGCAATCTATTGAGGCGACAATTACCATTTAACTTTCGATTATTGCTATATCAATCCGATTTCTGTTCACAGATCTGGGTCTGCTTTTTTGACCCACCACCGCTGACATTTCTTAGAAGTCTGATTAAAATGCATAAACGTACATTTTCAGAAACAACCTTGCCACTTCAGTTATTCAAATGATACCATTCTATCAAATCGATTTCAGATAAAGAATTGGGTCTGATTTTTGACCCACCTCCGAAATTTCTTGAAGTGGAATTAAAATGGAAAACTATACATTTTCAGACACAACTTTGTTACTGTGTTTAATCTAATAAGGTTTCTAAAGTTATCTTGTAAACATGTCACACCCAAAGCGTAAAACAATGCTATCAACTATAAATAGTACAGGGCTTCCTCTCATGTTTCTTGTTTGGCTTCAAACGTAAGAATCAAACAGGTGACCTATGACGTGATTCCATTCGGTTAATTTGGTGAAGACCCTTGTTAATCATTACTTTTCATAAGACAGCATTCTTTTGTGTATGTATTTTACCTCATGCTAAGAACCTGTATTGTTGAATAATTGTATCAAAATTAGTTGTAAACTTCGTGCAATGACGTCAAAGTATAGATGATGTAACCTGTGAAGTAGTGCCTGACGGCAATGCGTGCGCACCCAGTGGCGGATCCAGGATTAAAATTTACGGGGGTGGGCTGACCAAGGTTTTTTAATTGATACCCCCCAAAAATCGTAAAAGGTCCCCAATTGTTTTTGCCGTCAGCTCGTGAAATTCTGCTAGGTGGTGGGGGGGGGGGGGGGGGGGGGGGGGGTAGTGATGTGGTCGTCCCAAAACCGGCAAAAAAATTGCATGGTACCAGTCACCTCTGATATGGGTATATTGTCACATTTTACGGGGGGCGCCCCCCCCCTGTATCCGCCACTGCGCACCTACAGGGAATGTGCTTTGTAAATTAAGTTCACACTTGATTGATCCATTACACATTACTTACGTTGTAGAATAGTGCAGTAGTCATGGTCTGCACCCCTAGCACAATGAGAGACCAGGTCATATTAAAATTGGCGCTCATTGATGAGTATTTTGCTTTTGAATAGTATGTATGCAGTAGCACTAGCATGTCTTCAGCAGGCGCTTATCAATTTGTAAACACTACTGATGTAAACAATGGTCACACCATCTATATTCCAGTGCAGTGTCAACCTACTAGGTGGTGGGTGTAGGGGTAGCTTTCTTTGTTAGAAAATTACTATTTGTACCCCCTGTCCTTCCGAATTCTTAGTGAAGAAAAACGGCCACAAATTCCAAAATTTCATGTACTGCCGTGCAATTTGACCCAAATGTATGTCTATTGCGATATATTAAAAGTGTTGAAGTCTTGGGCAAATTTGTAACACATGTTTTTGAAGTTGTTACTGAATACAATTGGCCTCGCATGAAAAGGAATGATTGCATCTAAACTTAAAAAGTAATGCATCTAGGGAAAGGGCTGACCACAATGCAGTGTTCCCCAAGCAGCGTTGTAGGCCCAGACATGTTTCAATTGACTATAGTTCAGTCAGTTCCATATTGGCAAACCTGATTACAGCAGCAAATTAATTTAGAAGAGCGTTGGCGTGCGAAAACGCTCGCATGGCGCAAAATGAATCGTATGCGTAACACTTGCGTGTGTATGGTTGGATTACTTTTGTGCGCAGAGAGATACAAACGCATATTTCTCGCCAAATTGGAACTGATTAAACTATAACACTAACAGTCAAGTTCTCCTACACCCCAATCAGGCTTGCTCCCCTTGATTCTTAAGAACACAACTGTTCTACAATCATGGAAAAAAAGGTTGGCACACTCCGAATTGAGGAAAAAAGCACCCATCTCTCCCCTGAGGCAATGTTGATCAAAGTCATGTTATCAGAAGCCTTGGCAGTTCCCCCAACATTGATTGGTGTGGGATATAAAAAAGGGGGAGACTTCTGCTTTCTATTAAACAGTGCTATGTCCCAAGTCTGATCTCAATTGCGAGCACAGGGATGTTTGTAATAAGTTGTGTCAAGTGTGCCAACTATTTTTTCCCCATGATTGTATATAGTATTTAAAACTACATTTTACATATAAATGCTGGGACAGGTCATTGACCTCATCCATACATACACCTGAAACACAGAGGCAACAAAAAGCTGTGATCACTAGAATACACTCTGACGTCACTACACAGAGGTAGAGCAAGTAACAGGAAGATACAAATGCCAACTTGAATCCACTTAGATGTTAGTTGTTTGCATTGATTTACTTATCCACCCCCACATATGTGGCCGGTCACAACAAGAGGGGGCGTATGTCGGCAGTATGGATTGTAATATATTGAGAAAATAAAGCACGAAAAAAACATAAGAAATAAAAAGGAATTTCCAGCTAATATTTTACATCAAATCTGAATGCATTGACCAAATGTATCAAGCGAGGTGTCAATGTAAAGCTTACAAAATACAATTTTGCATGAAAATAAAACCTCTGTTTTCATTCTGGATGACAAAAGCCTCCATTGGATGTGACTGGTCACATATGAGATTCACATCTTAGTTACGTAAGTGAGTGAGTGGGCTCCAAGAAGATTTTGTTTATGCAGTTATCTCGCTTCACAATAACTCATGGGCCGTGTTGATAATGGCAAAATGTCTATTTCTCTTAGGCCAAAAAAAAGAAATTGTTATGTTGTCCTCGACTGCCCGCTCGTCAGATTTAGGGGCGCTCCAATTTTTTCTTCTTCTTTTTTCAATTTTTTATTTAAAAAAAATCAGATTCTTTTCTTCTTTCAGATTTTTTTTTAACAGTTTAAATGGCATTGAATATTAAATTAAGTGTTTATAACATATATGTGCAACTCTTAGAGTGATTTCAACTTCTTGTTGGCTGAACTTTGAGCTTCCGCTAGTAAAAGAAAAAAAAGAAAAAAAAGAGGAAACAAAAAATCCGCCGCCCGCCTCTCTGAAAGTTGTGGAGGACAACATAACAAAACAAAAAATGTTGGCCTTACGCACAGATTCCTATCATGCAGAATAATGGTCTTGTGGTCAAAAAAAGATGGATTTATTGGCATCTTGGGATATTTTATCAGATTTATCTGTGTGACGTAAATAAAATGGTCTAAAAAATGGCATATTTTCAGAGGTTAATTTTCCAAAATTATGTAGACTTGCTGCAAGTCCTTCCTTGGCCAGCAAAGATACTCTTTACATACAGATAATCTCCCAATATTAGACCTCTACTCTCCCTAAAAAAAAGACTGATTTTTAGATTGCTTTATTATCCCTACCATACCACCACCACCACTCACAGATCCCACCACTACTGTGTCCACTTGTCGCGTGCATGTTTACAAAACACACCATTGACACTACAATCACTGCGTAACTGAACTCGCACATATGGGTTGTCATATTATGAAATTGCCACATCCGAAAACAGAACTTACCCCGAGAACCTACCAGAAAATGAAAATCCTGTTGACATATTTCAACAGGTGTGGATATGTGGCTGGTAGTGGTACTGGTTAGGCCTACTATGGATAATGGGCATGCAACATACAGTATGTGATACATAGGCTAAAAGTGACATCCAGCAGTACGCCTTGAATCAAGGCTAAAATTGTGGGGAAAACATTGAGAAACTTTTTTGTAATGTGAATGAATTTCAGTTAATATTGTAATTTGATGTGAGAATGTCCATATGGCACCCAATTGAAAAATATCAATTAAATTAGACATACCTTTTCTTAAATGGAGGAGATGGTAATTCTTGAACATTGATCCATACACCACTGTGTACAGCATGTGAGAAGAATGAGAGGTATGTTCAATCCACAGACAGTTACGGCTGGCTCACACTATGACAAATAGGGGGTACGGCAAGCTACGTTAAGCTGCGAATTGCAATTTTGAATTTCCCGCCAATAATCGGGTGTTGCCTTCATTTGTCGCTGACGAATCCGCTAGCGACTGCAGATGGCCGAAATTATCAATCGCGTCTGTCGGCAAATTTTCAGCATGTTGAAAATGTTGTGGCGGCAAAAAAAATTGTTGTGATTCCGTTCAGATTTCGTTATCAAAGTATTAGAAATGCATCTAGCTTAAAAAGGCATAGAGAGATTTCTCAAAAAATTATATTCAACATTGTTACCTTGTAGAGATAGATGATATACACAGAAACCCTCCCATGTAAGATTTCTTCAAAACAAATCAGTAAAAATGAAAAATAAAGACATTTTCTCAGCATTTCCGAAGGTATATTAGTGCTTTTCACTTTTTTTTTGTATTTTGATTAAAAATAACCACCAATTGAATCACAGAGGTCATGACTATGCATCACACAACAAGTCATAGGTGGTCTTCAAGGTTATTTTGAATAAACATGAAACAAATAAGTAAGAAGCCTTTTAAATGAATTTGGCTAATTTAGATGTCATCTACATTGAAATTCAAATCGCTATCAAATCTGTGAATCTGTGAATTTCAAGTGAAATACTGCAAATTAAGCTCTATAATATTTTAAGTATTACGTATATGTGAAAAACTCAACTTCTGAAAAATTGAGGGCTCCCTCCATGAAAGATCTCTTAGTGTCCCTTTAAGGCCCAGGATCTAATCTCTAATATTTCCCACACTTCTTCAGTGACAAGCATGATGGCCAATTATTGTTCATCATGCTCGTCACTAGAGAAGCCAGGGGAATTTTCTGAACCAAGTAGCTGAGATTTCTAATCCTGTTTGGGCTGTCTCCGATTTATTGAACTATGTGTTGGTAAACGATTTACTTGAGGTGAAACAGAAAGCAGTACAATTCTTTTTCTGCCTGTACATAGTTAGTTTCACTTAAAGTTTGATGGATGACTTCCGGGAAGGGGGCAGTGAACTATCACACTGTAAGCAGGGGGATCAAAAAAGCGTAATAAGGCAACAAAAAAACACTATTGTATGGGCAAACAGACCTCGCAGGTCGGGTTAGACAGTCAGGCTTTTCCCCCTTATTTTCCCTTGAATATGACCGTAACATTTTTCAAAGCAAAAACAATTTTGTTGGTCAGTATGAACATGTTCATCAATTTCTAATACAAATAGGTTGGTCGAGCCCATACAACAGGGTGGCGATTTTTTGTCGCACAAAGGATATTTTATGAGATGGGGTACGTGCGTCACATGCGTAAAGCAATAAGGGGTCTAAAATTGGAAATTTTCAAGAAAAGGGTGCTTTTTTATTACTTTATTTGCATAAGGGATCGATTGGGAGAGAAAAGCATGTGAAACCTGATTTTAAGGTATAGGTGTTTATAGCATGATCTTTGACTGCCCCCCCCCCCCCCGGATGACATCAACACAAATACAGTCAGACACAACATTTCTGCTCCATGGCTGACATTCTCATTTCAATGCTTCAGGGCTGACATTCTCATTTGGATAAGTGCAAAATGCCACCTCTTTGGTGTAATTACTCTCATGAAAGTATGATTCCTTTCTTAGAATTTGCGCTGACATCACATTTAAAGTTAATTATGTGATTTTTTCCAGGGGACGCCCTCAATCCTTAAAAAAATTGGAAGCAGATTTAAGTTTCTGATCATAAATCATGAATATATTCCAAGTTACAGAGCGATAACGATTCCTAATTACCATAAAATCATCATGGTTATAGAGCGAATTTAGAGTAAAAAATAAGTTGTCGGCGCAGACTCCGACAGTTTATCTTCACTTTAAAACCATGATTTTGAAGTAATTAAGAATCTATCGCCCTGTAACTTGGAATGTATTTACGATTTATGATCAGAAAAGTAAATATGCAAGAAAATCTGCTTTCAATTTTTTTTTTGATGATTGAAAGCGTTCCCTGGAAAAGATCACATAATATACCTTTAAAGATGCCACAAGAGTGCAATTCACTTTTGAATGAATAAATAACAAGAACACATGTTTTGGTATAGAAGATCAATTGACTGGTTTGAATTTATTGCACGGCATATAGTCTGCCCGTATAAACAATACACAGTCTATGGAAGAATAAGCATCAGATAGTTGTCATTTGTACATGATAAATAAGATTGGATATCAAATATCGCAAAGAGGAATACTTTATAGCCTAGATTGGGATAATACTTATAAAGAAGAAGATAGGGGTGCTCTTTATATCAACTTTTGTATGGGTATGCGCCACTATATGAGAAGCAAATTCAGATTTCTTAACCAATTATACCATTTGAAAATCATCCAAAATATCACTAAATTATGTGAAATGTTAACTATTTTTGAGCAATTTTGGTCCGAAACTGTAAAATGTAGCAACTTATTGATAAAATTCTACTTTTTAAAAAAAATGTTTCTGAATTTTTATTTTTTACTTCATAGCACATCTCCATCAAAAGAAGACTATTTGAGGACACCCCCTTCCCCAACATGGAGTGATAATATCACTTAGAATGAGTTGTAAAACGTAACATCGGTACACAAAATATTTACAAAGTCCATTATACAGTATGTGTACACAATATAAAAATTTTACAACATTGAATTCAAATTATGTTGTTACATGATATAAAAAGCACAAATTTGATAAAAATCGGCAGATTTTAAAAATACAGTTGATGTTTGAAACAGTTTGGTTATTTCAACTTTGATTTGGGTTAAAGGCTATTAATGTAAATCAAAACTACAAGGAAGGGCAACATTAATTAACAGATATTTTCTTCTTCTTAATAACCTCATCGATAAGTTTTATGGAAATAAGTGCGGGTATAATTTTAAACGTTTACGTAAATAAGTAGGGCTATGGTTGCTTATGCATAATATAAAAAGCTAACAGATAATAAAAGCAAAGAGTGTTTAGGAATACAAATGTTTTTGTATAAAAGGCAATTACTGTTGGTAAGATTACTAGAAATGCATAGTTGTCTCCATGGCTCAAGTCACCGATTGATTAGGCTTTTTTTTATGCCCAAAATGTATGCTTCCCAATCATGTGCTATTTGATATCCCTGGGTAATCGTAAAAGGTGATTTTTGTTTCCCTATTCGTCCAACCAATCAAATATTCCACCATTTTTTAAAGACCTTCTTCAGTATATGTTTGATTTGTTTAAAGGTGCCTTGAGCCTTGAATATATAGTTCTATCTGTCAGAATTATTTATCAATTAATTTGTCATTTTTAACATTTCTGCAGTAAAACACTACCACTTATGCATTATCTAAATAAAGCAATTGTCATTTCTTGTTAAAGACGAGCAAACCCAAATGTGTTATGAATTAATATAGGCCTACATAGGAAGGACACAGATTTAATGAATAAAATGTGGGTATTTTCCCAATATTTCAGTTAGTACTGCAGAACAAGAGATTAGTTAAATTTCACCTTATAATGTAAAATTAATCATTGCATTTCTGTGAAAAGCAAGGAGAATGGTTACATAGGTTTGACTGGACATATTTTAAGCTTGAGAGAAGACAATTTTTGTTGGTAAATTTGAAATAAATACAAAACCCTCCTTCCCTTTTCCTAATAACAGTTTTTGTTTTTGGATTAAGGCACTTATTATTGAGGATAAAATATCCTTTGTCCAATAGAATACAAAATCTCAATATAAATGAAACAGCCCACATATATTATAAATATCACAAAGAGAGAAATTGATGCTGGATTTCAATTGAGTAGCCCAACATGCCACATTGGGCTATATTTTAAGTCCAAACTGTGATTTAGAAGAGCCATTAGGTGGATTTAAGTAGCCCAACTGGTCAATTAGTACTAGTTTTATAGTCAAAATGTAGTCTGGAATTAAAATTTGGGCTATAAACATAACAAGGCTAACTTTTCATCATATTTTGGGCTTTTCATTATGGCAACATTTGCAACCAGCATCTGGGTAACATACTTGTACAAATACAGGCAAACTTGGACAAACATGGATACAATATGAAAATGTTTTTGAATATCTGCATATAGTACAGTATAGATATTAATGTCCAATTGTTGAAATAAAATCTTCTGATTAAAAGCTGTACATTAATTTAAATGTGATTAAAACTGATGTCACATTGATTATAAACCATGCACTGTGAGTAAACTGGATAAAAGTTGGTAAATATTGGATTTGACATTGCATGCGAAAGTTTCTCACAGCTTCCACTGTACTGATTTCAATTAGTATTCTCTCAAAATGACTCTGTGGATACAGAGTAAGGGAGTTGAATTCAATAGCCATCATGCAAACTGTTACCCCGCTGATTCATCGATCTTGTTCTTATAATGGTTTAACACTTTCCAGGCGGCAGACGACATTCCAAAATTTCACAAAATGTTTTAAAAATGTCAAAATGGTCGAATGTCATTCCCATATTTGGAATCGCCATGAGAAATTGCATTAAATAAGTACAAACATACCTAGTATTGATTCAGTAATCCCTTGAATAGAGCTTGACAGTTTGGAAAGGTTTCTGAAAAATCTGACACTTACATTACCACTATGTCCAAATATGCTTATTGCAGAATTGTTACAAAAATACTCAACAAAAAGTGCTGTCCATGGTCAGTGATCAAAATAAGGTGGAACCTATCGTCAAAATGCCCACATAACTGTTAAAGGGAAATAGATGTATATGTACACCAATGGTGTTCAATACACCGTCAGGCTCACAGATAGGACAAGAGTGGACTCCACTTATTTTGAACCTTGACCATGGTCTATGTATCTAGTGCGTTCATGGTCCCATTGTGACAAAGACATAATCACAACATAACAATGGAAGAGAGTATTGGTGGGATAGTAGATAGCATAGATTTCATACATATATGGAGCTAACTCTATACAGTGTCTAATTCAACTAACAGGTGACATATTCGTTTCTCTTAAAATAATTCTTTGATTTAAAAATTGTGCTAGTAAATGGCTAAAGTGGGATTGTAAAAATAATTAAAAATTCGCTAAAATTTCAAAAATAAAGTTTGGAACCCGTTTAAAACGCTCATAATTTAGTACAGCTATGATTATCTAAAAATCTCATTGGCTTTGTTTCTTTTCAAAATACTTTGCACAATGCTTTATGATTAAGAATTAGCATAAAATTATCATACTGGAAGCACTCACACCTCATCTTTCCATCCAGCATTGTCAAGCATGTGCTTAGGCTATATTAAAAAAATCTTTTGTCTCAAAGCTCTTCAGTTTTTCAAAACCTAATGCGGAATGCGATTTTTTTAAAGTTTTTTAATTTTTTTTTTTATGAATATAAAATATTGAAATCCTAGTAAAAGTGAACTTTTGTATTTAAAATGATGTGATCAATGAAAATCTGAAAAATCTGTGAAAATTTTGGATTTTTTTTTTTGTATTTGGACAAGGAAAATCTGACAAATCTGTGAATTCTTTGGATTTTTTTTTTTTTAGAAAATTAAACAATTAAACAATTCTAACGCGCGCGGGAGGGAGCTTTGAGACAAATGATTTTTTTAATATAGCCGTACGCAAAAAGCAACCGATCAGGAATAACTAAAACCTCTTATGAAAATCACAATAAAGCCATAATTTCAAAAATCAGCCAAAGATAAAAAACTATACGTAGCAAAAGTTCAATTGTTCAAGTAATGTGGTCTGCTATCTCTCTTTCATATCTTTGCAATGTCTAAGATAAGTTGGCAAACTTTCTTGAATTCCCATGTGTCACCACGGAGTCGTTTCCGTCGGATACCGACTAAGTCCATACGTGGGAGGAGACACACCTCCATGTCAAACGACAAAATGGTGCGACCTTTGTCGTCTAGCGTCTTGCAACGTAACGTGTAGCCTTTTTGTTTGCATACATTGATGTTGGTGTGTAGAACTGCGCTTTTGATCTTGTCGAGAACCACATCAGCTGGTAGCGATGATGTCGTGGCAACATTGTACAAGGCCTGAAAAATACAAATGATATCAAAACATGTTTAGAACAACAAAACAATCCCAGCAGTTGTTTTATATGAGTAAATGAAATCCAAGCTACCAAGTAGGCTAACCTTTCCTTTTAAGCTTAATGGTATTTCAGCCAGAATTCTAAATGCCTTTAAGACATTGATGTTAGCCAATCTAACCCGAAATCTAGTCTTACAATGTTCAAACTAATCATAACTATAAAACTTTGCAAATCAACAGGGTTCACACATCACATTGATTTGCTAACTAACTGTTGATGAATATTCAAATGTTGTTGCTTTCATCCTAAGATTTGTCTGCTTAGGCCAACAACAAAAAAAGGTTTGTCTCAGATGACACGCGCGCATTCCCGACACCACTCGCGTTAGCTTTTTTTTTTAGTGGGGGGTTTTTTTTCAATTTTTTTTCCCCAATTTTTTTTTTCTTTTTCAATTTTCTCAAAAAAATCTTGCAAAATCCAGCTTTTTGACCAAACAAATAACGATCAGGTCTAAATTGAAAAAATAAAAATAAATAAATCCGCAGACCGCATTAGATTTTCAGTCTCTCATGTCATTTGAGACAAACCTCTTCTTTTTGTTGTTGTCTGCTTACCTTGACTTTTCTTGGTTCATCTTGGCTGGCATTGGACCATTTTCTTGGGGTGAGGAATTCCACTACTTTATCGATTCCCTTCTCAAAGCTTCCAAATATCTTCTTAGCTGACCCGTAACTCTTCTTATTCATCTCTCCTTCAGCTATGGCTTGGTTCAGTGCATCCTCCATAGAAACGGCCCTGTAGAATAACAAGATGAAATAAGAATAATAGGTCAATATTGCTATCCCAACTATGTCTGTCAAGATTGGTATCATCCCTATCTGCGATGGCATATTGTCGCTGTTCTTTCAAAACCTTGAATTTCCATCTGGCCCTTCAGCATGTATAAAGTAACACTTCCTATGTATAACCTTTGGGCACTATGCACTAAACATGCTCAAGGGCCAAAAACACATTTATCAAAACCAGTAAGTGCTCTTGCCACTGAACATGTGTAAAGCAACACTTCCTATGCATAACCATTGGGCAGTTTTACTTTATACATGCTGAAGGGCTGGAAAAATATCCAGGTTTTAATAGAACAGCGACAATATTTGATATGGAATCTTTTGGTCATTTCCAGTTATGTAAGTGTATATCATCCCTCACCTCTCCTTTGCCTGTCTTGTTGCAACTGTTGGGAGTCCAATTTTTTTTTGTATATTATTATCTTGGCTAATCATACGGTCGCAGAATTGATATCAAATAGTGTCGAAGTGGGAATTTATATCAAATAGTGTCAAGTGGGAAAGTGTGTATTTGAGAGAATTTAACATTTACCTGCTTATATTAAGCACACAGTTTGCTTCTGCATTGAACTGTATAAAGGCATAACATTGAATGTCCGTACTCATTAATTCTGAAAACAATCCTTAATTTTAATATTCCACACTCATTTTATTCATTAAAAATATGTGAAAAATTAAATGCAAAAATCTAGGGAATTTGCCATGCCAAAGGAGGATTGTTGTTTACAAACAAACAATTTTGCATCCTCCTCAAACATTGCAGTGTACATACCTTGGTACATTGCTGAATTCCTCCATATTGCTAGCAACAAGATGTAGGTTGTTATCCATAGATCTAGATGGGGTAATGGTTACAGGCACTGGTAATGATAGTGTGGGCACAACAGGTGTCTTGAGACCATGTACTGCAGGCTTCTTCCTCCTAACTGATCCTCCTTGGACTTGTTGTCTTGGATCACCTCTGTTAGTATATCTTGCTGGGGTACGGGGTGGAAGGCCGATTGGAATTGCAAAATCATCAAAACTGTTCTCTTTATCCGATGGAGGACAACTTCTCCGATGCAGGAAGGCGTCGTCTGATCTTTGGGCAGAGCGTGGTCTAATGAAAGCTGCAGCAGTTCTGATTTCAAGACAGTCTGAACACGGATAGTTTTTGTTGTGTGCACATTGTGTTTGTGGGGGATTGGGGTAGGCGCATGAAGAGCCATTGCTGCTTTGGTTGCTATCGTGGGAATCTCGCCGTCCGGTGGATCTTGAGGATCGTTGCGGGATGTAGGATTCAAGGTCCTCTAGTCCTTCCTCCATGGAACTGAACATGTATGGTGAACTGACCGGTGGGACTAGATTGTTATTGTGATGTTCATGTGTAGAATGTTTTGTGGAATGTGCGGAATGTCGTCGGACAGGTGAATGCGGGACGCTATGGGAGCCGGAGTTCTGGGACGTCTGTATAAAAGAGAACAAATAGAAAAACACATTGTTATAGAAAAGAATTCTTATTTGATATAAAAACACTAATGAACATTTTTGGAGGGCGACCTACTTGAATTAGAGTGGGTGGCTTCTCCGATCCATAATTGCCTTGCATATTGTCCTCTTTTAGGGGGGTAAATTTTAACATAAATCTACAGTAGAATATTTGGTAGTGTTTTAGCATACGTACCCTTTCACTGAGTGGTTTAGTTCTGGGATGTAGCCTGAGATTACATCCTCTGTATTTATTGCTGAGAAGAATAAAATAGATCGCTGTCACCTCATCATATTTCCACTGCAGGAATAAAACGAAAAACATAACATTAAAAAAAATAGAAACACTCCATATGTCTTAACACTTTCGATGCGGCAGGCGTCTGCAGACGACAATTCAAAATTTCACAAAATGTTTTAAAAATGTCAAAATTATTGAATTTCATTACCATATTTGGAATCACCATGCGCAATACATTGAAATAAGTACAAACATGCCTAGTATTGGTTCAGTAATCCTTGAGAAAGACTTTGAAAATTATGAAAGGTTTCTGAAAAATCTGTTTTGTGTTAGGTAAACCAATAGCCGCGTTGAAAGTGTTAATATGAGCTTGCATATGTTAATGATTTGAATGTAACATCAGGTCATAACAATTTATATTTATATAGAGGGCAAAAACAACAACAAATTTGTTGATACAAAAACTTTCATTAAGCTTTACATTTAATCAATTCAAATACTTTTTTATATGATCCAACACTGCCCCCCCCCCCCCCCCCCCCATCACTATATCAACATACATACCTGTTTAATAGAGGATGCCATTTCTTTCCTCGATTTATCATAGTACATAGCCATCTCTTCTACACAATCTGCGTTGAGATGTTTCTTCTCACACATACTTTCCCACCTCACTGCCATGTTATCGGTTCCCTTTGCCAGCCAAGGATGGTGTATGAGTTCTTTCATTGTGATACGCTTCCTGGGATTCACCTGTACAAGGAACACAACATACAGTTTGCAAATTAATCACCATTTTTACACATTTTTTATAAAAATTATAAGATTTTAAATGAATTATACAAATAAGAACACTGGACTTCAATCAGGTGAACTAAGATTAAAACGCAATGCTATGGTTAGAGATTGGAAAGTTAACATTTTCACGTGGCAGACGACGGTTCCAAGATTTCACAAAATGTTTCAAAAATGTAAAAATTATTGAATTGCATCACCATATTTGGAATCATTAACATAAGTACAAACATGCCTAGTATTGGTTCAGTAATTCTTTAGATAAGACTTTGGGAAAGGTTTCCAAAAAATCTGTTTTGTAGGTAAAACTATTAGCCATGTGGAAAGTCACAAAAATCAAAATAATAACAAATTGGGCATATTTCCCCAAATTGTCCCTAAGAACAAGCAATTTTCAGGATTCTGATGCCTTTTTACCCCCTTTTCCAACCCAAACTACACTTGTTAGTAAGCTTACCTGTAACATATGTTTGAGGAGTGATTTAGATTGGGACGATAACCATTTGGGTTCATCGTAATCTCCCCTCTGTATCTTCTTGTACAGCAATGAGACATTCTCATCATCAAATGGTAGAAATCCACATAGCAGAGCATATAATAACACCCCCATACTCCAGATATCAGCCTCCGCTCCCAAGTATTCTTTGCCGCATATCAGCTCTGGTGCGGCGTAGGCGGGACTGCCGCAGCATGTCTCTAAGTGGTCCTTCATACCACCCTGTAAACACACAAAAAGAACAAATGAAACAAATTACGATTAATTGCTGGGAATACTTTGAGAAAATGGTTTGAACTTTGGAAATAAGACGTTTAAAATATTTAAACTGATATTTAATTATTTGTATTGGAATTGATGACAAAAGCAATAAATTCATTTTTGTTTAAATGTCAAACTTATAATTGTCAACTTTAATATCTCTGAGGAGCCACTTAATCTACAAAACCTATTGACCTATATCATGACTGATATGGGTAACGAGACTAAAGTCTGCTGGGTTGATGCATAAAGTATTGATTGGGAGTAATGCTCAGGGACCAATCAGTGGAACTAAAACCACCACTAGATATCCATTAAGATTTGATGCGGGTATAGGATCCCGATGGCTGCCGGGTGGGCCGTAATGCATCGGTTAAATAACAAGGTTGCCAAAAGTAAAGACCAAATAGCCCAAACCAGACTTTTTCACGTTTTATGTTGCTACTAGAAGAACTATTTTGGTAGAGTGAACTAAACTGCTCACAAAAAGTATCGAAACACTTAGAAATGATCCAATATATAACGGCTCGAATGGGTATGCATTAATCGAAGCAAATAACCAAGTGTATAATATTGTTCTGCGTATTTTGACACCTCGATCGATGAGATACGATGTTGCGGAGCGGAGTTATTGTCATTTCAATGATCGTGGGTCCAGTTTCAAAAGTGACAATCATCCTATAGAAAGAGGTTTGCATTACTGTTTAGAATGATCAAATTCGTGATTTTCAATAGGGATGAGTGTCACTTTGGAAAGCGGACCCACGATCATTGAAATGACAATAACTCCGCCCCGCAACATCGTATCTCAACGATCGAGGTGTCAAAATACGCAGAACAAAATTATGTTCTTGATTATTTGCTTCGATTAATGCATACCTTTTCGAGCCGTTATATATTGGATCATTTCTAAGTGTTTCTATACTTTTTGTGAGCAGTTTATGTTTGATCATTACCGATTCTTCCAAGACATCACAACATTGAGCAATTTTCCTTACAAATTAAATTTCAGTGCAACTTGGTGCACTGTTTCTGGCAAAACTGCCTATGTGTTTGCTAGATCCATGTATTTTCATTGTATAATGTATTGTATTTGCCTTGCATGTCTGTATAGCCTGACAAGTGGCAATCAGATAGGCATACAGGCAGAAGAAGTAGCAAATTGTTAGTTTTTTTGATGTAGTTAAAGCCCTTGGCCAACTCAGTATCAGGATAAAGATATATAAGAACGAGATGGAAGGTGATACATGACGTAAGTTGCGGTGGTTAAATCACGGTATATGAATAGATGAATCAACATATAAGGCTGAGTGGTGTTATTAAATGTTCAAAAATAGCACATTAGATTATGTGATTCTAAAATTGGAAGCAGGAGTGGGCTACAATGATCCAATAAAGAGCTCTCCAGTTATATTTGAAATAACTGACGATTGTCAAGTACTTAAATAGCTATTTTGGGCGCTATCAGACTTATTTGGAGACATCAATATTCTTTGAAATAAAATTGACTATTTTACACGGCAAATTGACCCCAAAGCCCGTCATTTTGATATCACAGCATATTTGCTCAGCTTTGGAACATTTCCAAATTTGATACCGACACAAAATGTCAAAGAGTGACAGCACCATATTATAACAAAAATCAATTACGAAAACACCGAGCCCAGCTTTGAGATGGATGCCGCGTTTCGCAAATAGCGGTATATTGTATACCCAGTTGTTGGCGTGACATTTTGCCTTAACACTTTCCACGCGGCAGGCGGCTGCAGACGACATTCAAAAATTTCACAAAATGTTTAAAAAAATTCAAAATTATTGCATTTCATTACCATTTTATGAATCACCATGAGAAACGCATTGACATAAGTACAAACATGCCTAGTATCGGTTCAGTAATCCTTGAGATAGACTTTTAAAATTGTGAAAGGTTTCTGAAAAATCAGTTTTGTGTATGGTAAAAATATAGCCGCGTGGAAAGTGTGAAGTACCCATCAAATCAATGGACTGTGATGAACCACACCATTGGCAGAAGCCAGTAGGCAAAACATGCACCCACTCCTTGGCTAGCTGGCAAATAGCATTATAACAGCATGCATGGTTGATCGCCAGACTGGATTTGCGGAACGTGAAATAAACACATCTTTTAAGCGCTGTCTGTGTACTCCTAAAACGCCCACCTCGCTCAGCCGGCAATAATTGACACAATTTATCTTCCACCCAGCGGAGTATCTACTTACAGTTGAACAGCTCCAACACTAATTAATCACGACTAAACATGGGACAATTTTGTAATACTGTTATCCGCTCAATGTAAAAGCTATGATTGTGACCTTTGCCGATGGCAAGCTTATGAAGTACCCACATATCTAGTTTATCTGATGATGAATGGGGTATGGGCGAGAAAGATTCAATGAGGGAGCTTGGCACGAGATGGTAATAAAAAATGATCTGAAAGACTACTACTAGGTAGGATTAATTAAAGCTCCCTTTTGTTATTTGTTTATTTTATAGCCTGCCCTATAACACTATTATATAGTGTAAACTATGAGATCCCCCATAAGGCAGCTATTCTGTTTGGTAATCCTCAGGATTGTCTCTCAGCACGTTTTGCTCTCAAATGATGAATTGTCTCAGGCCGTAATGAACTTTCAGAACTAAGATGATCAATTTGCCCCGGTAACGCTCTCACTCTTTATAACTTTCTCTAATAAGATTAATATGAACTTATTATTGAACCTCTGTATGCAGTGATCAAGATGACTTGAGTTAGCTAGGCCACTGATTGGATTGACCTATGATGGTCCGTTTAATAACTAGCTCATTTGTCACATAATGGTGCGTAGCGGTCTTCAATACCAGGGGATCAATACAAAACAAACTATATCCAACTTGAAACCAGTTTTGACATTTACCCAAGCGAAAACTTGAGCTATATATAGAATGTTGGCAGCTAGCAAGTAATCACCAACCATGCAGCCAGCCATGTCTTATAAGTTCTAATTTTCTCTACTCTTCCCAAACTATATTTGAGCAAGCAGCGGTTCAATTGACAAGCAATGCTTTTACAGAGATGCAGAATAAACATGTCATGTTCACTCTGCCCGGTCTATTGTGAGCTAGCCTTGCTATGGGGCTTACTCGAGGTATACACTACCCACATAAAATGCACTGTTCATCATCGGCCGGCCAGCATACAGGTGCATTAAGTCAAGCATAGAAATACAACTTGTGATAAGACGACATGGACTAATGTCAATACCGTTGGACAAATGAGCCACCCACTCAAGACATATTGCCTATGGGATGATGTTATGTACTAAGTACGCCACCCTGCAAATACTACATGTTTACCTTATTTCATTTCAAAAAGATTAATGCAAGTTTACAAAATCTCTTGACCTCCACTCCACATCCCCTGGTAAATGTCTGCAAGGTACTGCATGCTATATGGGGGCAATTGTACACAATTGTTCAACTAACCTATCCATTAAGTTTAAGTTTGGAATTGTTCAGTAGCACGAACAATTTGACATAAATATTCCAAGAACGAATCCATTTAACTTCATACCATCTAAATGGTCTAGATTTCAAACCAAATCCTTAACATAAATGTGAATTTCGGTAATTTCTTGACCGCAAATTTCGCAATATGTGTGGGTAAGGTAATAAAATGCAATATTGCGCAAAACGTAATAAACATGCAATATTGCGTAAACATTCCATGAGGTTTATCACATGGAGTAAAATGTGCGTAGGTCTTAAACAGATAATTGTACATTTCATCATAACCCAAATTACATCAGTTGGTTTTGTAATCAACGATATGCAAAATTATGATGTCGTGACATCAGGGTCCAGAGCCAACGCAATGCGGGGGACGGACCGATCGGTAAGAACATTAAATATCCTCACGTTGCACGACTACAATATTATATACAATAATCATACTGTTTTATAAGCAGAATATTCACCAAGGGCGTTTGTTACCCGTCATTAACCATATCTTGAAATCGGTTTTTGTTATGATCCCAGCTCAACGATGGAGAAATAGTAATGATGCATGGACAAATTAATTGACATCAATATTTTATCATTTCAAAGGGAAACTGATTGTTTGGTAAAAACACTCAAATCCCCTGATTGTTTTAAAAGCTTAGAATCCACAAGGGTTTCTTTCAAAAGACCCTGAAATGATATAAATGCTACATTCATATTCATATGGCTGTCATGGTTTGTTTGGATAAATCTGCCGATATTGCTGCAATTTTCCCCAATGCCACACAACAAACTACGTCATCATGTGTTCTGTTAACTAATTCAAATGTTAAAATTGCACACATCTACCTATATCATATTGATTACTAAAGCAGACGACAACGGCAGTTTCTGCATCTCTGTATAATTCATACTTTGTCAAACCGACAACAAGTTAATTTCACTCCAATTTTGATGCGGTGAAATCAATCAATATAAGTGATGCACGGTTAGTTGCTAGGCCCTAAGGGTCTTGCCTAGTGACGAAGTGAGGTGTGCTGATTACGTCAAATTGCTGGTACATGCTGCGTGCACACAGAGCCCTGGATCGTTGACCTCGACGTTAGATTTCCCAGGGTAACAAATGTGCGGAGATGTGATTTGTACTACATCACTGTTCATAGATAATTTGCTGCTTGTGATATATAAGCATTACACCATTTGGGAATACACTACTGAGATAAACAACACAACAGGTACTGAATGCCTGATAATACAATCAATCAAAACAAATTGTAATTCAAAATTTGTCACCACTAAGACGAGTTTGGAGATTTTCAGATTTATTGCCTTTATAACTCACCTTTGGTTTGGCGGCAAGTCCAAAGTCAATCAATTTCAAGCTTTGTTCGTCGTCCAAAAGAAGGTTTTCCTGTGAAAAACACATAAATAAGAGGAGGTTGAATATATGCAGTCTGGAAACAAAGAAACAGAACAAATCACTTGGGACATACATAAATATCAGATCGGGGGAAATCTAGTGTTTTATCAAAATGGATGCAAAATGTGTGATAAGTGGGCTTTCACCTACGATAGCTTGTCATTGTATGCTTATTTCTACTGAGTAACCCTGATTCCCACCCCTACTTAAACAGTCAAATCTATCCAACTACAGTATCTGCAGCTTGAAACATGGACAAATCTTGCAAATGTGTTAGTGCCGGAATTCACTTGAACATGACCTGTTAAGTGGTGATGTCAAACTGTATCCAACCAAAGAAAACAATTTATCAAAGAGGTTTTGAGATGCCTTAACGAGGCCTTTATTGAGAGACAGACAGAGACAGTGAGAGAGTGAGTATAAGAATGAATTCCAAAGCTGATTGTATATTATTAAAGAGTTGGGTTAAAACTGTCCTTGACTTCATCTTTCTCGGAATCCGCGAGGGAAATCACAGATTAAATGGATTAGATGCGTGTTATCATACGATGTAAAAACCCAATCTAAACACCTTGATTGTTTTGCCTACATCAATCTATTTTTTGAGACTATCCTATTAGGGGATGTGTAAACTCACCAGCCCTATGGGGATGATATTACAAAAGCTGAATTAGAGGCCATCTCTGTATTATTTGGTTAACACTTTCCACACGGCTATTAGTTTTCCCATATACAAAACAGATTTTTCAGAAACCTTTCCCAACTTTCAAATCCTATCTCAAGGATTACTGAACCAATACTAGGCATGTTTGTATTTATTTTAATGCATTTCTCATGGTGATTCCAAATATGGTGATGAAATTTAATAATTCTGACATGTTTGAAAATGTTGTGAAATTTTGGAACTGTCACATGGAAAGTGTTAACAATTCTCAGCAGCTGAGTGCTTTGTAATAATATATATAATGTTTACATTATTGCAGATGGCTAATTGAGTTCATCACTGATCAATAAGGCGAAGAGAAAAAAAAAAGGTTCAGACATGAGAGACTGAAAATCTAATGCGGTCTGCGGATTTTTTTTCTTTTCTTCTTTCAATTTAGACCTGATCGTCATTTGTTTGGCCAAAAAGTTGGATTTTGCAAGATTTTTGAGAAAATTGAAAAAGAAATAAAATGAAAAAAAAATGGGAAAAAACAAACAATTTGGCCTAATGTCAAATGTTGTTTGTTTCAGAGGAAGACAAAAAGTGCAATATTTCTGGTAAAAAACTAAAGCATTTCAGTGAATATAAATGTCCCCTGACAGAAAAAAAGCTTTAACGGTGAATCACAATTATCTATTTTAAGATATACCGATACACTTGACAAATCCTGGACCTAAGACTATGCGTGTTGATACTTGACCACATATGGTTGCTGACACCCATGAGCATGTGTTGGTATTAACTACCAAATAACCAATCATGGTCTAAAGTTCAGACTAGAGAGATGCAGATAATTAGACATAATTTCTGTAGCTTACGTCACGACACAGGGTTTTACACCCACAACGGGGGCGGATATTTAGCCGAACACAAGTGATCAAAATCTTTCAATGGTATTTAAGCTCCTCATTTATCTTTTTTCCTCGCTATACCTTATATCCCGCCCACCCACCCATCTATACCGTATCCCAGGTCCCCAATCACTGAGCATAATCTCTTGCGATATATGATTGTTAACTCTCTGAGCAATGTAACAACCATTGTTAAACTTTGACATTTGAAATGGGACACTTTTTTCATTTGACGGCACAATCTGCTGTAATCTTATACCGCTAAATGTAGACTTGGCCGAAGACTTGATCATTTCTATGGTATTTCCTAATGGGGGTGTTAAGACTTGGGCAGAGTGTAAGGCAGGTGGCTAGAAGGTGGATGAGAGAGGGGATCTTCGTCTTGTCAGTTTTTCATCTTTCGCTGACAGTCTTATAACGGTTTGGTTTCCTAACACAACCCCTCAAGTTAAGCCACAGATTTCTGCAATTAACTGAATTCTTGAATGTCAACTCTCAGCAGACAGGCAGACTATATCGCTGCAGCGACATCTCACCGGCTAGCCTTTCATTTCCTGTTCTGTCGTGAATGGAAATATTACCCCTCAAGTTTTTTTCTGGCTGGGTGTTGATTGGGTTCCGTTATTTGCTGGGGGTTTTATTGTTTGCCTTCATAACTGATTGTTGGTTTGTCAGACGGAGCGCGGCAAAATGAGTAATGGGCAAAATTGCCTGCTAACTGATTTGAGGCCACCAAGCAGGCTTTATTATACACTATATCAGGTTTGGGGTGGGCAAAATAGTTACATGACTCTAATATAAGATTATTATCTCAAAATGATGTAGCATAAGGAAGCAGCTCTTTTCCACACCGTCCGTTTGTAACCAACAAATGGGAGTGATACAAATTCAATTGGAATAACGCTGATTGCATTGGATTGAAGTGATGACAAATTTGGATGGAACTGATTCAATTTAGTAATGTACTGAAAGGCACAGATTCTGGGAAAATTACATTAACCTTTAGCACCAAACGGGCTGCAATGACGACACATCAAGAATTACTGTTTGCAAGGTGATGGTAGATGTTTACCAAATATATTAAATCAAATTGTAACAATTTATGGTTCTTAATCATTTTCACTTACAGGTTTCAAGTCTCGATGTGCGTACCCCATATTGTGTATATAAGCGACGGCCGTTACGATTTGTCGGAAGAACATTCTCGCCTCATCCTCTTTTAGACGGTCTTTAGCTACGATGTAATCGAATAGTTCACCCCCGGGGCAATACTGTTAAGAAAGAGAAGAAGAAAAAAATGTTAACATCAATGCAGGCATGATGAATGAGCGTAGCCTGACAAATATGTCATAAATTTAATCAAATGCCTGTCTACATGCCATTTATTTTGATAGGTAAATTGCATTACATTATTGCAGACATAACAAATAAGCTTTTATTTCCATGTGATACATAATACACTATTCTAATAAAATGGGTAATATTTGTCTCGATTTGCAACAAGAAACAACAAATGCACTGGCCCCCCCTCTTTGCAAAAATAATTTGATTTTGGTTTATATGCTTTTGAAACGGTCGCCTCTCCATGTTTTTATATAAATTTGAAGTTAGGAAAGGGTTAGGAAGATTATATTGCTGAATAATAAAATGGGCAGATATGGCAAGCAAGATTTGTCTAAAAGACGAGCACAACAGATTATTGATTCCTAAATTTGTGCTGCTATTTCATTTAATTTGTATCCCTCTTTTTCTGATCTTTCTGTTGAAAAGTCAAAATCCTAACAAACTTTTGGAGGAAAAACACACCCTTTCGTTAGATGTACATACCTCTAAGACCATAAATATCTTGTTCTTTGTCTCAATGACTTCGTATAGTGTACAAATGTGTTGATGAACTAACTCTTTCATGGCCATAATCTCAGTTTTTACCCGCGGCAGATCATCCTGTATAGAGAAAAACAAGTTATATAACCATTAATTAATCATGTTATGGAATGGTTAGAGAAGAATAGTATGGTTTCATTAAACAGGTGTTTTGATAAACACACTACAATGGAATGGTGATTGTTACATAAATGTCGACACCTGTTTTTGACATTATGACTGCGGTCATAGTGGACAACCCATACAATTATTATCTAGCTATGATTTGTATTCCAATATACCTATCATACAATATCAATGTAAGCAATATATTGGCTAATGTGGATAAACAGACAGTAAGGCACCCAATTTTAATCTGGTTAGATTTGATTACAAAGTAACATATTATTGGTAAAATACAAACATATCTCCTATTTCTTTTTGACACCCACTACTACTTAACCAACCGTAAACTGTCTAATTGCTTGATATTAAACGTGTCAGTTCATGTTAGGTATAGCGTGGCATCATATCCTTGAAAAGCACCCATCCTTGTTATCGCCATGGTGATAAAGCGGTGGGTATACGTAAGCCCTGCAGACATCCACATTAAATGTTGCATATATTAAGGATTTAACTGATCCTACGATACAAAAACAACCCACCCACGTGATAGAGAGAAACCCATTTACTTATTATCCCATGTCCCCGGCACTATCCGTTACAGGCCTTGATTGCTCACTGCAAATGTCACTACTTTGAATCTGTCAATGTAAAACTTGTCAAAACAAATCCGCCAACTTACCCCGAGCGCCCTTTTATCCATAATCTTGATGGCGACATCTTCACCAGTAGCTATGTGGGTTGCAAGCTTGACCTTGGCAAAACCACCTGGACCGGAATGAAATAAAAATGAACAATATATCGATTGGTGATGTGATCCTCGGGATAGGAATACAATAACATAACATGGTAACATTGTAGAATATGGGTATGAATCATTGAATACTATCAGGAAAAATGGAATTTATGTATCATACAACATTGACTCATATGAAATATACATTAAAATTAAAATTAAAATTGAATTATTTTTTGCTAACTAATATATTGATTGAATTAAGGCGGAATCATTTTCAAGTATTCTAGAAAAATGAAATTATTCTTTGATGTATAACATTTGACTCATATTGCTAAACATTACATTTTGAAATTTAGAATTTCTTTAGTGCCTCATACTCCAAACATCCAAACATGTAAACGGATTAAACTGATTAAGATATTTTATTTTTTCCAATGGACGTCCATTGCTAGAGTATAAATCACAATAATTCTTATTACAACAATAATTTATGCGTTTTCTTAATTTCATAGTTGTGGGTTTTTTTTAATGTTTTTTTATCCCCTGTATCAATTATCAAAATATCTATCTATTAATAGCCAGGTGGGCAATTAACACATGTGCATAAAATACATCAAAATTAAAAATAACACACTTAATACGTGAGTACTTAAGTCCTGTGGTTTTTTAACGCCATTGAGAGCACTAATTTACAACGTCTCTTTCAGATTTGTTCCTGCCAATTGTACACGATGACGTGGATCATTCATTCCATGCGCCGCTACAACATCCAAGCATAAATGTTTATTCAAACACCTGTTCTTATACATCCGCACAACTTGCTAACTAACACGGGCTCGGTGCGATATTTGTCGTGTCGCAATCAGTTGTCACCTGATGACGTCACACGCCAGCCAACGCCGTGACTGTTTTTTATGAATGAATGAATACCCAGTCAATAATATAAAGACAAAGACCAATATTTCATTTCGAACATATGTATTGACGGCTTGTTTTTGGTTTGATTTCCGCTACTAATTAAATTGTGCGATAATTTGTATATATGTGGGTGTACGATTGATTTTACGGTGCGTGTGTAAACCTTTGGCACAACTAGTAAATGCAATTCAAAAACTCATAATTATAAGTGACAAACGGACATATCAGGTTGGGCCGGTCGGCCAGGGTTTTTTTCCCTTCGAAACAACCGTAAAAAAACCAACAAGAAAAATTGGTAGAAAATGATTCCGGTTTTTGACATGCCAGACAAATTTGTGGGTCTTTATTCTTTTGCATGAGAACATTTTTTAACCAATTTCTAACAACATAAGATGAGTTGGTCGGAACATTAGAACAGGGTTATTTTTCATCAGATGTTGTCGTGTGCTTGGTCAAGTCCAATGTTAATCCATAGACATGTGTTGCATAAACTTTCTTTTTTAAATAAAATAAAATGCTGGCCAGATAGCATGTGTGTACAAAAAACCAACAAAATAACCAACAATTCTATTAATGAGGCCAGCATCATTATCATTTTAATTAAAAATATCAATAACAGAACTACCAGTGAATATATTCAAAGTAACAGGTTTTAATATCAGCAATTAAATATCCTTGATAGGTTTCTAAAAATACATCGTCAATGCTAAATTTGGTCAAATTTGTTTACAAGTTTGTTTTCATAAAATCAAAATAACAAGGTGCCTAGATTGCACAAACAACGTGCCTGGATATACTAAATCTAAAAACAAAGTGACTAGATTGAATTAAAATGTAATGCATCTTCATTTTAATATATGTCACGGCACACAACACAAGTGTTTATGATAAGAAAGAAGTGCAATATGCAGAAATATTTTTGGTGGAAATTGAGAAATATGTCAATCTCTATTCTTAACACTTTCCATGCGGCTATTGGTTTTACCATTATACATAACAGGTTTTTCAAAATCCTTTCCCTACTTTCATGGTCTACCTCAAGGATTACTGAACCAATACTAGACATGTTTGTACTTATTTCAATGCATTTCTCATGGAGATTCCAAATATGGTAATGGAATTCAATAATTTTGAATTTTTTGAAACATTTTGTAAACATTTGGAATGTCGTCTGCAGCCGCGTTTAGAAATATTGTGATGCCTTACCTGATCCTATCGTTTCTTTAAGATGGTAACGTGCCCGTATGGCATCATATTCAGAACCCATCCCGGATTTGCTGGATTTGCTAGAGGATGGCTTGCCGCTTTGCTTCACACCGTTTATGGCTATTTCCGGCGGTTTGAGTCTGAAAAATACAAGAAAAAAATGAAAATGATGAGTTTAAATTATATGTACTGAATTGTTTAAGGATTGATCATCATAACAATCTTTGAATATTGGTAATTTTGAGAATTATGATGGCAATAAGAGGTAAGTGCATTGCAAATTAGTCATAATTTTTTAGCGCCCCAAAAGGCACCCAAATTGTACCGAACACTTTGACTAATTTGATAATTTTGTCCACTTTATTTTACGAATAAGAAATTGAATATATCTACTCGAGAGATATGGTTCAGAATTGTTAGACCAGTGACGCCAATATCATGACAGTAATATAATGCATTATCTATTGAATTATGCACTTGCTAAAACCCTCATCTCATCTCTTCATTCAGCCCAGGTCCCCATCAGTCCGTCGTCGTTTGCCAAAATAGGATTATATTATCTTATGACGTCATGGGTTCTTGGATCTAGGCTTCAATTTAATGAAGTTGTTTGGTTATCTTTGCTGTGCAATAATCTTTGTGTGTAGGACATATTTAATAACTGTAATAAATTTCAGATGTTGTTATTTTTGTAATTTGTGTTTTTCTTTACTTAAACTTGTAAAGAAATATATTCTTAAAATGTTAAATGTGTGTGTAACCGTAAAGGTGAGCGAAAATAATGCAGCGCTAAATTTTGTACTTCTAATGTAAATTGTGAAATGGCTTTCGCCTCGCGGACAAACTGTCCAATTTTATTCCAACTTACTATCAGTAATGCCGCTACACAGAGCGATAAGGCATTCGGAGCAAGCAGCGATGTACGTCATAGGTTTATGTAATACTATCTCTGCTGTGTTAAAGTATGCTGATGACTGACTAGTACCCTTGCAGGAATATGCATTGAGGGTTTCATTCATAAAGGCTTTGCGCTGATGAATCATCAGTAACTACTACGTTTTTTCTCACAAAAATTGCATACATTTTGACCAAAATATTCTATGACTAAACCAATTCTGCCTCTTGACGCACGCATATTATCACCTATATATAAAGGGTCCTATCGAGTTTGTATTTATAAAAGGAGTGGTCGCATTTAACGTGATCAGCTATAGATTTGCACAAATGTTTAAAATTTGAAATAATAAATCTTTAATCTATTGACGCAAAACAAAATATCACTATATGTGTACTGACGCGGCAAAAGGGTGCAGTTGACGATAAAATGCATTTTGAGACATTGTAATGAAATTAGGCATGGAAAAACAAAGAAAATATAAATCAAGACAGTAATATTCAATCTTAATCACATTTTGCAGCATTCAAAAAGCTCCTTTTGTTGTTATTAAGACCTCAACTTTTTCTATAAGAGACAACTGCACCCTTTTCAGGCATGAGAATGAAAAAACTTGGAAAAAACTGAAAAAACTGAAAATGTGCGTGAAATCGGGGTAAAAAGGCCAAAAACAGGCTGAAATTATAAGAAAGTGTGAAAATTTGGACCAAAAATAAAAGGAATTCCTTTTAAAAAAGGAAAATTCTCATGCCTGCCTTTTGCTATACGGCTGTACACATATTTATAAATCTCTCTTTGAATTGGAATACTCCTAGCAATTCATAAAATTGATACATACAGATATCAGATTAAAACAAAGCAAACGACAATTGCATGATGCAAATTTACAGAGATATTTCAGTGATTTTATTACTAATATACACTGAGCCAAAAAAGAAACTTATAAAAAAAGAAACTTATACAATTTTAACAAGATCACCAAATAATATTCTGTGCATGAAAATGTACCAAATTTGGATACAATATTACTGCAATGTATCGCTTCAAATGGCAGTCAATAACCAATTGTTTGCTTCAATGACACAAGAGAAATGTGCACTGCCCCTATGGTGATCTGTTGAAATTTTATAAGTTTCTTTTTTGGCTCAGTGTAAATGTAGAGTTACTATGCTAATGAATGATGACGTTCGTTTTGTTCTAAAATTAGCAGATGATTAGCATTTAAATAACTTGTATTATGTCAGTACTTATAATTACTCATATTGTTGCATTATAAAAATAGTGCATGGTTAATTAATGGATACATATAGTTTTGTTTCCTGTCACATCAAGGTATGGTATTTTTAGCGAGCAAGTCATATTGTCATTTGGTTCTCTGCTTTCAATATCACATTTATAAGTCTAGAACATGATATCAGCATAAATGCTAAAAGTTGTCATTCAAATAACTTGTATTATGTCAGTACTTATAATTACTCATATTGTTGCATTATAAAAATAGTGCATGGTTAATTAATGGATACATATAGTTTTGTTTCCTGTCACATCAAGGTACGGTATTTTTAGCGAGCAAGTCATTGTCATTTGGTTCTCTGCTTCAATATTACATTTATAAGTCTAGAACATGATATCAGCATAAATGCCAAAAGTTGTCATGTGCTAATTTGAGTCGGTCAGCAGACGACGACTGTGTGTGTGATGTCATAGTAGTAAAGGTTCAAGCAAGACTGCTATCAGATTGCCTGCCTGTCTGACTGCCCTTGTGATCTGTCCTCGTGATCAACACAGTTTGCCTTTTGAATGATCACACAAACTCAAAGTTGATCTAGTTTCTTGTATTTACCCAGCGCAAGCTTGATGACGCGTGTAAAAGATTCAAATGAACAAATCAAGTTTGGTAATGACGTGATGGCCTGGATGATATTAATCGAAGACGATGAATATATAACAACTATCAGGAAGTAAATGGAGAATATTCACACTGTAATGTGTACTAATGGGACCAGGGGACCAACATGTATACATATTGACCAAATATTACATTCGTAGCTTGGATACTCCACGTCATTGAGCAGCCCACTCAGCAAAATTTACTTTTTTATGGATATTTAGCAGAAAATATCATACAAATAAGTACTATACTATAGTATTAGTACTGCATTTTGATGAAATTCTGGGGAAGCTGTTACAATTCGATACAGAGCTTGAACTAAAATACAAAACATTTTTTTTAATTGATTAGAATGTAATTTATGAAGCCGAATTCACTATAAACAACTTTGATCTATATTAATTTATATATATTAATGTAACTAAACAAGCATCTGTAAGGTCACGAGCTGATGGCAGTCATGACAGGACCGAACCAACCAACCAAACAAGCAATGCATTGTTACAGCATTGCATGTGTCCAACGCCTATGCCTGCAACGTCCATAATTCAATTCACCAAACATTTGCGGATAAAATATCTTAAAATTATGCAAATATCATAAACATATAATTATACATATATTCAACGATACAAGAATCAACATCAGAACAATCAAAATATCTAAAGTATTAAAATACTTCAATACATGCATATATATAGCATAAGAAATGATCAATCATTGCATTAAATGAAATCGTCATCAAGAGTATTCACAAATATCTCACAGTGCGCAAAACTAAACCTCAAAATTACAAAAAACCTCAAAAAACTTACAAAAACCATCAAAAGTCAATTTTGTAACTGATAATGAGCCCATCTCCACAACAAAATTGTACTCACTTTGCTTTGGAATCATTGTAATGGTTTGTATTCGTAGTCGTCCATTCCATAAATAATCTATGTTCATGCGTTAGCACAATTGGGGTAGACATGCTGGATGCCACCCGTTGTTCCTCTGCGATAACCATTGGTAAAAATTTGACAAGTAGATCTAAAATTGCAACAAAGTTTCTCTTCTAAATCCAACCAACTATCTCTAGCTAGTATTGTTTGTGATGTTTATTCCTTAGTGCGTTTGAATGAATTGGTTCGATGTATACAGCGTGTGTGGTTATATACTGTGAGCGGTTAGCATTTTGAATCATGCAGCCTGCGTTGTTATACATTGATAGTGAGTCACACACACAGAGATAGATATCTATACTGAACAGCTCTGATTGGATCAATGGTTTATGACGTAGTTGTGATCACTAACCGTGCTCTGTGTAATACTTGTACGGTGAATAAGCTAGGCTGGTTATACTGCAATATTAAGGCATTCAGAACAGGAAGGAATAGTGTGGGGAGTTGACTTATCAAAACAAGTTGTGATGTAATTTAGGTTGTGATATGTAGTCAATAGTTAGGACTGAAACTCTCTCACATGGATTTAATTCTTTAGAACCCATACAGAGCCATTTCAACATTTATGGCTCATTATCGACTTATCCTCTGATATAAACAAGTAATCATGGGCGGCCATCAAGGATGGGTAAGACTAAGAGGATGAAGCACTCCCTAGGTTTGAAGCAAAAATGTAAATTCAAGCTACTTTTGGGATATATACTGAGCTATCAGACCCCTCTCCTAAGCATGGTCATGTTTGGTCATTTCTTCAATCTTAAAATGTAGCAAATCAAATTGTTGATCTTTCCATGCAGCAAATCAAAGGTAGTTGATCTTTGTAAACACTGATGACAATGGAGCACTATTGTTGTCTATGACATGCAATGTGCAGAGATAAGAGATACACAGGTTGCTTGCTTAACCCCTGAACACTACCTGCCTATATCTATCGGCATCTAAGTACAATTTTGATTGGTTACAAAGGGTGTTATACAATACATTTAGCCAATCAGAGATACAGTAAGAATGGTGGTGTGGTTGATAAAGAGATATAAAAGCACTCTTTTGATTGGTTACTCACAGGGGCATATCACATTATATCCTGTAATGAGCCAATCAGAGACACTGTAAGCAAGCAGGTACAGTAGTGCTCATGGGGTTGATAGCTTCAGTATAACATACTGGTCTACCACATTTGTAACCCATTTCCTTCCATATCTTGTTGAGGTATCATCTATTTTTAGGTTGTTGCTTCTTATTCCAAGGTATTGCAAGTTTGTTGTTGACAATCTTATTACACAGGCAGTTTTTTGGTCACCAATTTGGCTCCTGACAAATTGGTCTTATAAACTCTCAATAATTAGTCCTACTACAGGACTACCCCCATTTCTATATGAACTCAAATAACACAGAAATGTTCATTCTGAGAGCTGCCATGAATCCGATTCAGTGTTTAATAATACATTAAATCTTAGAATTCTTTACATGGGCTATTTGGTTTTTTAAATAGCAGTCCTACATTACTTGGAAGGCTATCCATAATAGTCTCAGCATTTTCCCCTAACACCACATCGCATAAGGAGTATTGTCCTTAAGGAAAGGAACATCTTAAAAGAGTTCTGCTAAAACAACTGGTCATGTATGGACCCATATATTGCTGGTGTAATAATGTATCAAATAATGGCACATCTGGGGGAAATTAACCCAGGATCAAATGAGTGATCTTTATCAATTTCCATAAGATATTGTATATCCTCAAATGAATTATCAATCTAATGCCAGTCAGATACTTATTCACAAGAGTATTTGTTGGTCTATTTTAGCACAACCAATGCAGAAACAGTCACAACGGAATTAATTACACCAATAGTATCAGTACACTACACACTAATCACAATTTCAACTCAACTTGCCATTTAAATCCTTTCCATACCTCTAACACCCTTCATAGAGAAATACTAACTTCACCAATGCTACAACGCATCATTAACTCACAACAACACTACACCAACTCCCCATTTTTCAACTCTCCATTTTTCCAACCACCCACTACGGGGAAACCCAGATCTCACGTTTTACCTAGCAGAACATATGGTTTGCTGTAATCAGTTCTCAAAGGTCACAAGTACAGTATGTGTCGTAACTGGTAATATGTTATATTGAATAGTAAGACAGCTGGGCTGGACGACCATCCCTGATGCGCTACTCTCTCTCGTAGACAAGACAGTAATGAGATATAATGCGGTTAGGCTTAGTCAAAGACAAATGTGTTCATTTACAGTCCATCTTATTTGATTTATACTATAGTATTAGATCATGATTGATACTGTATATAAGGCATGGCATTTTTTCCCAGGCATTGAAATGTTGCAAATGCAGTGAAATGTCAAACTAACAATGGATTATTGAGATTGTTTGTGATCATTTTGTTTTAATTTTTCTGTAATAAGTCATTATTTCAAAGAAACATACTGATTTGAGAAGAGTTCCTGTTGCAAAAATACTGGTTTTCTGAAACAAAATTATGAAAAATATTTTTCTTTTGTGGATGACAAATGGGCAATTCTTGGAGAAATTTACACTATTTTTTACATTTTTATTTTACAATTTTACAATTTTTCTAAATTTAAATAACACCTGATGCTTAGAAAATATTGTTCTTTAATTTAATGAAAAAGGGCAATTAAATTCATGGAGTGTTTTCTTTTTTCGGACATCTTTTACATTTATTTCACAATTTCAGAGGGGGAAAAACTACTGCTACCAACCCTATCTGACATATTAGTTCTGCCTATACAATAGGATTTGAAAGGTTTTTTTCATACATTTTAGTACTTATCATTGAATACCTTTGAGATCAATTATGGAAGTAGGTTGGCTATATTATGCAGTGCATTGTACTCAAAAAGTGGTATTACTGTTGCGATAAGGCCAAACAAAAAAATAGGTTTGTCTCAAAGCTTGCGCGCGCATTGGTTTTGAAATGCCAAAATACCGCGTCTGAAATGCAGGAAATTGTAAAATCAATTTTTATTTTCCCTACAAATTTTTATTTCAAGTTTTTATCAAAAATATCGGCAGATTTTCCTTTTCTCAAACTTTCAGTTCTTCAAAAAAACGCTGCAAAATTGTTCTTTACACAACTACATCACAATATTCATTTCAAATAGAAAAAAACAATCAAATAGAAAAAAACAATATCAGAAAGTGTCAACGGTTGCAAATAGTAAGAGTACACAAATAAACAAAATTGTAAAAGAAGACAAAAAAAAGACAAAAACCGCGCGCGTCACCCGATTTTGAAGCCTTCGCAAGCTTTGAGACAAACCTTTTTTTTTGTGCCTAATCGAAGACCCAAGTTATTCATCTGTGGTTCATTCATTGTATTGTTTGATTGTCTATCTATCACTGTATTTGGGTTAGTTCATGATTGATACTTATCATTGAATGCCTTCAACACTTACAGCATGCCCGTTCAGGCCAATTATTAAACTCGGACATATTGCTGCTACGCATATCATGGCTAATCTTATTGTTTTTATTAGGATTAGGGTTTAGTTTGTGGTGGCAATATTGAATTGAATACAGCCTTTATTGGATAATATGGAGTATTGGATAATAAACATATGAATGGTTCCTGAGCTATTCAATGTAAATGGTTGGGTTTTGTAAGACAACCCTATCTGACATTACATAGGGTTGTTAGCAGTAGTGTTCCCCCCTCTATTTCCAATATGTGATGCGATCTGTAAAAACCCGTAGGGTGTGGCAAAATGTGAACTAGGGATTATGGGTAAAATGTAAAATGTAATTTTTTTTATTATAAAAAGACACAACTTTTTTTTAAAGATTCTTTTAGAAAACTAATTTCCAATACTTTGTGTCATCTTCTTTTATGAAATTTCACCTTCAAAAACTTACTTAAGTCACTTTTCTAATTAACCTTATAATGTTATTCTATTGAACTATGTATCTTTTTTGGCCTGTTTTAATGATTTCTGGTTTTGTAGCTTTGTATGACATCACAATCTTCATTCACTCATAACTTTTTTGTAGTGATCGTAGAAAAAATGATCGAAACAGTTTTGTAATCAGCACAGTTTCAGCTTTCTTATGATATGAATATCTCCAATATTAAAAACCCCACCATGTAGTGGGTTTTCACAGATCGCATCACATATAATCAGAAATACATTAACTCTTCTGCTTTATTTGATTTCCACTCTTGAATCTTATTACATAACATATTAATAGAGCGCATCACAGTGTATCTCAATTTTCTTCCTTTTTGTAGAAATTTGGATTATCAAATTATCACATCATGCAAAATAAACCCTCCAAATTACAAACTTGAATGTGACCTAATTAGTGAGATATTAATTAACCCATAATGACAATGTCTTCTTAATTGAACTGGAAAAGTGCAGTCAGCCTCTTTTCTAATTATCATATGACGATTTTCCCCAAATTTCTAACATTCTCCCCCCCCCCCCCCCCCCACCTCTTCTTTAAGCAAATATTTTGAAATGACTTCTAACTTGAATTGAGCTGTATTTGTTTCTTGTCGCCTTAAAGGCAGATGTTCTGATAGCTGGTCCCAATTTCAACTTTATGTTTCCTATATTTTACATGGAAGGTCATCCTTAAATTTGTCACATTCCAAAGTTTGAGTTGCATAACTTCAATGGTTTTATTTTAGAAGCATAAGGTCACAACAACATTGCCCATTGAGTAGGACACAAACTGGCTGGTAGGTCACCACCTTTAATTGGCAGTAATTCACCATATTTTACCCTATAATCTCTAAATGGAACATTTCTGGCTTCTAAGATTTTACAGACATAATGAGAAAAATATGGGGATTCTTCTGATATCAAAAAAGTGATCGGAACATACAACTTTAACTGATGTCTTCTTAATTGCGATGGAAAACACAGTTATATTTCCTAATTACTATTTTTAGCCAAAAAAATATAACAATCGGACGATTTTCATTTCATTTCCTACCTGTGAGTGATGACTATTTCCCCCCATTTTGTTACAGAATTTTTCTTTTTTGAATTAAAGACTGACAAGCAGTGACGGAATACACTTCGTAAAGGAAGTGCTGTGACTATGTTCTGACGTTACCTATCCACATATTGGAGATCTAGGTATGGCACTTGACAAGCTAATTAAACTTTCCTTCAACACACTCAAATACCATAATACAGCTTATTTTTAGAATTGCTCCTTTACGTCATTTAAGTTATATTTATTATCAATCTTTTATAAATATCTGAACACAGCTATGGGTTCCTCGCTAAATTGATTTCTGGGGTTTTAATACTCGTTTCTATTTCGAGTTATTTGTCTCCATCGGCTAAATCTCAAAAATGACATTTTGAGCTTGTTATTTGTATTTCCATTTCCAGATACAAAAATAGATATATTGATAATGGTATCATATAACAATTACAATATGACAACCTGAAAAACAGCTTTTAAGTGTTTAAAAAACACACCTTATAATAATTGTCAAATTTCCATAAACTATCTTAAAATTGATAAAAAATGCTAAGCTTTAAATTAAATTAAACCATTCATTTTTAGGCAATCCTGACATTAATCTGCAAACATTTTGCCCAAACCATGTATCTTGCCCCCTTAAATATTTCCACCACCACCCCCTTCCACCCGAAAATGAGTCAAATGGATCTCAAAACAGTGATAAGCAAGGCTCAAGATAAGCGGGCGCTGGACGATTTTTACCCCTCGGTCCTCCTGCCATAGCGCCCGGTAATGCTGAAAAATAAATAACCGAGCACTGATATTTTGTCCAAACCAGCGCCCGTTGATGATCGGTAAGCTTGCCTAAGACATCGAATTTCGATTTGACACTACGATTTAATAAAAAGTTAGCTCCCGGTAGACTGAAAGTAGCTTCTGGTTTTCAATAAATCCCATGATCCGGGCGCTACTTTTGAAAAAAGTAGCTCCCGGTAAAAAAACTGTTATCTTGAGCCTTGGTGATAAGACCATGCAGATTAGAGAAACAAATCATCATATCAAAACATGTTTGGTATTATATACATACAATAATAATCAATTCAAGTTTAAGAGTTGAGGGATGAGGGGAAGTAACAATGGAATAATAAAAGTCACTTTCCTAGGACTTTGCAGTAAGGCCAAAAAACAAAACAAGTTGTGTTGCCCTCAGCGACCGACCCTAAAATCGTAAAAACTAGGGTCACATTTTTTTTTTAAGATTTAAATTTGATTAAAAGTGTCTAAATGTTAATATTTCTTGCTTGAAATAAATAAGTAAGCCCAAACAAATGTTTTTAGACTATTGTCACACTAGAAACATTAGTTAAATTGACATATGGACCTATATACCAATTTTGTCTTGACATAAACCATATATTTTTCAGCCAAAAAAAAATTGAAAAAAAAAGGAGAAAAATCTGACCGACCGACCCGATTTTAAATTTTTGGCAACACAACATTTTTTGTTGTTGGCCTAAGCTTGAGAATAGGTCGTTCTTTAAAAGTTCTCATTGAAGACATGCTATGGTAGGGTATACTAAAGGAACTCTGGACTTAAGACGCTTATCTGCATTAGCTGATAACGGATGTCACAAGATACTACAGTAAGCAAGCATGCATTGCTAGGTATTATTAAATATCAAATGATTCCTAGTAAAGAAGACATAATCCAGATTTACTTTTAGAATACCTGATAACCAGGAAGGGGATAATTATGAGCTAGAGGCTACCTTGGGCCATGATGTCTTATGCAAGTTGGCTGATGGGCGGAAGTGGCAAGTTCCTTGGCTTGCATGTTAAACAGTGACAACCTCTCAAGACCTTTGTCATGCAAGCAGGAATATGCAGTATACAGTGAATACATACCGTCCTCACATTTTTGTTTCTGGGGGAGGGGGAACTCATGTATAAAAGTTGTAATCCTGTGTGTGAACGCGCACTCAAAAGCAACCCTTATTAACACGGATTCTCAATCACAGAAGGGGGTGTACCGGGGACATACAAAAGGTTCCCCTGCTAGCCGGGCGTGTAATGGGGACGTACAACACTGAAAAAATAAGCCGGGGAATGGCCAGGCAGTGTAGCGGGGGCGTACGCTAGGGTACACAAATGTACACCCCACAGGTCAGTAGATTTGTTCCGGCTATGAGGGGCCGGGACTGTAGCGGGGACGTACACAAATTGGTGCCCCACCCTGCAGGGGCTGTATAGGACTGTACCTGGGACGTCACATCGGCAATTTGTACGTCCCGGCCCTAATCCCCACGGGCCAGGGATGCAATTGATAAGTGCATAAACAGAGGATAATTAACACTGTACATTGTCAAACCTGTATTGTTGATATTTTTATATAAGGTGTAGCCGCTAAGAAGGCATAATCCAGATTTACATACATCGTATTACTAGGAAACCAGGATGGCCGACAGAGATTATTGATTATTTAGTTCATTACTAACATCCTCAAGGTTCTATTGTACACACTATTTGAATAAAATTGGACATCACCCTGCTCGGTATTATGGTCAAGACTTCGCACGAAGGTTTGGTTGGATTGGTTAAAAGGAGGAAATTGAGAGATTCTATCACTGCCTCTTATGGTCAACGTTAGTCAAGCAGAATCAAGCTCTAACCATCAATACCAATGTTCACTTAACCTAATGGAACCTATTTCCTAATTTATCAAATCTAATCAATTTCAGTAACAATTCATTCATTACATTTACAACAGATTATTTTATGACGTACAGTGATGCCTAACTATTATATAAAGGGTAAGAGGTGGGGTTACAGAAAGAGCTTTGAGGGGCTTCATCAGTATTCATCACAATCTAATAATAATAATAATACAAAATACTTATAAAACGCCTTACAACAAGTTCTCAAAGCGCTATACAAAGAGAAAAATATAAAATATAAAAAATATATGAGAGACATACAGATAACTGCATATCAAACATACATAGGGTCTGCACATTAACAAAGCTGAATAATGAAAAATTATGCAAACCATTATACAAAAACAATATGCTAATCAATTAGACACTATATATGGAACTAAAGATATGAGTCTTGAGACACTTCCTAAATTGACCAAGAGATGACATTGAGCGAATATATGATGGAAAACTGTTCCAAATCATTGGTGCCATGATCGCAAAGTTCTGTTACTGTAAAAGTTTGTGTTTCCTGTAGCCGTGATGCGAAGAAGATTTTGAGAGGAAGAGCGAAGAGTTCTCCCGGGAGTGTATTTTGTTAGGAGTTCTGTGATATATGCTGGTGCCATATTGTTCAATGCCTTGAATGTAAGCAGAGCTATCTTGTATTGTAAGCGTTGCTGAACAGAGAGCCAGTGTAGCTCACAAAGAATCGGCTTCATATGATCACGTTTTGAGCACCGTAAGGCCAAACAAAAAAATAGGTTTGTCTCAAAGCTTGCGCGCGCATTGGTTTTGAAATGCCAAAATACCGCGTCTGAAATGCAGGAAATTGTAAAATCAATTTTTATTTTCCCTACAAATTTTTATTTCAAGTTTTTATCAAAAATATCGGCAGATTTTCCTTTTCTCAAACTTTTACATAACTCAGTTCTTTAAAAAACGCTGCAAAATTGTTCTTTACACAACTACATCACAATATTCATTTCAAATAGAAAAAAAAAATATCAGAAAGTGTCAACGGTTGCAAATAGTAAGAGTACACAAATAAAAAAATTGTAAAAAAAAAGAAAAAAGGAAGACAAAAAACCGCACGCGTCACCCGATTTTGAAGCCTTCGCAAGCTTTGAGACAAACTTTTTTGTTGTTACCTAATACAAGTCGGGCAGGGGAATTTTGCACACATTGTAATTGGCTTAAAACTTTCACAATACAACCCAATAGGATATATTTATCAAATTTAATCTATTTGAGTAACAAATCAATAATTAATATGATTAAGGTTTATATGACGTACAGTGATGCTAAATATTTAATGGGAAATGTTGGGTTTACAAAAGAAATATTTGAGTGGTTGCATCAGTGGTGTAGCCAAAAGGGGAGGGGTGATCACGGGTCTCGTGGCACGATCCGGCGAGCAATCAAAAGGTCTCGAAAATGTTCAAGTTCCCTTGTTGGTGCAATCAGTTAGTTTTTTTTAATTTGACCTGTTTTTCTCCCCTTATAGTTTAATTGTCAAAAACAGGCACAGGGATACATATTCAAATTACTTTATGCTAGAGCCCATGCTACAGCCAATGTAGTGCTACAGCCAATGTAGTGCTACAGCCAATGTAGTGCTACAGCCAATGTAGTGCTACAGCCAATGTAGTGCTACAGCCAATGTAGTGCTACAGCCAATGTAGTGCTACAGCCAATGTAGTGCTACAGCCAATGTAGTGCTACAGCCAATGTAGTGCTACAGCCAATGTAGTGCTACAGCCAATGTAGTGCTACAGCCAATGTAGTGCTACAGCCAATGTAGTGCTACAGCCAATGTAGTGCTACAGCCAATGTAGTGCTACAGCCAATGTAGTGCTACAGCCAATGTAGTGCTACAGCCAATGTAGTGCTACAGCCAATGTAGTGCTACAGCCAATGTAGTGCTACAGCCAATGTAGTGCTACAGCCAATGTAGTGCTACAGCCAATGTAGTGCTACAGCCAATGTAGTGCTACAGCCAATGTAGTGCTACAGCCAATGTAGTGCTACAGCCAATGTAGTGCTACAGCCAATGTAGTGCTACAGCCAATGTAGTGCTACAGCCAATGTAGTGCTACAGCCAATGTAGTGCTACAGCCAATGTAGTGCTACAGCCAATGTAGTGCTACAGCCAATGTAGTGCTACAGCCAATGTAGTGCTACAGCCAATGTAGTGCTACAGCCAATGTAGTGCTACAGCCAATGTAGTGCTACAGCCAATGTAGTGCTACAGCCAATGTAGTGCTACAGCCAATGTAGTGCTACAGCCAATGTAGTGCTACAGCCAATGTAGTGCTACAGCCAATGTAGTGCTACAGCCAATGTAGTGCTACAGCCAATGTAGGGCTGTTGGGATTCCACCTGTTATTCCAGTTACTCATAATTGGGAGGGGATTTTGATCATTGTTTTGATAAAATCTCAATTAAGACACCACCACACCCCAAACAATAGTAAGCCTCATCAACATCGTCATCAACCGAGAGTTGTCATCAATTCTATCTATAGTGACAAAGCCGTTACCATGGTATTAAGAGAGGAGTATCCTCAAGAGTCAAGTGCGCTTTTATTGTGTATTAGACGAGATCGCTTAGTAATAGCACCATGTTTTGTCTGTGTATTAATGATTCATTTGGTAACACGTGTATGATTTGTAACAGATTTCCTTACTGTACATTGAAATGTGATTTCATTTATCTCTTAAAAGTTTCCCATTTCCATATTCCACTAAAAAATGGAATGTCATGTATCTAAATTACTTAAGAATTGCTTAGCTAAAAATTCTAGGTTTGTTAATAGTCTTAATGTCAAAATATACAGGAGTATATGTTTTACCCTCCGTTTGTAAACAGAAATTTGATGAAAACAATATTTTTATAAAAGAAACAATAACAATTTCCACGCGGCCATTAGTTTACCATAAATACATAACAGATTTTTCAGAAACCTTTCCCAAATTTTAAAGTCTATCTCAAGGATTACTGAACCAATACTAGGCACGTTTGTACTTATTTTAATGCATTTCTCAGGATGATTCAAAAAATGGTGATAAAATTAAATAATTTTGACATTTTTGAAATATTTTGTGAAATTTTGGAACTGTCGTATGCAGACGACTGCTGCGTGAAAAGTTCTTTCCTTAGCCATACATTAAAATCGTCTTGTGCAATGATCAAATAGTCATGATTAAAAAGCAAAAAAGGAGTGAGCTAGCTACAAATATTTGAATGGATTTGTCCCTTCTTTTATAGATGAATTATTGACTTTGTCTGCCACACTACCTTTCGTAACATACCGATGATGTGCAATTTCCACGAATTGTTTACAACTATCACGATTGTCCTTTTACGGCTTGAGTATGGAGTAGGTTGGTTTGCTGACAAATCTATATTTTTAACAAAAACTTGAGGCTTTCAATGAGTGGGAGGGAGGGATCGATGACATGAAAAATAACTATAAATACACAGAACCAAACACGCAATTTGTGCGTCATATCAATCACAAATTGGACAAACAAACAAAACTTTTGTTTATTTCATCTTATTTTTGAATAAGATCTACATTAATATCACAATTACAAACAAATTCATCTAAGAAAGTACAACATAATTTTGCTTGTTATAATATAAACATCCTTCGGTAGATTTTACCATTCAGAGAGATTTTTTTTAAGCTTGATTAATTATTTTGCTCTTACTTGTTCAAGCCATATGGCATGTTTCCACTGGGGAGATTTTTCCATCAGCGTGTTTTTACTGAAGTATACTGAAGTAAAAAAGACGGCATATGCCTGCTAACGGATTAAAATTCCAAAAAAACAACACACCTCCACTCACGCAAGCAACCGGCTTTTATCCCGCTTTTTGTTAGACGGATAAAAGCCGGTTAACATAATAAAAATCACGCTGAGTGTGGAAAAGTATAAGGTCTTGAACATAAGAAACTATAAAACAAACATAAAAATAAAATGATTATTATTATAACAATTAACATCATTATGGTTACCTTATGTTAAATAATAGTTTTCCTGTTTTTTATTCACTGAAGATGGCATCCAAGTCTGATGATCAGCATCATCCTCCACCTCCAATATTCCAGAAATAGTAGCGTTTTTTATATCACTAAACAACCCGTGTGTTTACGGTTTATCCTTGAGATATTTGGCACATTAACAAGGAGGGTAACAGGGGGAGGGGAAGCTTACCATACAAATGAGGCATAGAGATGCAGTGTTTTGTTCAATGAAGAAATAATCCTCGGTCCATTCCTCATTGAATAGCTGCTTCTCTTCGTATAATTTCCTCTTTTTACACGCCGTTGCTGCTGCAAGCGCCATTTTAACTATGGATTTTAACACGCAATCACGCCTCGACTTGTATTTACTAAATGCAGCGCGTCACCCGACTAATTATAAGGTAGCACACCACTAAATCAATCTGCAATTTGTGTAACCTATGGAGTTCCGGTTAAAAGGGGTCGCATCAATGGGAATTGCCGCGCGAGCCGCAGTTTGCACATGCTTGGTTTATGTCAAGACAAAATTGGTAAGGACCCATTTGTCAATTTAACTAATGTTTCTAGTGTGATAATAGTCTAATAAAATTTAGTAAAGCTAACTTATTCATTTCAAGCAAGAAATAGTAACATTTAGACACTTTACAACGTTTATACTTGAATGATAAGTACACTTTGTCTCTTAGAATTGGCCAAATGATCAGCACTATTTTACTGTTTTTCATCACACTAAATGGCCATTCGGTCTTCACTGCATCGTCACAAGTACAACTATACTCCCTTTCATAATCCCTTGGACATAATTCCATCAAATCATGCGTACGTGCGAGTTGCGTACGTATGTGCGTAGGTTCGCGTAGTAATGCGTAGTTGCGTATGTGCGTAAACCCGGAAGTGCGTACCAGTCCCTTTAAAAAAATAATCGCGCATCCTAATTGGTCAATCGTGAAATCGTCACACGCCGTGATCGCCGGCGCGTGACCTTGTTCATGTTTATCGCGCCTGTCAAGCATTTTGACGCCGCGCCTCGAAAAACAACAACAAAGTACACTCGCGTGAAATAACGCGAATTATGTCCAAGGGATTGTGAAAGGGAGTATAGCACTCAGACCAATTAAACATGTTTACTGTAAATTTGTGGACTATTTCATAAGACTGGCTTATGTGGACTATTTCATAAGACTGGCTTATATAATAGAAGAGTTATGAGGTAACAGGTAGAATGAGCTTTGTAGTTTTCTTTATAATTGATTGACAAAATTACACAGTCCTAATGAGTTCCGCTGCTAAATAACTGGATGATACACTATTATAAAATGAGTTCATTGTATTGGAATTTTATATAAGATCAGCTCATTATCAACCATTGTTACATTTCTGCGAATTGAATTTATACCAGACTTTCAAGGTCGACATCCCCTTGACATCATTAAAAACGCCCAAGATTTCCTAAAAAAAGTATATGACTCCATATTGAAAACGATTTATTGAGCATTTTTCGTCGCAAGGCAAGAGGGTATAACAGGCCTACTAAGTTCCGCGGCTAAATAACTGGATGATATACTATTATAAAACAACTTAATTGTATTGGAATTTTATATAAGATCTGCTCATTATCAACCATTGTTACATTTCTGCGAATTGAATTTATACCAGAATCATGCAGACTTTCATAATAAAATAAACACATCATTGATATATCTGGACAAGGTCTCCCATTGACATCATTTAAAACGCCCAAGATTTCCTAAAAAAAGTATATGACTCCGTATTGGAAACGATTTATTGAGCATTTTTCGTCGGAATACGACCGAGGCAATAGGAAATATTCAAGTGATTCATTATAGAATTCCCTAAAGATACATTGGTTCAATCAAGCGCAAATCCAACGCATGCTGCTGAAGCTGCTTATAGCCCCGTCTAAATAACCCTATTTGCACGTTTTCACAGGCACACACACCTCGCGTTAGAGTTGTTACATAATGCTTCCAGCTGTTAACACCTAGCGACAATCTGCATGACCGGCCGTAACAATTTCTTAGAAGTAGTAGCTATCTTTATAACCAGGGAATTGGCAAGGTACAATATTGCAATTTCTTCTTCAATCGTTAATTGAACGTAAACAGTACCGTGTCCAGTGTACCTTAGCTCAGACCATACGCATACGTTTGCTAGGATAATCCCAACCTGGGAGTTGTAAGTGGATTGATTAAGGCTGCAATTCCGAGAAATGGATTGAATACATTTTTAGCGAGAGGTGGAAATTTGTTATAAAATAGCTTCGTTATTTCTGGGGAAACAAACAATTGGCACTGTAGGCAATTATGGAGACAAATATTGATCGGCTAAATTGGTCATTCTGAGCAAAGTTCTGAATCATGGTTTTTCTTTTTACTATGGTTAAATGTAGCAATGGGGACTTTCAAGAAATTGAAACAAGGCATCAAGACACCAGAAATACCAGTAGGTTTTTTCTTCTTTTCATTTTAACCCCAATCCTTCTCAGCGCTACAGATCACATAATATGCCTTTAACCCCAATGCTTCTCAGCGCTACAAATCACTACAGTAACTCCATGTAGGGAATCCCCGCCTCATAAAGTGTCCTTGCACAATCACTAAAGGCTATTTATGCACTTGAAAAACAAGTTTTTATAGCACAGCCCCAGTGGCATAGCACTCATTGACAGGGCTCCTATACATGCAACCTGGGTTCCACTCATGAAATGTTGATATTATCTGACGATATAAAACACAATGTTTAATGATTGATACTTGATTTCAAATTTGTGATTCTTAAACTTTTGAAAATATATGACACTTAAACAACAATATTACATTTGTTTGCATATTTTACACTGAATTTTGCCTCAACTTTCCAATTAAGCTCGGCGACCAACAAGATATAGCACTTTTGATGTGATGCAATGTGCCACATATTCATATGATGATGATCGCAATCCCGAGCAATGTCGTCATTGCATTTCAAAACCGCTGCAATTCAATCAAAACTGACTATGAAAATATTGAAAAGGAGCATTGCCAATAGCCGACCAAACCTAATGACGCCCGTTACATGATTCACTCAATCCACGTAACTCATTAACAAATGTCAGCCTCGTTCTACATTCATGACGCCACTTTTCTGCATCATTTGTTTCAACATATCTAGATCACACACATATTTGAGCATTGCGGCCTTGTCTTACTCAATCTTTTGAATCAATTAACTAACGGGATTAACAGTTTTCTCTCCAATTAGAATATAGTATTTAATGTGTTCTCTATAGGTATTTTTGAGATCAAATGCTCATCAGGACTCAGGAGAACTTAACACTTTCCACGCGGCTATTAGTTTTACCATATACAAAACAGTTGTTCAGAACCCTTTCCCAACTTCAAAGTCTATCCCAAAATTACTGAACCAATGCTAGGCATGTTTGTACTTATTTTAATGTATTTCTCATGGTGATTCTAAATATGGTGATGAAATTCAATAATGATGAAATTTTAAAAACATTATGTGACATTTTGGAACTGTCATCTGCAGAATTGCTGCGTGGAAAGTGTTAAAGTATAGCCTACATACATAGCTATGCATATGGATTGTTATCATAACTTGTACATGACTAGGTCTCAGTGTTTAAACCTTTTAGTGTGCAATATTTCCAGCCTATACACATGCAAAACGTGCTAATCCATCATATATCAAAATTGAGATTTTTGCAGAAACATGTTGTTCTTGTACAAATACAACATTAGCTTTTATCTCATTCCGTTACGGAGATATTACATATCTTAAGTTTTCTGATATTTTCCTGGAAAATTTGAATTTAAATAGCCCAAAGATAGGTTTAATTGACAAGAGTCTCCAGTGCTGAATCTATGTAATTGAGGCAACTCTAGTTTTCATTTCATTAAAATTGTGCTTCGTTCCAACAACATTCATCATCCATGCCTTTTAACGCTTTCCATGCAGCAGGCGTCTGCAGACAACATTCCAAAATGTCACAAAATGTTTCAAAAATGTCAACATTGTTGAATTTCATTACCATATTTGGAATCACCGTGAGAAATGCATTGAAATAAGTACAAACATGCCTAATATTGGTTCAGTAATCCATGAGAGAGACTATGAAAATTTGGAAAGATTTCTGAAAAATCTGTATTTTATATGGTAAACTATAATAGCCACGTGGAAAGTGTTAACATACCAGTAAGGCAACAAAAAAAAGTTGTTTGATTGTCCTCGTCCGCCCGACCCTCTTAATCATTCCGATTCAAAAAAACTTTTTTTTTTTTGAATTTTGATTTTTTTTTTTTTTTTTAATTAAAAATTTCAATTTTTGTTGTTGAAAATTTCATTTTTTTACAAATATTAGTCGAAAATCAAAATTTTCATTTTTTCATTTTTTTTTAAGTGTTGAAAAAATAAAAATACTCATCAAAATGTTTAAGATTTTGTTCCCCATTTTGGTTACCACAACAAGTACATCTCATTTTACTTTTGGTACATGAAAAAAGGGCAAGTGAGAAAAAAACAAAAAAACAACAACAACAACTTTTCCCGACCGACCTACCCAACTTTTAAAAGTGATCTATGGACAATCAAACACATTTTTTTTGTTGCCTAATGTTATTGATGGATGAACCCCTTCTGCCCTTTATGTTATAGTGATGATGCTATTGCAACATTCTACTTCACAGCATTATTGCAATTTTCAGCCAATGTTTATAGCAGCGACCATTCAGGACTCATCAATATCATATAAAATGCTCTCTCAATTGATATATAATAGCTATTTATCATTATGACAATCTGTTTCAGAGCTGCATGATACCCACGCTGTAAACCTTTCCTATCATGGAATAAGACTTTGAAGTCATCCAACAGCACTTAGGAAATTAATTTACCTTGAATTTTTGACCCGTGTTTCTTCATTATAACCTAAACCACCCTTGAACAGGTTGAATCTGGTTGCATGCTTCCTGATCTGAAAGGTGTTAAGGGGGTATTCCCATATTCCCAGTTCCTCTTTCTCTCATTCTGAAGCTCAATAATGCTAGTTTGTTCCATCTATCTGGCCTTAATTTACCAGAAAAGTGGCTTTTAAAGTTCATTCATACACCCTTAGTAGTTGCGAACCAATCAGAAACCAAGAAACTAAATGACGCGGAGTGCATTGAAAGTGTCTAATGCACTCCGCGTGCGCGCCGTTCAATGCCCGTACCACACACTTTGTTTTGATTCGTTGTTCAGGCATCGCAGGTTCGCCGATTTTCACCGCGGTTGTAAGCAAACTGGTTAACATGTTTTTATTCGTCGTTGCATAGATCAAAATTATGCTCAAATTGTAAATTTTGATTTGTATAGTGTCATGTATGACACTTGTATCATATATGTATACAATATACATTCCTATGTTTTCAATTGTTTTGTTTCTCGAAAAATTAGACAAATCAATTTACTTGGGCAAATGTTGATATACTCACAATAGCACTCCCCTGCGGGGTCATGCCATTATTCACCCATCAACATTAGCGCGTGTACATTGATTTGTCTAATTTCTCTCGAAACAACACATATGCATTTATTGACCTATATTAAGCATAATCTATCACATATTAAAATACGTCACTACATTGGCACATACATAATACTCCATCATCCTTCCCAATTTTTCATTAGTCTATATTGAGCCGGAACTCTCTTTCTTTAATGTAAGGCCACATTAAATTAATTGTTTTTTTAAAAGCTCCCGCGCGCGTTAGTTTATTGATGCGCATTAGAAAAACAAAAATCTGAAAAAACTTCTTTTTTTTCTTTCTTTTTTTTTTCTTCTTCTTCAAAAAAAAAAAAAATCCCAAAATTTCACCGATTTTTCAGATTTTCATTGATCACATCATCTTAAATACAAAAGTTCACTTTTACAAGGATTTCAATATTTTATATTTAAAAAAAAAAAAAAAAAAAACTTGAATAAAAACCGCATTCCGCATTAGTTTTACAACAGGAGAGGAGCTTTGAGACAAACAATTAATTTAATTTGGCCTAAGGTGAACATTTGTGAGCTATATTCATTATCATGTATAAGCAGCCCTGACCACCCATATTTCAGAATCGATCAACACCTAAAAGTGTTTACAATCGGCAGATTGCAACAAATTATGCATTTTTAAATTAAGCATATATAATCAGTTAATTGTTTTAGTCTGAAAACAATCTTCTATTTTCAGAATATTTTCGGTGGACTCTATAATTATAATTATTTGATTATTTCTATAATTTCTAGATAAAAGCACAATCTATCGATACAAACTAATACCGGCAGGTGTGGACATCGCATTAACATTTCCATCTCACTTGGTAACTAAACGCAATTTTTCCAACATCTATTTCTTCTAATCGTGAAACAGCCCGTAAACCATGCATACACTCACAATCCCTCACGACAAATTGCAATGACAATACCGGTTTCCAGAAAAGACTCATCACGTTTCTACGAATGTTGCAAACTAGATAGCTCGCTCGCAGCGAACTTGATAACTCGCAGACATCAGGAATTGCAATTATGGGTGTACGGTTCAACATGCAAGGCAATATTTCACTGACATTCAGTTGGAGAATGAATGTCATAAATCTTCTCGCAATCAATTTTGTGTCAAGAAGATTTGTCATAATTATCATCTATATCTACTATATAGGTTTCTGGAATTAGGATGGCAGTTATAGGAATTATAATCAATAACGTCAGTGTCTAATAAATTTAAGCATAAGTTCTAACAAACAAAAACTTACTCATATCAAAACTAATTCAACTGTTCTAAAAACTAACTCAAAACAGTATTCATCCCAATTCATCAGTGTCAAAAGACATTGTCATATTTAAAAACTTCTGTGTCAAAACCCTTGAAACACCAAAAAGAGAACCCTACTTGGAATTGTGTTACTACTGGAGAGCTTTTTAAGGACCAGTCAATGTTTAGTTTAAAGGCTCTCATTTGGCTAACACAGCAGTAGCGTAACTAGGGTCTTCATTTTTTTTGTGTGGTGGTGGGGGGAGCAGGCCTGTGTGTGTGTGGGGGGGGGGGGGGGGGGCATGCCTGTGATACTCCTGTAACACAGACTGCCAATTGAGAAACTCTGTACTACTCCCTCCAAATGTTCAACTTATTTTCATAACAAAATTAATTAAACATCATTCTCTCTAAAGATAACATTCAAATCAGTATTTTATAATCCAATTTTTATAAGCATTGGTAGTGATGAATCCCCATAACAATCATCTTGAAACTGGACCTTTCATGTCATTTACCCCTCACTATGTTATAACATAACCATTCCAGTATCAGAACACCACTCACACAGGACTTGATATGAAACCATCACATCCCATCAGCAAGAATGAATGAGATTGAATACATCAATGATATTTCAGTACAATTATCCTATTCAAATATTATAGGCCTACATTTCCATAATTTCTCTTGGGAAGAGGGAGGGTATTGGACATTGTACAGTGGTATACTATATTCAAACGACACTTCTGATACCCTCTTTTGAGCTCGATTCAATTTTTAAGACCATTTCTTTTCTCAAAATTTGAAAATCACAGCAAAGTTGTGCCTTCTTGAGTCTTTTCTCATAATTTGGGTTCAGGATCTGAAACATCCACATTTGAAATGGTGGCATAATTCTGTTATACCCTACACACCAACATCGGTAGTATGCGTCGTTCTTAAAAATCATGCACTATGAATACCTCTGTGAAGGGTATAACAGAATTACTCCGAAATGGGGCAGAAATGGTAAATGGCACCCACATATCAAAAAGGTGAGTACCCCCACCCCCCTCTCCTTCTGTTGAGTTTCTTTCCTACTGTACTGTTCAATAAACATGTCTTCTCTTGCAAAGGTTATCTCAATCCAATCACAATCAAATCAAAACAATATCAAATAACATTATTACTTTTCATACGTAATATAAACACTATCTACCGGTCTAACCGTATTAACAGGAAAATTAATATATGATATACTGCTGTGTGTATACAGCGGCTAGTTTTTTCAACTCTGCTGTCGTCTGGGAACTGTCACTGACCATCGATGTGACTCGTCTTGGGTTATGGTCGTATTTTTAAAAAAATAGCAATTAATTTTACGAACATTGAAATGTACATATCCACCAAAACTTGATGCGATAATTTTGAGAGAGACAGAGGGCCTGCTAGAATGCTTTCTCTCCAAGGAAGATTTATCTCTCACAATTTGACAACTCTTCTTGTTCACTGTAGTAGCCATAAATACTTTCCTATACCCTCAATTTTATTTCCAGAAGATCTAACATATGCCTTTTGATAGCTTTCAATGATCTTTTGAGCCTTCCATTTGTCAAACTGAGCTCTTTCTCTATTTTCAAGTGACTATTTGAACTTTTTGCATATTTTGTCGAAGTTTTGTTCAATTCCCATTTGACTTTTCAATTACTTAATCAATGTGAAGTAGAAAAGGGTGTTGTTGTTTTTATTGGTCAATGGGCCTTGAAATAGCACCCGCCCACCTGCCCATAGCGGGTTACTTTTGCGGTGGGCGGGTGAAGATACAAGTCCAAAGTACCCGTCCAACTGGCAGGCAATGTTTTTTCAAACTCACGATGTAAGGGAATTACACTGGCTGGTGGAATTTCTGTAGGGCAGGTATTTTTGTGAATTACCTGTCCGCCTGGCCGATTGAATAAAATCTGAAATTCCAGCTCTGGTGGGAAAGTGGGTTGAGTGCAAGTTAAGATATGTGCCCAACGGATGTCTGGTTTGGATTCATATGTTTCGTAACAGGAAACAATCCATCAAAAGAAAAATTCATGTTTTTCATGAAAATAAATGGGAAGTTAATCAAATATGTGATGAATTGAGCAGTCCTTCAAAATGAAACGTCACAATCCTCTTTTGTAGTGTCTGACGTATTAACTGCTGGAGTACTGCCATGGATTCATGACTACCTCACTACGTGCTAGTCTAGATTCAAATGCGCACGCGCCAAAAAGATCATACAATACAACTGAGTGTATACATTTTTTTGCCAAACCTTGTTTGTTTAATTCACAAATGTTACGCAGACCAATGCATGGATTCTACTACCTCAATCCTCATCGTTATAGTGCTTCCTAGCCACTACTATAGGCATTTTCACAAATTAACCTACTTTAGTTTCTCAATACAACGGCAACAATGGTGAATATAATGTGATTACTTAGACTGGCCATACAAGTTAGAGGATACCGTATCTGCCTTGCGGTTTAAAAGCATGTGCCTCATTTAGAGTGGCGAGACAACTTTAAGGATAAACGTTCTTGTATCAGAAGAAGAAAAAGAAAAGAAGAGGGAAAAAAATAAACACAAACGAGAGGTCAGCCACAGTGGGGCAGCCACAGTGGGGCCCTCTTTTATGTCTGTATCGCAAGAAAAGTGGTTCAAAGATGCAGTGCCTAATAGCAAAGGGCTACACCCTTTTATATGAATTGATTTATTGAAACTAAGATAAAAGACCCTATTATGCCTCCATAAAACATGTTCATACAATCTTAGCCCAAGATTTGATACCGTACATTCTCAAAATTCCCACACAAAATGTAATAATCATGACCCAGTTGTGTGACAGCCACATGATACTCAGAATTTTAACAAAACATACTGTCATTTCCCCCGTCAAAAAGCTACCATCCATTCAAAATGATTCTAAAGAGCAGCCTGTTAGCTACTTCAATTTGTGCATGCGCATAGATTGTATTCAAAACCCAGGAGTCAGCATAATGATCGTTAACTGATGCTTAAACATGCCTTTGTAACTGGCAAAGCGTATTCAAAACACATCACGTACACACAATTCCTGGTTAAAATTCGGGCGCATCTTGAAATTTGGGCCAAGGGGCTACTTTGTAAGCCAAGAAAACAGCTCTGATACTGCCGCACTGCACATAGGCATACCAGATTAATGCGTGAAAGCGGAGTGCACTAGGGTTAAGGCTATCAGATGTTAGTCATTTACATATGTTATTCAGTACAGATGAAGAGCCGGTGCATCTTGATGTGGAACTATTCCAAGAACTATTAATTAACCCGTATACTGCTGCTGAAACCAGAGTATGCTTAACTTGAAATAAAACAATGATGATATTCATCTTACTAACTCTCTTTGATCTTATGAAAGATGAAGAAGAGTAGAAAACCAGCATCCCCCCATGAGATTGGTCTACCTGAATGGGGAGTGACATCCTACTTGATCAAAGAATAACAAGCTAATTGCCACTCTTTATTTATAACCAAATCCCCTGCCAATGTGTGATCATTTCTGGATGCATAATGATATTAATTAGGACCAAACTGTCAACTTGATAAGATAGCTAACTGATGCATCTACTGAAGATAGCTCAATTATGCTATCTCCTGAAGATAGCTAAATGATGCTATCTACTGAAGATAGCTAAATTATTTTATCTCCTGAAGATAACTAAATTTTCAATGTATATTTTGTGCATACGTGTAATTGCAATATTGTGCCTATTCAGCCAGTTGGCTGCGATGACAATAAATCATACCACGTATAATAATGATAATCATAATGCTATCTCGTGAAGATGACCTTATTGTTGCCCTAGAACTCTGATGTGAATTTGTAATTCCCACTTTGCCCCTGCCCTTCTTCCCTTAAATGATAATCTTGACCAACTAGGCACCCTTATTTTTTTTAAATGGTTAACTATTATTAGTTGATGAAAAGAATGGAATGATTACCAAATTATTTTACTTTGACTATCTGGCTCATGTAATATCAATCAATAATGTGACGGGGAAAAAACATGTTCTACCGGCCTGAGCTGACCAACCCATTTTTGTCCACATCTTTTTTTTAAACAAAATCTTTAGACACATTTTGATTTATTTATTTATTTGATTTGTTTGAAAATATCAAAAATTGTTGAAATTCAAAAAAAATGTTCATGAAAAAAAAAACAGAACAAAAACCAATGCCCAACAGACTGACCGACCCTACCTGAGAGGTTCGTTTGCCCGTAGAACAGGGTTCTTATTTCATCGCCTAATCATACTAATTTCAAACAATTTGTTTTGCTTACAGGACTAATGAATAGGCCTATTCAAGTACTGTATGAAGACTTCTATTCCTAATTCCAAGCAGTCTGTATTACCATAGATCCTGGTATTACCAATACCAAGTAATCATATCTACTCATAGTTATTCATATTAATTGCCTTACAATGATTGTCATCCTACCCCGATGGCACTCAGCAGCTGGGGTAAGACTAGGGCATGGTAATTGACGTACACCCGTTGGCAGCGGTGGAGTACAGTAATAGCAGGACACGTCTTACGTGGAAATGTCATCGATAGGGCAGCACAGGGCATACACACGCTCAATCACGTACCTGGGATGTACTATAATGCTGTAAACCGAATGCGGTGCAATATTATATTTTGAGCCATTGTATAGTTTGCGAGCTGACGTGAACTATTTTAAACTTTCAGCATGCAACAAATCTGTCAAAGGTGCTGTAAAAGTTTTAATTGTTCACTGTTTGTTGTGCAATGCTGATTTTGAACCATCTTGCTTGATTTTAACTCTTTTCATGCGGCAGTCGTCTGCAGACAACAGTTCCAAAATTTCACAACATGTTTCCAAAATTTCAAAATCATTGAATTTCATCACCATATTTGGAATCACCATGAGAAATGCATTTAAATAAGTACAAACATGCCTAGTATTAGTTCAGTAATCCTTGAGATAAACTTAAAAAGTCGGGAAAGATTTTGGAAAATGTATATTGTAAAACTAATAGCCGTGTGGAAAGTAATTTCAAAATGTATTACATAAAGACTTATAAACAAAATAAACATATTTGCGCATTTTACTTTTACGGTAGCTGCTTGAAGCGCAAGATTAATGTAGTGCAAAAACCTTCCACGTTTACAGTTAATATTCACCAACATCTTTACTTTATTGTACACTTCATCCAAGTAGGTATGTGGCTACCTATCTATATCCCTTGGTATAACAACTTCTATTGCTTGGGTATTAGCCTTTAAATTAACCAATATTACAGCAATGTTCCAATAGAGATGACAGGGTATCAGGACAGAGGGGGAGAGGTGACATATTAGAAACCTTTCACAACTTTTAAAGCCTATCTCAAGAATTACTGAACCAATACTAGGAATGTTTGTACTTATTTCAATACATTTTTAATGGTTATTCTAAATATGGTAATGAAATTTAATTATTTTGACATTTTTTAAACATTTGGTGAAGTTTTGTAATGTCGTCTGCAGATGCCTACCGCGTGGAAAGTGTTAAACTCCAAATCAAAATTACCGGTATGATGTGGGTCCGTATTCAGATAACCTTGAAAAAAAAACCCAGGTCAAATTTATCTAAGTCCCTGACCCCCCCCCCCCTCCCATTTTTTTTTTTGGGGGGGGGGGGGAGGGGCTTGGGGAGCAGGGTGATACATCAGTCATACACAACACAACATAGATAACAAAATATTCATCACTTGCTGCTCCCTGATTTTTCAATAAGTCTTATTTTGCCTCGTCTATTCACACTTTAGAACACTCTTAACGATCCGAATGTAATAAACAACGCACCACACAGCAAAACTATTATTATTAGAAACAAAATCTAATTTGACAAAACCATGACATTTGGATATTTTTATAAAGCATAACATGGCAATTAAACAAAATGTCATGCCATTTGTACTTTTTAATTAACTATTCAAGACTCTCTATACTGACTTGACAAGTATTTGTTATTTGCCAGGGGGTGCCAGTCAGATCTAAAGTTGTCAGCATTTACATGAATAAAAACATGGACTTGGGGAGGGGGGTGCTTTTTTCTGACCATACATGAAATTGTGTCGGTGTTAAGGGTATCAAAGTCAACCATTTCTGGGGATATAAGGATTTGTTTCAAACAGCTGAATCCGTGCTAAGGCTTTCAGTTTTTGTTTTCTTAGCAAATCCATGATATGGGTGGTGTCTAAGAGTTCATGCACACCACACGGATGGATGATTGCAACCTTTACACAAGAGTGGTACCCCAGGTTGTTATTCTGACGATGTTAATTTAATTGCTATTAAGTGTATGTTATTGAATAACGTAAATATTCGGTAGGTTAAATAAGGAAAGATACAAAAGGGCAAAGTTGTTTTTCTTACATGGACTGAGTGCATAAGGAATAATTGATTTTGATGAATAATAACGTAAAAGGTTTCGTGTTCATAATATACAATTTGTTCTCACTATTATAGCCTCCATTCTAGGCCTCCAAAAATTGTTACAAGTACAAACATGCCAAGACTCTTACTTCTGTGGTATAAACAACGTAATTCTCAATTCAATTAGAGGATTTGCATTGCCCTTCTATAGGATTGTTTACACTAATTACTATAAAAGGATTACATTATAATAACATTAAGTTAGCCTAAATATACACCAGTAGTCAGCGGGTGTTTACACAAAGTAAAAAACTTTCCCTTGTATTTTCCATCTTTTTCTATGTATCTTTGTTTGTTAATGGCATATTCTAAACCTAAGAAATAATTTCTTTCTATTGCTTGACAGGTTGTCAATAATAAGAATCATGTTTTCTTCAAAAGGCCAGAGAAACTGTATACATGGGACAAATAAACATAAATATATAATTAGAAGGAATTTGTTTAAATAAAATGCACATAAAATCAATACTGTACAATAGGCATTTTGCCAATTTTGAATACATCTAATTCATCAAATGATTATAAATAGAATTCAATCAATTTAATCATTGGGTAGGAAAAGTGTACAATTCCGATAAATTCAATATCAGCATAGTGTCTAATATTTTTGAAATTATAATAATATAAATACTACAAATACCCCAAATACCATTATAGCCCTTCTCTTGGTATAATAATAACAATATGTGTCCACATTGTTTGGATTCCATTACCATTGTTTTAGTTAATGAAGTACAATTCAAACAATCAATTGTTACAGGTATTATCCCTAACTCCCAATCCAGGTTTTAACTGATATCATAATTTTGGAAGAAAAAACGACAAATAAATTGCAGCGACCCGACCAGGGATCGTACCGGGGACCCTCCAGACCCTAAACCCCATAGGCAAGCCACAGCTCTCAGCTACTGCACTTAATAACTCACTATATAGGCTCGGTTGATTATGTCATCGAAAACCTTCCGCACAAGCACTTGGAGATAGGCCTGGCCATAGTAATTTGTAGTACTCAGTTAAGTTAGTGTTAATACACAGATGTAAGAATGCTGATTTGCGCTAAATATATATACTTTTAAACAGTACAAGGTAACGAAAAAAATGAAACCCTGTTCTACATACAAATGGACCTCTTAGTATGGGTTGGGTGGTCAGGCTTTTTCCCCCATCAAAATTAGTTTCAAAGTCCCCCCCCCCCCCCCCCCCCCCCCAAACCAACAAAATGTAAAAATGGTACATATGTTGCTCTATATTGCCAAAAATATATTTAGGGTTTTTCTTTTTTCGTCTCTTTTAAGAGACGAAAAAGAAGATAAAGATATCGCTTAAAAGTGATATCTTTAATTTTCAAAAGTATGCTGCCCCCTTTTGTTCAAATTTTAGAAAAAAAATCTTTCTTCTCAAAACCTCATTAGATATTTCAAAAGAATTGCGAGCAAACTGATTATGTGTCTTCCTAGTAACTGGATCACACTGTATTCACACACCATCAACTTTATATGGAGATCATTCAACGTATGGTCAAGTTGACAACGAGATAATTCAATTACATGTAACACTTCAGGGTGAATTGTTACCTAGTTTATGGGATTAATAAATTTTACATAAAACATTTACTTTCATCATAGATTAACTATCATCTATTGTAATCAATACTTTGATTGTAAGCACTTGTAAAATCTCAAATATTCAAAAAATGAAAAACAAGTGTCACAAACATTCCAGCACCTGGACCTACCTTGAGACACTTGTATTATCTACATTGTCTAGTACCTACATATCAGTCCCATTGTTTTAAACAATGGATTATTTCAAATATTGACAGTATTGCTGTCAGGTGGTAGACTTGATCATAACAACAGGTGTCAAATACACTGCAATAAAGTATTCATTTTCGTTCCAATTTTATTTTTGCAAATTTCTTAAATGGATTTTTTTTCTCATGAAATTAACCAATTTCTAAAGGATATATAATATACGGATGGAATGAAAGTGTGCAAACATGAAATCAACAAATCTTATTTTATTTTTTGCTGAAATTTAAGAAAATATCCCTATGTGAAAAATAAACCCACACTTGTGCAGTATGCACAAACACTAGCCTGGAAATAGCGATAGCTAGCTTGCTGTGGAATCTATGTGCAACAGATGCAGATACCTAATTAATATTTAAAACAAAAGAATTCCTAGTGTGTATGGAATTCATTGTAGTATGTATGGAATTCCTTTTAGTATGTATGGAATTCCTTTGTAGAATGCAAGAAATGTCATTGTTTCATGGAGCGTGTTTCTACTGGGGCACTGCAAAGTACGCTAAGATTAATCAGTAAGTTTTTAATCCCCCCGTTTCTACTCGCGAAAAGTTACCGCTAAGTTTATCAATCCTAGTTGATGAGCCACGACATTTGACCTTTTGTAATACCAATCAATGCCACCGCACCTGAAAAAGATTGCTTCACAATGTGTATAACCCAGCGTGACACGGTTCACGGCACAAACCGCTAAGATTAATCGTCTTTCTGTTTCTATTGGGTTTCTTGCCGTTTGTAACCGGTTCCAAACCTGGTTTGTGAAGGTTTTTGGGATTACCAAAATACCGATTCTTAGCAGTATCTGGCTGTTTCTACCGGGCAAACTTACCGATTCTCAGCGGTTTCTTCCCCAGTAGAAACATGCTCATAGATGGAACTTTTATTGGTGTTAAATATGTATTTATCGATACAATAAAAGAAGCAAAGGACAAGGTGAAAATAAGATTGAGCAAAACAAATCAATCAATGCAACATTGTCTTCTTCTAAAATAATCTATTTCAACAAAATCTTGTCTCTAAGGTCTGTAGTCTTACACTGGAGTGTATATCAGTTTGATAAATCTGATATTCACGATCTAAAATTGAAAGGTTACGGTTTGTCAAAGATGAAGAAAAACAACGGATCTAATCTTATTGATTTTCATGATGAATACAAGTAATGAACTTTGGGCATCGATGTGTCCTAATTATTTTGGGACAGCCTGTATTAAAGCATTGACAGTTATTCTTAAAGGAATGGTCCTGCAAGCACAACATTGAGCATTATTTGTTAGAAACATAATTATCGAGCCGAAGTTACGTAATTATATAGAACAAAACACTGTACTAGTCACAAAAATGAATAAAAACTGCCATCACTCAACATGCACTTTTTAAAATTCGCGGCGATTGAAAGTCCCGGTGTCGATGACGTCATGGGTATCGGTGCTCAAATTTGCGCATGTGTATTGTACAACTTAGACCCTGTACACACTAGCAAAAATCCCTTCATTCGATGAAGCGCTAATGATGATCAACTAATGAAGGTGCATAGTGTGTACGCTCCGCCCTTAATCGAACGAAGATTAAATCAGCTTCATTCGATGAACCTCGGGAGGTTCTTTCGACGAAGATAAATGTTAATTCGACGAAGCAAATGTGTAATGTGTACGCTCGCTTCGTCGAATGAAGCGAGTCATGCGTAACGATTGACATCCAAGGAGTCAACTTCCGGTTTCGCGTAACAAAACAAACAACCCGATAAACACGGTCTTTTCTTCACGCACGCTGCATAGAGCAACATCAACACACATATTCTCCCCCATTTATAAGGTTCAGGATTTCCCGTGATATTTTAGGTGAAAACAGTGGGCAGATTTTGTGAATACCGTGTTTTACCATGATTATTGAGATTTCAAGAAAAACTGCGCGGTCATATTATTTTTAGGCATTAGAAAAAGCTATCGTAACAACCAATTTCCAGCGGCCTAGGCGCCCTTTCTGCTTCGTTTTGATGTACACATTTTGTTAGAAAGTTTGCATGAAATTAGTAATGAAACCTATATTTTTCGTACTAAATGCAGACAAAATGTTTTGTACAATGTTGAAATTAATAATAAAGCTGTTTTGCGCAACCATTTTTACAAATATAGCCCAAAAAACATTTTTTTAATATTTTTCATATTACGTTTTTTAATAAGTTACTGTATGTGAATTATTTTGTTTTCCCTGCGAGGTCATGACGTGACCTGAACACATGTAAACATTCGATCTTCTTTAATGAATTACCATGCAATGTGTACGCAACTCTATCTTCGTTAGTTGTAATGTGTACGCTCTCTTAATTAACTAATGAAGATCAACTAATCATCATCGAATGAAGCGATTTTGTAGTGTGTACGGGGTCTATGACATCATCGACACTGGGACTTTTGATCGCCGCGATTTTTAAAAAGGGCATGTTGAGAGATTGCGGTTTTTATTTGTTTTTGTCATAAGTGTGGTGTTTTCTTCTATATCATTACAAAAGTTGGGCTCGATAGTTATATTTCTAACATATAATGCACACTTTTATGCTTGCGGGACACCTCCTTTAACTGTCACTGATTATAGTCCTGTTGGGATGGATGATAACAGTATGAGATGGTAGTAAATGTTACCATTGCAATTAAGGTTGTTCCTATGGCTAATTTTTTATTTGATATTTTAATAGAGCTTGCTGAGCTCCACAATAATCTGAAATTTGAGATTGATCTGAGGTACGGTTTTCTAGATATGACAATTTTATTGTCAAAAATTGAGGACCCTAGATCTAAAAGGGGGTTAAGTCACAATCTTGTGAAATTGTAGTTAAGTATCAGTTTCTGCTACAAGGAGGATCTCTGCACCCTCTGTTCAAATGTTAAAGTTAAGTCATGTGGTAAAGCTATGTAAGAGTCCATGGGAGGTTTAACCCGAGTGGGTCAAGTCCACACATGGACACAATGAAACCCAGTTTTTGCCATTTTTCTCAATGTGACTTAACCCCCTTTTAGATCTAGGGTCCTCAATTGTCATAGGAACAACCTTAATGTGTAGGTGTAGATGAAGTAAAATCACAAATTTGAGTGAGCCACCTGCACAGAGAAAGAAATGTAGTATAATAATAATCCAATACAGCTATCACACAAAGCCATTGTCTGGTTTAAAATTTGGAAAAACAAGTTTTTACTGTACAATACAATGCCTACATGTACCCTAATTTTCCCAGTTCCAGATTTTCTTCTTTTTCTTTCCGTATGAAAATGTTGAGATTCTGTATTGTAAAACCAAAGACTTTCTAAATTCATTGGTAAACTTAATCATGATTGGAATGTTTGCACATTTTAATCAGCCTCTGTGGTCTAGTGGTTTGTTCTTCGCTGCAATAGTGACGAGGTACTGGGTTTGAGACCGTGTATTTCATTTAATTCACTCCAGTTTGTCCGAGTCTATATATTATTAAAAATAATTTTAAAAAAAAGTAAAATATGCCTGACACCTTATTTATATGTTTTTGTTTAGTTTATACCCATAACCTGACTATCCATATGAAAAAGAAAACCTGTCCACAAGCTCACTCCTCCCCACAATAGAGGTGTGTAGGGCAACCAAACCATTTATTTTTAAGGCTAATTTAAAACCAATGTATCTTTTGACATTTACCATGTGATAAATCTAAACCGAATATATAGCACGGCCAATTGATCAATTTACATATAAACAGGTGAAAGAATGAAATCAAAATGATTGATTCACAAATATGTAAATTTTGATGCAAACCAAACCCCGCAATCACATACCTATTTGGATTGCGATCCGGTGGGGGGGGGGGGGGGGGGGGGGGGGGGGGCTATCAACTTCTTTTTGTGTAGGGGTGTGCCGCACAGGGTCTCAAAAAGGGGGGCTACAGAACTGAACTGAGTGGATTTTATGATGAAACATAGGGTCTTAGGAACTGATTTTTTCAAAAAAGTAGGTCTTGAGAACTGGCCTATAGTTCAATTTTGACAAGCAAGAACGCAAAAAAAAAATTCTTATTTTTTTTCTTTCTTCTTCTTCAAAATTTTCCAAGGATTGGGGCTTTAGTACGCAAAATTTTCGCGATTTTTGAATTTTCAATCAAATTGGGTCCAAAGAACTGATGCAGGCTCAAAAGGGGGTCATAAGAGCTAGCAGCAGAGGGTGAAAAAAGGGGGTCTTCAGCGTGGCACATACCGATACCCTTTTCCAATGTCAGTGCCCCCCTCCCCCACCGGATTGCGGTGGTCATTCCCCCTGTTTAATTCACTACTATGCCATCTCGTGCTATATCATAAGAAGTGGATATGGCATACTAATCAAGACTTGAGTACCCACCCGTAGACACCCAATCGACTAAGAAGTGTGTGGGTGGGAGTTTAATGGTAGTAGATATTATTCATTTTTCAACGTGTTTGATATCATCAAACCCACCTGATGGCATCGGTAAGATTCACATCATTCTTTCACGTTTTACAGCATGCATTTTGTAAATCAAGTCTTGTGATTCACCTATTTTGTTTTTGTTGCCTTTCAAAATTAACACATTTATACAAGCTTATACTAAGCTCCGAAGTTAACCGCGTTGCGGAAATTCGGTGAAAATCGCGGAATTGAGGTTAAACGCGGAAAATGAAATTTTAATGAAAAGAAGAAGAAAAAAATGCACTAAAAAATGCACAAAACACAAAATGTATAAATAGTCTTGAATAAAATAATATAAATATTATAAACCTCCGCGCTGAACTCCATACCATCATTCATAGGCCTAGATATTATTATTATTTGCATTGTAAAAGATCGAAATTGACGCGATGCAGTAGCACTTTTCCATAAACTTTATCCCAGCAGTCTTTGCGCGGCCGTGCCTCGATCTATTAATAGAATTGGTACTTTCCTAGAAATTTGGATCAAGCGCGTGCGTACGTACTGTGCAGTAACAACACAATTTGTTAATTGATACAACAAGGCAAACACAAACTTTCGTAACCGCTGTACTTTTGTAAGCTTATAATTATTTGATATAAATTGATAATCACAATGTAGAATGTAAACATCATACATTTTAAGCTTTCTTGGGAAAAATTACATCACAGAAAAATGCGAAATTCACAAAGCGGAAAAACGTGGAATTCAACGCAAATGTGGGACACTTTATCACAATCCAATTTTCTATAGAGATCAATACATACAAACATAATCCTTCTTTCCTCATGATAAACAGATCAATATAAAACAGCTGTTTTTGTACTAGCCCATCTGGGCTAGTACTTTATACTTGGAACTGGTAATCGATCCAGTCGATATACTCTTATCTACACTGACCATGTACACCATCTACGGCTCAATTCCACTGACCAATAGTATATCCACTGACCATGTACCCCCTCTACTGTTCAACTACACTGACCAATATATTTCCACTGACCATCTGAGTTTTGACCGGCCGGCTGGTCAAAATGACGGTTCTGATAAAATCAAACAAGTTCGGCCATGAATCTGCGGGGGGGGGGTAATCTTGTTTACAATTTATGTTCCATATAATTATGAGGAGTAAACATCCTATAGGTTGTGTAAGATAGTAACAGTAATCTTGAACAAATCGTCCAGATGTGTGTCACTGATTGACACAATATGGGGGCTCGCTAGAACTGGCCTATAGTTCAATTTTGACTAGCAAGAACGCAAGTTTTTTGTGTTTTTTTCTTCTTTTAAACGCAAAAATTTCAAAGAAGTGGGACTTTGGAACAAAATTTCGTGATATTTGAATTTTCAATAAAATTGGGGTCTAAGAACTGATGCAGGCTCAAAAAGGGGGTCATACGAGCTGGCAGCGGAGGGTGAAAAAGGGGGTCTTCAGCGCGGCACATACCTATACCCTTTTTAAATGTCAGTGGTGTGGGGGTGGCCCTCGCCTTGCCTTGACCAATCGAAATGTCTTATTTGCCAGACTGCTGAATGACAATGGCTACCTTGACAATGGGTGGACGTCTGAATGATCATGCTGTGGCAACAATTATGATTTCAAAATAGTTGACCATAAACACTTTTAGCTAATTTAATAAGGTATTCATACACTTTTAGTAGTTACGAACCAATCATAAAGCAAGAAACTAAAACACATGGAGTGGGCACCACACACTTTGATTGGATTTGTTGCTCATGCAGCAGGGTTCACTGATTTCTACTGCGGGTGATATCAAACTTGTATTTATGCACAAAATTGTAACTTTTGATTTGTATTGTCGTGTATGAATTAGGTCAAAACACGTACACGCATATGTTTTGTTTCTTTAAAATTTTGAAAAATCACTGCACTTGTGAAAATGTTGGTATGCTCACAATAATAGGACTCCACCTACAGGGCGGTGCAATTATTCACACTTTAACATTATAATTTTGGGAAGACCTTTGGATTTTGAAGGAAAAAACAAAAACAAAAATGATTTGCTTTAAATCTGAATATGTATTTGAAAGATACAACCTTAACATTCCTATTTGTTTGAATTTGACATTCTACAAGCAGTTATATTACATTACAACTTTATGTTTTTCAAAACCATAATGGTACAAATTTATTTTGGTGTAGGTGTATTGGCCAAAATGAAAACAAATTTATAAATCAATATATGGCAGAGTATGGCAAATACAAAGGTTGTGGGTTTGAGTGCCGTTGCAGCCAGCGTGTTGTGTTCCTGGGCAAGGCACTTTACCGCGCTTGCCTCTTTTCACCCAGGTGTTTGAATGGGTATCAGCATTAATTCATGCTGGGAAGTAAACAGACTCGCTGTGCGGGAGGATTAGCAACCCCCCCCCCCCCCCCCACACAGCCAAAATTACATTGAGAAGTCTGGCTTAAAAGCTAAGGAAAGAGAGATGGGCACTCCACGCGCATGCAAGCTTAGCTCGGTACAAGTCTTTACTTATTATGGCAAATACAGCAAGCAAAAATAATTTCACAGTAGAGAAAAAACTATTGGAATATATTCAAAATGTGCAAATGATTATTACATTGACTCAACAAGTTTTCAATTGCTATATCATGCGTTACTAGCTTTAAGACTATGCCGATGCGGCACCACTATGTGATATTTGAATAATACAGTCACAAGTAATTAGATATCGGAACGTAGGTATAATATCGAAGCAGTATCATATACATTGAGTGCTTGTATCGGCACGTAGCCTTATTTACAACACGTGCCTTAGTTCGTCGCTTATACCATAACATGTTTCTACACGCTCATACCAGGGTTTTCCTGCATAACAAGGGTGGGTAGAATCACTATGGAAACAGATATCATCTCTTTTTGCGCCATTCAACATTACAGAGCACTTACTGAAGAAGTAGGTTTTTTTACGTAGAGATATTTTCACATCTTAAAGGTATATTATGTGATCTTTCCAGGGAACGCCCTCAACATCAAAAAAAAAATAGAAAGCAGATTTTCTTGCAGATTTACATTTCTGATCATAAATCATGCATACATTCCAAGTTACAGGGCGATATGATTCTTAATTACTTCAAAATCATGGTTTTAGAGTGAAAATAAACTGTCGGAATTCCGACAGTTTATATTTTTCACTCTAAATTCACTCTAAAACCATGATTTTGAGGTAATTAGGAATCGTATCGCTCTGTAACTTGGAATGTATGTATGATTTATGATCGGAAATGTAAATCTGCAAGTAAATCTACTTTCTAAAAAAAAATCATGAATAGAGGGCGCTCTCTGGAAAAGATCACATAATATGCCTTTAACACAATGGAGGTAGCATCCAATTGGTTAATTTCAAACTTGCTCGGTTACTCTAAGTAGCTACAGGTTTCAGGGCCATCTAGGCCCCAGGTATTAAAAGTTTCAGGGCCCTCAAAAAAAATTCAGGTCAGAATTTTCTTTCCTAATATATTTCATACATAAGGGAATATGAAATACGACAACATTTACATTTGGGCCCTTGGTCTCAAAATGTTGTGGGCCCTCACCAATTTTTTGGGGCAAATGACTTTTAACAGTTCATTTTTGGTTGTTCATTTTGTAGAATGATCCATTCAGGGAATTCACAAAAATAAAACCTTTATAGAAAGAAAAAATACTTAACCAGTAGCATGATGTAAAGATAGTCAATAGCAATGCATAATACATGTTGCAATCACCCTAGTTCTATGGGCAGTTCATATCTTGTCACAGTAAAATGGCAAAGTATTCTATAACTTACAACTATAACTTACAACTCTGACACTCTATCAACAATATGTGAATCAAAGTGTCAACGTGTGAATCAAAGTGTCAATTTCATCAAACAATGAAATACTTTGAATTGTTTAGATGCTGTCATATAATCTATCTTCAAGAACTTATCAAGCAATATACTCCTTGATATGGCAAAATAACAATAAATGTTAACCATATTAACTGGACAAGATAGCTAACTGATGCATCTACTGAAGATAGCTAAATGCACTGCTAAGTGATGTTATCTCCTGAAGATAGCTAGCTAATGCTATCTCCTGAAGATAGCTAGCTGATGCTATCTCATGAAGATAGCTAGCTGGTGCTATCTCCTGAAGATAGCTAGCTGATGCTATCTCCTGAAGATAGCTAGTTTATGCTATCTCCTGAAGATAGCTAGCTGATGCTATCTCATGAAGATAGCTAGCTGGTGCTATCTCCTGAAGATAGCTAGCTGATGCTATCTCCTGAAGATAGCTAGCTGGTGCAATCTCCTGAAGATAGCTAGCTGGTGCTATCTCCTGAAGATAGCTAGCTGATGCTATCTCATGAAGATAGCTAGCTGGTGCAATCTCCTGAAGATAGCTAGCTGATGCTATCTCATGAAGATAGCTATAGCTGGTGCTAACTACTGGTAAAGATGTTTACAAGATGCTTGCAATATGCTATTTACTAAAGAGAGTTAGCTGATATATTTTGAAGATAGCTTGAGTTAAGTGTGCTAAGCTACTTGTTACGTAAAATCCTTAAACCAATTTGCCTGATCGAGAAAGGTGGCTGGAAAGATGGGCACCTGTAGCTGAGTGAACGGGAGGAACAATGTGGCATGTGCGAGTGAATGAGACATGGATGTTCCGATCCCGGTAAGGGGGAAGCGACAGGGCTTACGCGAAGGCCTGTCGCTGACCCTATCGCCACATACATCACACTTTCCTATATGTGCGCAACCCAATCATAAGGGAGGCAGTGGTTGGGAATGCAAGTCAAAAGCAGGCCTGAATCAAAACAACCTTGAACATGGCCAGATACTAACAAGAGAGGGTTGTGTAGGATGCTAGCTGAGAGCTCCAGGAGGGGTCAAACAGCTAACCCAATAACCCATATTTAGCCTCAAAGGCTAAAACCCATTGACAACGCTTTGCTACTGTGGGGGAGTTGTAGAATATTATATGATAGATACCAACCATCTGTTTTCTGTAACATAGTGTAACATTAGAGCGATCACATCACTTGCTTATTTCATTATCAGCCAAGCTATCTTACATGTGAGTTTTGCTTTTATAAAATGAACCCATAATTTCGCAATATCGACCATGTAATTGTATATCACTTGCTCATTTCATTATCAGCACAGCTATCTAACACATGAGTTTTGATCCCATAATTTGGCGATATCAACTGCGTAATCTAAAATGTATAATATCAGCTAGGTTATCCTACACGTGAGTTTTGCAATAACACGCATCACACACTTTGTTTTGTTGTTCATGCAGCACACAGGTTCGCTGATTTTTACTGCGGATGATATAAGAATGATTAACATATTTTTATTTGCAATTAAAAAGAGATTAATAGTATGCCCAAAATTGTAAATTTTTATTTGTATTGTATGAATTAAGTTCAATACATGCATATGTTTTGTTTCTCAAAAATTAGAGAAATTAAGGCACTTACGCAAATGTTGCACTCCCCCTACGGAGTTGTGCCCTTATTCACATATCAACATCAGCGCACGTGCATTGATCTTTCCAACTTATCTTAAAACAACATACGCATTTATAGACCTATGATTCACACACAGTTATTGTTTTGTGCATGGTATATTAGACCATGTGATGCTCCAATCTACTGCTCTTGCTTCCTTAAGATAAATCAGGAAATGAATTAACTCATAGAATCATTGAGGATGAAAAACTTGATTTGGCAAAATAACAATAACTGTTAAATGGATACAATTAGCTAACTGATGTATCTATGGAAGATAGCTAAATGCGGTGCTAAATGATGCTATGAAGATAGCTAGCTGATGCTATCTACTGTAGATAGCTAGCTGATGCTATCTACTGAAGATAGCTAGCTGATGCTATCTACTGAAGATAGCCATCTGATGCTATCTTGATGCTAGCTAGCTGATGCTATATCCTAAAGATAGCTAGCTGATGCTATCTCATGAAGATAGCTACCTGATACTATCTACTGAAGATAGGTAGCTGATGCTATCTACTGAAGATAGCTAGCTGATGCTATCTACTGAAGATAGCTAGCTGATGATATCTCCTAAAGATAGCTAGCTGATGCTATCTCCTGAAGATAGCTAGCTGGTGCTATCTCATAAAGATAGCTACCTGATGCTATCTACTGAAGATAGCTAGCTGATGCTATCTACAGAAGATAGCTAGCTGATGCTATCTACTGAAAATAGCTAGCTGATGCTACCCCCTGAAGATAGCTAGCTGATGATATCTACTGAAGATAGCTGGCTGGTGCTATCTACTGAAGATAGCTAGCTGATGCTATCTCCTAAAGATAGCTAGCTGATGCTATCTCCTGAAGATAGCTAGCTGATGCTATCTCCTGAAGGAAGCTAGCTGATGCTATCTCCTGAAGATAGCTAGCTGATGCTATCTACTGAAGATAGCTAGCTAATGCTATCTACTGAAGATAGCTAGCTGATGCTATCTACTGAAGATATTTACAAGATGCTCACAGCACGCTATTTACTACAGATAGCAAGCTGATATCTTTGGAAGATAGCTTGAGCTGTAAGGATATTTAAGTTATATTTATAACTGCTACATTAAGATCTAATGACCAAAATGAAAGTAATCTATAATAAACCACATTATATTCACCTGCATGCATCAAAATCAAAATTTCTCAAGATCTATCATCCAGCAAAATGCAGCAAAAACTGTATAAATCTGATGCCCCTGGGAAAATATGATAATCAACAAATGTGTACCAACAAGTGTAAGCGTTCATTGCCCTGACACTAAGCCTATAATAGACCTACAGTATGTTAGTGTAGATCAACTTAGCATGGTTCATCAGTGACAAGCACATTCACCAGCAGACATTACAACCATATAATGTTACACTTGAACATATGGTGTTAACACTTTCCACGCGGCAGGCGGCTGCAGACGACATTCAAATATTTCACAAAATGTTTAAAAAATGTCAAAATTATTTAATTTCATTACCATATTTAGGATCACCATGAGAAATACATTGACATAAGTACAAACATGCCTAGTATTGAGTCAGTAATCCTTGAGATAGACTTTGAAAATTAGGAAATGTTTCTGAAAAATCTGTTTTGTGTATGGTAAAAATAATAGCCGCGTGGAAAGTGTTAAAATGAGTAGTCCAACTGAATGATGTCATGGCTATAAATTGTAAGTCTATGTTGTGTACTAATTATAGACATAATTTTGGCACTATGACTTAATAGGTTTGGCATTGTATGAGTATGACTGTGACATCGTCTCTAAGACAAAAACATTGCGAAATTCAGCTTCTGAAGAAATGAAGCAACCTGAAGCTGAAAGGGATGTGCCCACACTCAATGACAAAATTCAGTTTATCCTTGGTGCAAGACAGCATGGAATTAACCTAGTACAAAATATTCTATTGACGGATTAAAGATTATACAGCTTTATTCCATAATCATACCGTCTATGCCGTAATGGGGTCTTTACACTAGTCTAACTTATGATTGTTTTACACCAAGTCTATGCCGTAATGGGGTCTTTACACTAGTCTAACTTATGATTGTTTTACACCAAGTCTATGCCGTAATGGGGTCTTTACACTAGTCTAACTTATGATTGTCTTACACCAAGTCTATGCCGTAATGGGGTCTTTACACTAGTCTAACTTATGATTGTCTTACACCAAGTCAATGCCGTAATGGGGTCTTTACACTAGTCTAACTTATGATTGTCTTACACCAAGGAAATACCAAACTCTGGGGTAAACAAAATAGAGGACATTCTTCAGGGTGGCACACAACACACCCAATTGGGCTTAACCTTCAAATACACCTCCAATGCCATGGTTCATTGTGTTTGAAATGAAAACATGTGTTTGGTATAGGTATAGTTTAACAACTCCCCATGTTTGATGTCAGAGTCTTCCCATGAAGAAGGGGTATATATAGATTTATAGTTTGAAGACTTCAATCAAGGTCAATAACTCCACACTATAGCATCATCTGATCTTGTCTTGCATGATGTCAAATGGGAGCAAAGCCAATACAGGATTTACCTGGCTCTGATCTGATCACGTCTACAGAGAGCATTACCCTCTATTTTGCCCATAGATTAATCTCATAACACCTTGCGTTCAGCCCAAGCTGTCATCACTAAGTGATGGGAATAAAGCTAGCTAAGGATTTGACTTTATCAGATCAGTGACTGATCAGATGAAGGGTGCTAATATTAGGTGTACTGACCTTGATTTTGGTTATAAAACTTTACTTTAGATGAATCTGTCAGGGAATCTGTCTCCCCCAGGTTATGCCTATGACACATAGCTCACAGTCACACCCCTATGCACCCATTACTACTGAGGATTAACACTTTCACTTATACACATACGTAGGTATCTGCTTACGTACATACCTTGTATGGGATCTTGATACTTGGCCAAAACTTTATTTCTAAAATCATAATATTAAAACCAATATACTTTAGATGATGATACCAATAAAGAAACAGAGAGGGCAACACCTACACTGTAAAAATAATCGTTAGTCCGATTAATTAGTCAAAGTGACTAATTTTGACACCATGGACAGTATCCTTGTACTACTACTAAACACAGTTAACTAAACCTGTCGAAATTAAATGTGAGTTTATCTTTTCAAATGATGTGTTTAACAAAACCCAATTATAAACTCTGCGAATCTCGTCCTCAGAGTGGTCGTGCATTCACTGTATACAGGTATTCAATTTATTGTGGCGCAAATGGGTTACAATTACATACAATATCAAATTCCTCAAATGCATGTGTATTTTTAAAACTAAACGGTCTGCACGTAAGCTTTCACCAGGCACGGTTGAATAATCATTCAAAGCATACAGTTGGTGTATGAGTTTAGTCAAACTACCCCCAAGTTTAGTCAAACTACCCCCATAACTTTTTCAGTGAGTTAGACATGTGTTTAATTAAGTTGAATTATGTTTTAGTTAAACGATGTGTTTAAAGTCGGAGTTAAACACATGTTAAGCTTAAAACCGTGTTTAAATATGTACGAGAATACGGGCCCATATTTTTGGCATCATGTATTTGTTGTTGTCAAGATATCATACAACTGTTCAACTTAGAATGTGATGCTCAAAGCGCTTTAGGCCAGTACGATAGGCAGACCTGGAAAAATGGGGGGAGTTTGGGAACCCGGTTGGGAAGCTTCGTATACATTAAAATGTGGTACAAGGAAGGCAACTTTATAACGCTTAAAATTAAGATTATGTAATACAAACTAATTTGGATTAATAAAGGAGGTTTTTCTTTTCGAAGCAAAATTGTTGCTTCAGTCGAAGCAAAATTGTTTTTTCAATCTCTTTCTTGCTGGGAAATTTAATATTTTTTCCAGACCTGATAATAGGTTTCCCTATACGTCTATGTGTAGGGGGTGCACCTGCATAACACTGATATTGTGATGAGCGTACAATGTATAATTATCCCACTGGAAATAAATGATGCATGGCACATCATCTTATACCCAGCTGTTGCCTTCTTTGAATGAGATCAGAGAGTAATATAATTTATTTCAAATTCTGAGACTTTTATATACATTTTTTTTAAATGCACATTTTGAGTACTGTTGTAGTGGTCATTTTCATGCTATTAAATGTTCGCGATTTGCTGATTTTCAGCCATTTCGCGATTTGAATGTTCATTACATAGATTTATACAACAACAAAAATAGCTGTGCTTTTATTTTCGTGGTAGATGCTTGGTACGGAAAAAACGCAAACATTAATGTAGCGTGAACATTTTCACGTTTACAGTATTGTAAAATTCAGAGCAATTCAACTATATTTAATTTTTACCATTATTCAGAAACTTTCTCCTATCCGCAATGTATGTAGTTGAAATCAAATAAAGAAAAAATTCTCTATAATACACAATTTCAACTTTCAGAAACGTTAAAGTTCATTAATTTGACCATTATTCAGAATTTTTGTTTTGTACTTTCTGTGTATAAGAAGATCAAATAAATACAAATTTCTCTATGATACACAATTTCAACTTTCAGAAATGTAAAGTTCATTTTAATTTTGTACTTTCTCTGTATGAAAAGATCAAATCCCAGGGATCAAATAAAGAACTATTCCTTTTTAAAACAGAATAACGAAATTCAGTTGAGTTGAATTTCATATAATTTTTATCACTATTCAGAAAATGCACTCTAGTACCTTTGTGTGTAAGATAAGACAACAAATAAAGTAAAAATCCTCTGAAATAAATACTTAAGCTGACCTTATAAGCATCCCCCAGATGCCCCACGCAAGCCCACAATGAGTCAATATTTAGCTACCTAGAACAAATGTTGAGTAAATAGACTGAGACAGTAGGAGTATGTTGACAAGATTCCGATTTATAAGACAAACTTGATTTCATCTCATCAAAGATCATTGTCCTCCTACTCGAAGTCTCAACACTTAGGTCAACTACCTTGATATCAGCAGCTATCTGCAACCCACTACTACTAGCCTGACATCCATAGCTATAGGCGGCAGATTTTGAAAAGTGTCGAATGATAAAACAACGCAAGCGACAGATTGCATTGAGGTACACAATTAATATTTCATACTAGTTGCGCGTTACGTTGACTGCGTACAGTGATGTGCTACAGTCTTGATTACCCCATGCGGGACCTAGCGCTGATTACATAACTATGTCAAATAGGAGAAGTAATAATACAAAGCGTAATAGGATTTCAAACGTGTTCTGACTGTTAGGGAAGCGACGTCAACATAGCTCGCTACTTTTGATAAATCATTATTAGGGGCCATTTATTACCACTGGAACCTCAGGCATTGAAAACTTCAATTGGTTGCAATTGTCAGTATGAGGATTCACAATGGTATTTGACAATACAGCCCTTTTATGGCAAAAGAATGTATCTTATATGTAGTTTTCTAACAGCATACTTCCTTTTAACATGATCAAAGTTAGCTTTTTTCTCAATAAATCATGTAGTGGTAAAAGGCAGTATATTACTTTTATTGTCTTTACAAGTTGCAACCTTTTCCTAAGTGAGGATTATTGAACCAAGTTAACACAATCCATGTTAAAAGGAAGTATATCATTAGGAAAGTACATATAAGATACATCCTTTTGCCATAAAAGGGCTGAATAGTGGCTATTAGAAATAGGAGAAATGAGTCATTTAGACAATTTTGGAAATCAAATATTTATGAGAAACCCATCAAACCTCTCAAACGCTCAGGATGGGGAAAACAATGCCGGAGGGTTTTTAACGGTTTATGCATTAATTTGATATCAAGTGACATCCATTGATGTCATCCATTGATGTCAAGGGATAATTATTTATATAGTGAGTAATCCCTGACACCTGCATCATCGTAGGAAGCCAACCGTGTCAGACATGGCGTTAGCCGTGGCATAACGTGATTCAAAGTGGCGACACGGGTTTGAATGTTGTGAGGTTGCTGTAAATCAACAATGTGACAACAAATGCAAAACAATTTTTTTTTTAAAAACATTTCAACATTTCGTACAAAATTCAAAATAATTCAGAATCTGCAATTTACTAAAAATTAAATTTGCATAAAAATATTTTGCTGTTGTTTTTAAATCCATTTTTTTCCTCTTCTATTATTGGATGTTAGCTTTATCCCATTTTCACCACTTTTTATACATACCATAATTTAAGAATGCTCAGGATCAGGGGTCGCATTCTGACACATCTGCGCGTCATGGACCTCTCACTTTTTTTATTTGATGCGTCAGGTTTCAAATTGGAAAGACTTGCGGGTCCCAATCAAAATTGAAGGGACCCCTTAAATTTGACGATGTATGGAAATGGAAACCTTAAGAAATTCTGTAAATTACATATCCATCCTTTGCTAAAAATATAAATTCATTAAAACTGTCCGTAAAAAAGTAAATGTTCAAATACCCAAACTTCAGGACCCCTCAATTTCTTGGGGGACCCCTTAAATTAGTTTTTTAAGTCCTACGGGGTCCATGAAAAAATTCATGGGACCTCTCACAATTTTTGATCCAGCGCTATTCCTGCTCAGGATCAGCCAAGGGATCTGACCACGACTGTATTTATGTGTTTGATATCAAAATTAAAACTAGGGCAACAAACATGTTGTAATGGTAAATGTTTTAATGTTATCTAGGCTATATTTTTCTCTCATTTATCAATCCATTAATACCATCAATACCAATATAGTGAAATTATAATTTGGTAATTTAAATTTTCAGTGCATTAAAGAGCATTTTGACGTGATTTCGAATTTCCCACATAAGCAGTATAAGCAAGTAGACCATCATAAATTACTGCAAAAGTTAACGTTTTCACGCGTGTAATTTTTCACGCTTTGCACATTTTGAATAATTGTACTTATTTTTATGTTAACCATTTTAAGCTTCCATACATAGGCCTACATGCAAACAATATATGTTCACATTTTTATTTTCAGGCTTGCTGATTTTTAGCGTGAATATAATGTTACAAAAAATGTTCACTTTTTACAGTAGTTGAGAAAATGATATGAAAAGAAAAATATTGAATATTTCTTTCTGATTTGTATTCCTGCGCCATACCATCCCGCATGTTTAGCCTGATGTTTGATATGCGTAGGAGTATTATCAGCAGACAGACATAAACACATACCGCCTGATAGTACGACGCTGAATTTGACTCAATCAATAATACCCATCCCTCTAGGCCGAGGAGGAGACAGCGTATATAGATGAACTTGATGGATAAATGTAAATGACAAAGGCTAATTGAAATCATTTACCGCTCGTTGTGTCTGTGTGTATGTGTGGAATTGTAATACGGTTAACGCAAATTAGAAAGGACCCTGGCTAGCATAATGAGAGGGTTCCCCAGATATGCTCAGTGTGTCAAAATGTTTGTAATTGTTACGACCTGGAATTATGTATAAAATATTATGTTTATAGAAACCTTGTGGTAGGGGAATTATTGGGACAAAAAATATGGACATTTTGGGCATTTGTAACATGAAACCAGCCTGGATTTGTATTAATATCACCATCAAAAGGTCTTAATTCAAGTATGTTCCATCAGTTGCTGTGTTAATGCTTTAGAGTGGTGTGTCAAAAAGTGATTTGTCATTCACATTTAGAACAGATATTTTGTATTTAGTGGAATTTTTGCTTTAAAAGTAAAACTTGTAGAGGGGGGTTGGTGCACTATGCATATGCTATCACACTTAAGTGCCCCCCCCCCCCCCACACTTATGCAAAGGCAAACCTCCTGAATCCTTTCATTCAAAAATATGTGACCTGGCCGTCACATCAAAATAGACATGTTGGAGGCACAAGTCAATTCAGAGTTGTTGGTATGACTTACAAGAGCATATTTTAAGCTTTGAAATGATACCGTGTTGAAGTTAATAAGGATTTGTATTCACAAGATATGACTTGAAGAAGCATATTTGTTCTTCTTTATATTTCACCAAATATATTAGCCTCTATTTCAGAACTGTGTTTGCCGACAACATGTCCTTTTTGATGTGACTGGTCACATATGTCAACCCAATCCAACCCAAATACCATGTCCAAGGATGGACGATTTTCAATATCATAAAACAAACAAACAATCAACAATCTAATTAGCCTACTTTTTTGCAAATGTAATTAATAAATATAATAAATGTGGGAGGTGGTGATTAGTAACAGCTGATAATAATACATCAAAACATGTAAACTTTAATAAACACAATGCTATCAATCACCCTACATAACAATAACCGGATCTCCATCTAATAAACGCCCCATCGTTTTCGCAATGTATCATTTTTTGAATTATCAAATTATAGCTTATTGAAATCTTTGTATACCTAATGATGGGAGTCACTATAATCACAAGGAATTCATGAAATATAGGGTACTACTTGTATTGTCTAGAAATATTGTCATAAGGTAAAGGTAAAGGTGGTCGATCCTGTAATACCAGGAGCACTCGGAGTGTCCATCTCCCTTTCAAAGCGATTGGGCCAGACTCACTCCTTTTTATAATGTTGCTGTGTGGGGCTCGCTACACCTCCTCCACAGCGAGTCTGTTACCTTCCCAGCACTGAAGATTGCCGGTACCCATTTAAATACACCTGAGAGGAGCAATTGCGGTAAAGTGCCTTACTCAAGAGCACAACATGTTGACCACAGCGGGACTCGAACCAACAACCTTTAGATCACGAATCCAGTGCTCTACCCACTGCGCCACACATAAGAAGTACTAATTATGCTGCACACTAGGCTGAGAAAAAATTGTGATTGATTGTCCTCTAAAAAACAATGATAAGAACTCTCTCGTTGATCAAAATCTATATTACATTTTGAAGATGTTAAAAGTGTCTAAACTGACATGTTTACAGTGGGCCTGATATCTTTTACAAAAAAACTCAATAAATATGTAATACAAATGTAGTTACAATAGCACTATCGGATTGCCCAATGTAAAGTCCAACAACATCCGTAGCTACTTCAGGATTATTGTTGGGTGTATTTGTGGTATGAATATTCTTAAGGATGCCAAAATTAGCAACAAATGTTTATTGGTATTACATGACGACAACAAGTAGGGGAAAACCCATGAGATGAACTTAAAATACATTTTCTTGCCATTAACTAACAGCAACGAAAGTGTATACTTATCCATTTTATATAAATAATAGGAGGTTTGTAATTGTACTCCTTGTATAATTAGCATGGGGGTGTATATTTTAATATCTTCAATTACTTCTGGATGCTAAATTGGTACGTTTATTGCTATGGGCAAATGGGGGAAATTTGTGACTTTTCCCGTTACAAAGATCAAACAAAAATATTAAACAATTGCTAACATGTAGTCTACAATAGGGTGCAAAGCAACTTACAGATAAGAGGTACTTCTAGATTTTGAGATGGGTTTTTCCCACTGCTATTTATATATTCACTTTAATAAGATCATCAATTCACTTAGATTGAAAGTATTATCAATCTTTTGATTCTTTATCAACTTTGACTCAAAATTACGTTCAAACGAGACAGATATCTTATCAATTTGGGTCAAGATTAAATTTACCCCAATTAATTATGTGACTGAGAACTCAATTTTTGTGTGGAAAATAATACAAAACAGCAAAAGTACATGTACATACGATATGCACTGGACTAATAATATAAGACTCCAAGGAAAAGCTTGGTTTTGTATTCATGACAAAATTTAGATCTAAAATAGATGATAGATCCTATGGCGTTTACCCAAATCTCTGACAACCCCAATCCAGTGTCCATCGGAGGCAGCTTGCTGCCGACAACCAACTAATTCTAGACCCAATGCATGTTCATGATGCAATAACACAGTGGTGTACTAGTACAGTATGATAGATAATACAATGTCTTGGATAATGCATAAATAAAATGCCAGTATTTACGGATAATTTAAGCCATTTCTGAAGATGGGATGGATGTATGTATTGATAACCCGATTGATACATCCAATCTGGGCACGCATGGCCCAACGGATACACTTTCGCTCCACAATACAACGGTTGTGGGTTGGTTCGAGCCCCGTTGCTGCCAGCATGTTGTGTCCTTGGGCAAGGCACTTTGCCGCCCTTTACCCAGGTGTATAATTGGGTACCGGCATTAATTCATTTTTTCTTTGATTAAGTTCATCAGGATTGTAGATTGAAATTATAAAAATGTTTTGTTTACAAATCCAAATATCTACTCACAACTAGACAGTTTCGTCTTCCTGTTAGGAAGACTTCTTCGGTAGTGACTTGATCCACTTGTTTTTCCCGCGAGAATTTCTTCCAATCTCGTTCCCAGGAAGCTCAGGTGTTGTTAACAGTGGATCGTATACATGTTCCTGGGAACGAGATTGGAAGAAATTCTCGCGGGAAAAACAAGTGGATCAAGTCACTACCGAAGAAGTCTTCCGAACGGGAAGACGAAACTGTCTAGTCGTGAGTAGATATTTGGATTTGTAAACAAAACATTTTTATAAGGCATTAATTCATGTTGGGAAGTAAAACAGACTCGCTGTGTGGGAGGAGTGGCGAACCCCCCATAGCCAAAAATTACACGGGGAGTCTGGCCCAAACGCTAATGAAAGAGAGATGGGCACTCAGCTTGGAGCTTTGCTCGGCGCAAGTCTTTACTTTTTTTATAGACAAAATTGTGTATTCAGTGCCATAATTTTGCTCTTTCCATTGAGTCCTTGACTACGGCATTCCAGCAATACAGAGGGCGCTTTAAGGTCGACGTGGGTTGACGTCGACGGATATTGGTGCGCGAGTTGAAGCAATGTCAACTTTTGTCCGTCGACGTCGACCGATACGCAACGACGCGAGTATGAACGCGCCTTTAGCCAAGAAAATGTGTCCACATGTGCATAACAGCTTCTAGAAAGTTCCATTCATTGACCAATCACTGTATGAGGTCATCACAGGGACAGTTTGAACAGTGAGGTACTTGTCCTTCGTTTAGTGTTCCCGTTTTGGAATCCAAGTCAATATTGTAGACATATCTATCCCACAATCCCCTACTGTATTTACTCACCTCACTAAATTGGGCAGTACATATTTTCCCAACCTTAAACGCATCATTTCCAACTTGGTCATAGCGACTGGATATCCGCAAATAATTCTATGAAATTCCTCTTTTGATCGGTCAACATAGATGTAACAGTACACTGTATCAAGCGATGGTGACTTATGTAACAGGCTAGACTGGAGGTATAATGACTACACTATTTCCCGTTTATTTCAAGATTGTGGAACTTTCCAAACCACCTAGTTATGATAATTCCCCTTCGATCTATATAAAGTAGGGTTACAGTATTATGAAACCAAATTGCCATCCTGTCCTATATACCAATATTGTAAGAGTGGTTATTTTCATGTGATTAATTGGTTGTTCTTTGCCGATTTTGATCTGTTCTGTATGTGTTTAATTCGCTATTTATAGCTGCACCACATAGACCAATCTATACACACAAGAAACATATTCACATGTTCTAATTTCTGCGATAGCTGCTTTGAGCGCAAAATTAAATGTAGTGCAAACATTTCTACTTTACAGTACAGGGTAGATAACCCAACATGTACAAAGATTCTTTCCTCAGGAAATATGGGCCTAGATTCCCTCAAATTGGAAAAACCCATACGGCAGCAATATCTATATTACAGTTGATTTATATCATCAAAGATAGCTGCCTTGTGCTTCATCGGAAACTTATTTCAGTGATGAAATCATTTGGTAGGAAACGTTCTGCACAAAAGAAAACAAACAAGTTTATTTTTAGATTTGTCTGTTGTTGAAAAACTACATCTTTAGTCAGCTTACAATAATTTATACATTTATAGTACTTCCATGTTGGGTTAACCACACTTCTTTCTTTTATTCATTTCATATTTTATAAACTGAATTTCTAATTGACAATGCTTCTCATAAGATTGTGGGCGTCCATTTGGGACAGAAACGAATAGGCTAAGCAAATGGCTTTTCAGTTGTACATTAAGGAGCATCAAATAGATTGTACAGAGTACACTGGATGTCCAATTAACAAGGTCAATATCTTTGTCTTTCCTCTTCTTTTGTCCAAGATCATACTTAATCTCAAGGTGAAAAATAGAACCATCCTGTTCTACAAGCAAACGGATCTCTCAGGTATAGAGTTGGTTGGGCGTTTTTGTTGTTGGGGTTTCATTTTCTCCATAAAATATACACACAAAATCATCAAATTTGAAGAGGGAAAATGGGTCGGTAGGGCCACAATAGAATAGGATTTTGTTTCCATGATACCGAAAGGAATCATTTAAAAATCATGTCAGATAGCAGTCATGCTGATTTAAAGGTATATTATGTGATATTTTCAAGGGGACGCCCTCAATCCTCGAAAAAAAATTGGAAGCAGATTTTATTGCAGATTTAAATTTCTGATCATAAATCATGAATATATTCCAAGTTACAGAGCGATACGATTCCTAATTACCTCAAAATCATGGTTTTAGAATGAACTTCAAGTAAAAATAAGTTGTCGGCGCAGACTCCGACAGTTTATTTTCACTCTAAAACCATCATTTTGAAGTAATTAAAAATTGTATCGCCCTGTAACTTGGAACGATTTATGATCAGAAATGTAAATCTGCAAGAAAATCTGCTTTAATTTTTTTCTTCTCGAGGATTGAGGGCGTTCCCTGGAAAAGATCACATAATATACCTTTAAAGGTACAAAGTTACATCAGATCGTCATCTGAATCTTTCCCTAATAATGTGACTTGTCCTCTATTACAATATCTTGTGCGTATACATATTGCAATATAATACCTGCTATTATACATGGCATTGCCTTTACCACTTAGCGTTAGATACTTTACACAGTTACGGTGTCGAACTGTAGTCCATCATTCACAATCCTGTCATATTAAACAGGTATGCCGTTTCAAATTGTCTTACGTTGGCTTGTAAACGACAATATCAAATTCACGACGACCCGTAATTGTGTTGATCCTAGATGTTTACAAGTTATGTCGAGCTGGACGTGTCTACAATATCCAATGTGAAGAATTCGCCTCAGTAAGAAACTGTTCTTTTGATATTCTAATCTCATGGCTGTTTGATCCCACATAATGTGTCCGTATTATTTTGAGAACACCGTAACTTGCTGGCCCAGTTCTGTTTTTAACTGATTCAAATACCTGAATATACTGGCCCACTTTTGTAGAAATTTCAGAAGAATTGTTGGTGCCATTTCTGAGAAATAGAGCTTTTAATATTATTATTTATTATATAACGCATGAAAATATTCCTGTCATTTTATTGGTGGAAACTGCATCACGTGACATAAAATAGTTTCACCTTTTCACCCAAATAACGGGTCAAGCGGTCAATAGTACATTTTGATGGGAGCTTTTGGACCTGGCGGTCAATAGTACATTTTGATGGGAGCTTTTGGACCTGGCAGTCGCCCACTTTTCCCCCGACTTGCCCACGCCCCACGCCGCGCCCATCCCTACCTTCATTTCGTGAGACGTGAGAAAGTAAACAAAACGCGTCGTCTGCAGCTGTTGCTGCGCTCCCGGTTGCACTGTATGCATATAGGCCCTACATGTATTTATAGTACAGTTTTGTGTAACTTTTCTAGACAGAATGGATCAATTAGGATTTGAATTACTTGTGTCGACATTTTCGCTATTTAAAATAAAAGCCTACATTTCGTGTTCGGACTGATTATAACCTAGCCTAGCGGCCTAGGCTCGGGCCTAGGATAGGTCAAGCAGCTTGGCTTGACCCACCGCAGGACTACATCATTTGAATTATTTGAACTTGAACTGTTTCGCGTGGAATAATTACACGATAAAGACTTTTTGACGAGGAATCAATTTGTTTTGGATTGTTTTATGAACTTGGGGAACGAATGATTTCGGACTGATGGGAAGCTCAACTCTGCTAAATTAGTGAGTACCGTATCACTATCACTGATGGTTGATGAAAATGTGTAAAATGACAGAAATATTTTCATGCGTTATATAAAACAAATATTTAATGATCTTTATTCGGGAAATGCCGTGCAAACTATTGGCCCCTCGGTGACTGGAGGCCGTGGGCCTACTATTTTCCCTCGACCTCCGGTCTCGGGAAAATAGTAGGCCCACGGCCTCCAGTCACCTCGGGGCCAATAGTTTGCACCATTTCCCTCATGATCATTAAATATTTGTATACTATAATAGCGCCCTCATCGGCCACATTTCCCATAGAGTTACATGTAAAATATGTATCAAGTAGAAAATGCCGATAATTTAAAAAGGGCTCAAACAATTTTCTTGAAATTTTCACCGTATACTCTTATTCATTACCACTACCTAAATCAGGTCAAACTATAAAAGGGCCACTATATAACCTTTTTTTATCCCATAATTTTAATTATAAATCGGACAGTCAAATACCCGTGATCTAAGAGTCAGTTGGGTTTAATGTTTAACTAATGATAGTTTCTAATCCCACTTGACTCTACTTCCCTTTATTTAATCCTACCATAGGACTACCCTATCTTAGTCCAGGAAGCGATTTTTTTTTTCGTACATGAGTTGAGAAAAATTATTCAGTTTTAATATGAAATAAAGCAAAATACACTGAATAAAAAATGATTTTTTAAACTTTTTTAAACAAATGAACTGATTTCGTCTTTACTCATGTACGAAGAAGAAAAAAATTGAGTCCAGGAGCTGCTCCCAATACCCAGGAATTGCTCCAAATCCGAAAAACACTATCAACCTGAGAACAGCCTGTAGAACAGCTAGGATGGTCGACTCAGTGTTTCTACTCAATCTTAGTATTTCCCTGGATAGGCTGGTTCAGTGGCCCTTCGAGGAGGGCTACTTTTACCCAGCGTATTTCCAGAGGGGAATGTACTGCCTCCACCTTCTAAGTAAAAGAGTGTAAAATTTGGTCCGAAATGGCACTATCTTATCTTGCCAGCCCTATTCTTATTTTGCCTTGTTTTCCCCTTCCACATTCTTATACTGACTAGCGGCGTACCCTCGCTACGCTCGGGTCCCCGCTACGCTCGGGTCCCCGCTAGATGGTTATGCCACATTACCTACCTCTGAAACCACATAAACCCCCTACAACCCCCCCCCAAAAAACCCAGGTTGATTAATAACCATATCCCTCCTAAAGGCATTATAAACCCTCAACCCCCCCTCAATCAGGTTGATTTATATAACCATATGCAGTCCTAAACCATTTACCGTGGCTTCTTTATTAGCCCCTATCTCTCAAACCGCATCAACTCGGTACTTTTAAAACCACATAAACCCCTTACAACCGCCCCCGCCCCCCACTGCAACTACACCAACCAGGTGGATTTATAATCATTACCCTCCTAACCATATCCGAAACATTTCCCGTGGTTTTACCCTTCCCATACACCACTCAAACCAGGTTGATTTATAATCACAACCTCCCTAAACCGTTTCCCGTGGCTACTTCATTAACCCTCGGTTCCTTAGATTGTTTGGCATTTCAACTTAAAGTGAAGAAATCAGGTTGCTTCATTAACCCATTTCCCGTGGTTTTACACCGCCCCCGCCCCCAACCATCTTCACGCCCCAACATGACACCAAATATCCCTACCAACAGGCCTATATAATTCCCGTGTGGCTTCTGCGCCCTGTGTAGGAGTGCGTGTGCCGCGGCAGTGAGACCTTGCATAAACATGCACACGACGCGTTACCACGGTAAGATTACGCTGTAGTACGCGCAACACACAATGTTGTTCAATTCTAGTGGCATTTATGAGCCAAATCTGAGAGTTTTTTTGCTCTTTTTGGAGCCAATTGTTAACCAATTTCAGTGAAATAAACTTTAACACCCTTCCCGTTATTTCCTCTATCTTTCATGCGAATTAGGCGCCACTTTGATCACAACTAACGGAGAAATAAGGATAACAATCAAACACACAAACATACACCGTTTCCAGATTTTTTTATACTGATACCCCACTAAATCACTTTTGAAATATGTTATGATCAAAGGCAGATAATTAAGACTTTTATTGTGTAACCTATGATAGTTATGATAACAACCAACTTTTGCTTTTGAAATCACTCTATACATCCCATTTCTTTCCCCATATATTTTCCCTGGCAACTAACAAAACTACACAGATTGACAATATTACTAGAAGATTAGATTTAATTCTGTTCAAGTAGATTTTTATAATTTGCAATTAACAATGACAATTCCACTTTTGCTTTCACAATCACTATATCATACTTCCACCTCCCCCCCCCAACATGTTTCCCATATATACACTGTCAGAAATTGACGTTAATTGACAGGAAAAATATATGTTTTTTACCATTTTAACCCTAACTCTACCCCCCACTTTTTTCAGAATTTTTTCTTCGACACGGAAAATCGACCAAAATATCCCCCCCCACCCCCGATTTGATCCAGGGACCTCTTGCACCAGAGGCGAGGGATTCCACACTTCACCACGGCTGTCAAGCACAGTTCTGGGCAGTGTATTGCCCAGACTGTATGTATTGGGTCCATTTTTTCATCAAAAAACTTCCACGCCGGGTGGTACCAACGTGCCCAGTCGTGGTATTTTGGGGTATATGGTAGTGTTAGGGTTAAAACAATATTTACACACACAAAATGGTAAAAACCCGTAATTTTACGATTCCCTCTATATTAACTTTATTTTAACGTTATACAATACAGAGGTACCGGGTTCAATTCCCTGTCAGGTCAAGTTAAGGTAAGTTTATCAAAAAATCTTTAATGCCATGTAAAAATAAATTGCAAAAGCAGAATAAACATATGACACATAAATTAACATATGACACATAAAATTAACAAATGACGCATAAAATTGCATAAAATATCAGAAATTATACACAAGCCCCGTTAATTAACAGGTAAAACGTATATTCACAACACTCACACATCCGTAAAAAATAACGTCAAAATACTGTTTAAATACCATCAAAACTAAATAAATTAACGGGAAATTATATTTTACGATTTGCTGTATTTATTCGGTATAATACTGGCAGATGAGACGCCGATATTATACCGTTAAAAACGAGGTTTTTTCTAACAGTGTACCGATACCAAAACTACATACTGTGGTTGTAAATGCTATGCCTAGATGATCAATATATTGGTAAAAACTGACTTCGTTTCCTACGAGCATTTCCTTTGGTTTTTATAATGACTGTAATGGAGTCGCCCATTATTCAGTCCTCAAAGATTATAGCTCTTACATATAAATATTAAATGATTAAGTTGTATAGTAATTGCTTCTCTTTAATTTGAGACATTGTTCATGAAGATCGGTTAATAATTAAGAACACTACATTGATAAGGATAGAACAAAGTGCAGTTAACATTTTCACACTTTGGTTTTGAACACGCAGGATCGTGTGACAGGTATGTGTATGGTCTGCATTGATCAATTGAAGGATCCCCAATCCTCATCTTACTATCGAGCCGTGAGTTGTCGCTACCAGTTAATCAATAATCTGCCTGTTGCTAGTCCAAGGCTGCATGTAGACGAACAAAATGTTAAAAATGTTCAAATGAAAAACGGACTTTGTTTATGTTTTGGGCACAACTAACTAATCTTCACGTGTAATATCTCAAATTGAAGAAAAGAGATTATCTTTCAACTTAATAATTTAATATTTCTATGTAAGTGCTATAGTTTTGGAGTTGAGAGCATATTATTTACCTGGTCAGTTGCTTATTTTGAGGACTGTACTATTATTTATTGACATTTATGCTTAAATAGCAAAAAAAGAAGAAGTTAGTCATACACAATGTAAGACTACACATAATATGCCTGTAATTTCTATTTTTTGTTTAACTTGTTTTATCCCAAAATGTCGCAAAAAAGTGCTTTTTCTGCGTGTAAGACGCATGTTTAATTTCAACAAATTTCCGAGAATTGCGTTTAGTTAAGACTTAAAGAGATATGTTTAAAGTCAAAGTTAAATGTGTGTTTAGCTTAAAACCGCATTTAAAGGTAGATGACCCGATCACATTTTCGTAACACAGAATTATTTCAAACATACGGAGATTTTCATATCATATGAAAGCTCGTATTTTTCTCATCATCATACTGAAATTTGACGGCCTAAATCGGTATTATTACGGAGAAATCGATGAAATAACGTCGAATTACCGAGAATGGTGGTAACCACCGATATAGTTTGTGTACTACTCAATGGGTACAGTTCACAGCATCTTGTGCGTCTGAAATAAGAACCATTAGAGCTATGCAACTCAAACTTTGGAACACAACTTTTTAAGGATGACCTTTCATGTAGAATAGAAAACTTCAAGTTGAAAATCGGAACATCTACCTTTAAATACATACGAGAATAAGGCCCTTGATATTTTATACACATATAAAATTGCAAAATTTGAATCAAGACTGAAACCATTACAATGCCATCAGGTACATAGCTTCTTTCCATACGGTATATTAGATCTAATCACCTTAATTGAGTTGTATAGCTTGATAGGAAATAATGATAGCTAAATAGATGCAGGATACTGATCAATATAGGCCTAAAACTATACTCTATTTTATATACATACAACATTGCAAAATTTGAATTAAGACTGAAACCATTACAATGCCATCAGGTACATAGCTTCTTTCCATATGGTATATTAGATCTAATCACCTTAATTGAGTTGTATAGCTTGATAGGAAATAATGATAGCTAAATAGATGCATGATACTGATCAATATAGGCCTAAAACTATACTCTATTTTATATACATACAACATTGCAAAATTTGAATTAAGACTGAAACCATTACAATGCCATCAGGTACATAGCTTCTTTCCATATGGTATATTAGATCTAATCACCTTAATTGAGTTGTATAGCTTGATAGGAAATAATGATAGCTAAATAGATGCATGATACTGATCAATATAGGCCTAAAACTATACTCTATTTTATATACATACAACATTGCAAAATTTGAATCAAGACTGAAACCATTACAATGCCATCAGGTACATAGCTTCTTTCCATACGTTATATTGGATATAATCACCTTAATTGAGTTGTATAGCTAGATAGGAATTAATGATAGCATGCATGATACTGATCAATATAGGCCTAATTGTACACACAATAAAGGCATAAAATATGAAATATCCTTCTATAGTCTATTTGGCCATCACAAGCATTGACATAACTGCGTATTCTACTAATCACAGCACATAACCCGCCCGCCTACTCGCGGCGCTGGCGTATACACAAGAGCGTTTAAAGACGGAAGATACACACGTGTGCGTAAAAGCTGCGTCTGTTAAGTGACGTCACTGTCCAGAGGAAGCCAAATAGAGAATAGTTTAAGTACCAACATACCTGTATCTGTACATCATGGTGATAGTTCACTTGGTGGTATGGCAGACAACTTGACCAGCTCAATGGCTATCTAATACTGGACAATTGATTCATCGCATAACTTAAAACATAACTGTTGATATTTTGTGACAATAAGCCGTTAGGGCATCCATTTTGATGGTACTCTATCCTAGAAGTTGGTAATAAATGTGGATCGCATTAGTGTCACTGCGCAGACATATTTAGCTCGTAGGACATACACAATTTGTGATTTTTCATCCCCCGTTCATAATAAACCCAATGAAATGCTCAGCATACCAACAGCGATAAAATGAGCCTGACACTACTGGAATCTACACGGTGTACACGGCATGTGTCCAGGCGACTCGTTATAAGCTAGCTATAGGGCTGAGGTACTTGATAAAACCTTCTACCAGCATTGGTTCATACACAGAGACAAGATGCATCAAATTGGAATGGTTTAATTGGGTGGATGAATCGATGCATGCACTAGACACATTGAATGCCATGATATACTGGAGGGAAAAACACCAACAGGCATGTTTTAATCACCTCAGAAAATATTCAGAACTTTGTAATAATTTGACAGCCAGAACTTAGTCAGCTGTGACTTGATAGTCATATATCATGTATAAACAAAACACCCTATCTCAATATCGGTCAAAATGAGCAAATAAATTATACAAAGTTCAAAACCAATACTCATGATAGATAGTGATATGAGTTCAAAACAAATACATACAGGTGCGAGTCTACATATGATTAAGCTCTAATTAGTGTTATGCACAGGAAATGTGACAAACTATAGTAAATTGTTGATGAGATCTTTGTCAATTTAAAGTTGAAATAGTCATGAACATTCATGTTTAAATTGTGAAAGTGGGGGAATGTATTTCAAAGACTAACTTGTTACAGAGGGGGTGAAACGGGAGAAATAATTAAAAATTTACACTGTAAACATTTGTACATTATATTTTCCCACGCTTATCATTGATATTAGAACATAACCAACCCCACGCTAATCATTAATGTTAGAACATTACCAACTCTTCCTTCCTCCTCACTCCCCTCCCTTCCTTAACGACCTAGTTTTATGTACAACTTTAAAATAGAATAAAAGCCACAAACCTCCCACACCCAATCATTATATCCACATTAATTTAAGTACATGATTATTTATACAACTTGATTCGGTTTCATTTGAATAAATATTCATTTTTAAATGATTAATTATATGATTATAGGTTTCATTTGGACGTGGTACAATACTCATCTAAGTATGATTAATTATATACTGTAAAACACTATAATTTTGTGGATACTTTATTTCGTGAATTTAAATTTACTGCTATTTTAGGGGGAATTTAATTCTGTGCGAATCTGGAAATGTCACTGTCACTTTCAATGCAAATTTGTCAGTTTCGCGGGTATTTAATTTCGCGAATCCACATCCCTTGTGAAATTAAGTCCCTCACGAAATTAAGTTGCTTTACAGTATAACACAGAATGACCCACTGATCACCCACACAGCGTCCTCAACCAAAACCGCACAGGTCAGAAGAGGTCATTCTGAGAAGGTGTGTAGACCATAACACACGAAACTGTCAAATGTGAGTTGTAGTTTTTTTTATTGGTTTTGAAAAATGAAAATCTCAATTTCTTTTTCTGCAAACCTGATGAATTTATTCAAAGATAAACTTTGTGGGTTTCATTCCAATGTGTTTCCGATATGATTGCATAGCTTGCAGCTACTATATATGACACTTAAGTAATACATATATCAACTAAGATTAAATTTGCTGTAATATATGGGTATAAACCTAGTACAGGAACTGAGCCTATGCAGGGAAATTCCCTTGAGTTGTGCAATAGATGTGCTATAAATACATCTAGGGTGTCACAAAGTCAGGGCAGAAAATAATATTTTATTCCTGGGAACTGTATTAAAAAGTAAAACATTTCTGCAGACCCCCACCCCCCTACATTCCTCTTGCAATGTGCCTTTCTAAGTCACATGAGGGGCTGCCTTTACCCGGGGCTATCATTATCGTCAAAACATGTCAAATTATTGAATTTCATTACCATATTGACCAAAAAGTGCCACAAATGGCATTTTTTACCTAAAGAATCGTACAAAATGCCATTTTTGGCACTTTTTGGTTAATATTTTAATAACTAAAGATTTCTATGTAAAACAAAATAATGCCTTCTTAGAGAAGTGTCTTTAGAGGATTCGAAAATTTGAACATTTTGAACATATTTTACCAAAAAAACAGATTATTTTTTTTGAGCCAAAAAGTTGTTTTTTTTTGGTTAAATTTCCAAATATCAGTACTCTTTGATACTAAAAATGGATTCTCTGACTCATTTCGTTAACATAACAAAAATGTATACTTCTATGTACAACACATTAATAGTTAAAAAGTGACAGTGCTTGATAAATTTCATAAACAAGGCGGTTCTCGAACGGCGCGTCTCGCCTGTTCATCAAAAGTGACTTGAAAGAAATGATGATGAAACATATGATACAATGTAGCACTGTCACAGAGGTATGCATTGTAGTTAATGCAAGGGATGTAATATAATACCTTGAAAAATTTAATCAACAAAAAGAACACACCAACCCCCTTCCCTACACCAAATCACATCAAGATAAGCCTTACAGATCTTATTTGACCCCAGATGACCTCTGATGACCTTGAAAATTTAATCAGCAAAAAGAACACACCAACCCCCTTCCCTCCACCAAATCACATCAAGATAGGCCTTACGGATCTTATTTGACCCCAGATGACCTCTGATGACCTCGAAAAATTAATCAACAAAAAGAACACACCATCCCTCTTCCGTCCACCAAATCCAATCAAGATAGGCCTTACGGATCTTATTTGACCCCAGATGACCTTGAATGACCTCCGATGACCTTGAAAATTTAATCAGCAAAAAGAATACACCACCCCCCTTCCCTCCACCAAATCCAATCAAGATAGGCCTTACTGATCTATTTGACCCCATATTTGACCCCCGATGACCCCGAAAAATTAATCAACAAAAAGAACACACCATCCCTCTTCCGTCCACCAAATCCCATCAAGATAGGCCTTACTGATCTATTTGACCCCATATTTGACCCTCGATGACCCCGAAAAATTAATCAACAAAAAGAACACACCACCCCCCTTCCCTCCACCAAATCCCATCAAGATAGGCCTTACTGATCTATTAGACCCCATATTTGACCCCCAATGACCCCGAAAAATTAATCAACAAAAAGAACACACCATCCCTCTTCCGTCCACCAAATCCCATCAAGATAGGCCTTACTGATCTATTTGACCCCATATTTGACCCCCGATGACCCCGAAAAATTAATCAACAAAAAGAACACACCACCCCCTTCCCTCCACCAAATCCCATCAAGATAGGCCTTACTGATCTATTTGACCCCATATTTGACCCCCAATGACCCCGAAAAATTAATCAACAAAAAGAACACACCACCCCCTTCCCTCCACCAAATCCCATCAAGATAGGCCTTACTGGTCTATTTGACCCTATATTTGACCCCCAATGACCCCGAAAAATTAATCAACAAAAAGAACACACCATCCCTCTTCCGTCCACCAAATCCCATCAAGATAGGCCTTACTGATCTATTTGACCCCATATTTGACCCCCGATGACCCCGAAAAATTAATCAACAAAAAGAACACACCCTCCCCCTTCCCTCCACCAAATCCCATCAAGATAGGCCTTACTGATCTATTTGACCCCATATTTGACCCCTGATGACCCCGAAAAATTAAGAACAAAAAGAACACACCATCCCCCTTCCCTCCACCAAATCCAATCACGATAGGCCTTATGGATCTTATTTGACCCCCGATGACCTTGAATGACCTCTGATGACCTTGAAAATTTATTCAGCAAAAAGAACACACCACTCCCCTTCACTCCACCAAATCTCATCAATATAGGCCTTACTGATCTATTTGACCCCATATTTGACCCCGATGACCTCTGGTGACCTTGAAAATTTAATCAGCAAAAAGAACACACCACCCCCCTTCCCTCCACCAAATCCCATCAAGATAGGCCTTACTGATCTATTTGACCCCATATTTGACCCCCGATGACCTTGAATGACCTCCGATGACCTTGAAAATTTAATCAGCAAAAAGAACACACCACCCCCTTCCCTCCACTAAATCCCATCAAGATCGGCCTTACGGATCTTATTTGACCCCATATTTGACCCCGATGACCTTGAATGACCTCCAATGACCTTGAAAATCTAATCAGCAAAAGAACACCCCACCCCCTTCCCTGACATCAAGTCCCATCAAGATAGGCCTTACGGATCTCTAGATATCGCGTCACAACTCGTCTCAAAAGTTTTAAGCATATTTAACCCCGATGACCTTGTATGACCCCCGATGACCTTGAAAAATCAATCAGCAACAGAACGCACCACCCCCCTTCCCTCCACCAAGTCCCATCACGATAGGCCTTACGGATCTCCAGATATCGCGTCACAAAGGTATTTCTTAGCACACGGCTGACGGCATACGGCATACGGCGGACGCCGGACAGAAATAGTGATAACATAGTCTCTTTCTGATTACATCAGGCGAGACAAAAAGGGTTGACACCTCCCTTAAAAAAAAATTTCAGTTTCTTGACAAGATCACTATCAAATAACTCAATTTCCTTAAAATGTCCATATAAATTGGAGCCATTTTATAGCAGGGAATGTGCACGTTTGACATTCTATTGACATGGGTTTCTCAGTAAAACACATACTTATCGTGTGACTAATTGTATGTCCTAGAAAATAAGGACAATTGGCTTTCTTATGGTATTTTTGTAGTTCAAGTGTAAAAACCTTGTGGGACTTTAAATTAGGTGAAAACGCTAGAGGTTAAATGTCTGTAGAACAATCAGCGGGAAGTGGTGACCTGTAAAAAACTGTATATCTAGATGGTAGGGTTATTAGAGCTATTATGACTAGACTAAAGGGATGTCACATGGACAGACAAAAACAATGCTATTGTTTTTCATAATTATACCTCAATAAAGGTTATGCTAGACATGTGGGGGTGGATTGGTATGTTTTAATACAAGCAGAAAAACGACCACATCAAAATATCATGATATGTGACGCAATAAAGAGGAATGAGTCGAATGTCGACCCTGGTCGAAAATGAGTTTTTAATACAGTTTTAAAGAAAACACCTAGAGCTTTCAGAAACTGAAAACCCTATGTCGATACGACGTTTTGTTCCAAAGTTATGTCAAATTGTATACATGAATTTCCATCAAAACTTATGTAAGCCGCCATTTTGAATTGGCCATATCTCAATTTGGGATTCCCCGACATCCGACTCATTCCTCTTGATCGCGTCACATATATGGATGTATTTTAGTGATATAAGGCCAAGCAACAAAAAAAATGTGTTTCTCGTCCGGAATTTTTTAAAAATCAGTGAAGGCGCCCCTTATTATTTGTTATTTTTGGATTTTTTTTGTTATTTTTCAGAAGCCAAAATACAAGCTTTTTGCAAGAATTGTTTCGATATTCGTATCACTATCTATGCCAATGTAAACAAAAAAGGAATCAGCTTTAAAAATGGCATCTTTTTCATTGAAAAATAGTTGTAAATGATGGACACACAATGTAAAGACAGGTACAAAAAATCTTCTTCTTTTTTCTTCAAATTTTGTTCGAATTTTTGAAATAACAAATAACAAAAATATTGGAGCGGCGTCAAAAATAGGTGCGGTGGCAACGAGAAACACATTATTTTTGTTACTTGGCCTAACATGTCCTATGCAAAAAATTGCAAAAAAATAAGTTCTAAAATCATCAAGGAGAATACTGTGAAGATGGAATTTATGGTTTTAAGCAAAATATGGTGGAAGAAAAACCTTGAAATTCCTGTACAGGGTGAGTCAAAAAGAAGTTGTACGGGAGTGAATATTTGTTTAAATATAGACCAAACGAATTTGACAAACTAATGAGGCACGTATTCAAAGAGCAACTTATTCCGCTCATATGACAATAAAAGAACCCCTTTTTTAACTGTCCCCGGAACGCTTAATTCTTTTGAAATCTATCCACTCTAAGTGGGCAGCAAAATGATTGCTGATGTTTGTCCTCTAAGGTGTCTTGATTGTTTTAAGTGGTCCTTCAATGTTTGATCATTTTCTCTTTGAAGTCACAGATTTTCTTTTTATGCACACCATTCCCACATGTGTTTGAAACTCCCGGGCTTTAATTGGTTTATCAAATTTGTTTATAAACAAATATTCATTCCCGTACAACTTCTTTTTTGACTCACCCTGTATTATGTTATAAAATTGTCCCATGAAAATGAACCACTTTGCCACCTGACAGTGCATAGGTTTGTGTGCAGTTACTACTGTAAAAGTCATCATATTTGCATGATTCATTTTTGCGCCTTGCCAATTTTGAACCATTTGGATGTTTTTAAATTTGGGATTTGAAAGTTCATTACATAGATTTACACACAAAGAAATATATTTGTGTACACTAGCTGCGGCAACAGGTGTGTAGTTGTCTCTCAAAGGAAAGTGTAAGATCTTTATACCAACAAAAGGAGCTTTTTGAATGCTTCAAAATGACACCTTTGTGGTTAAAATTAAATAAAAACAAATGGCACAGCACTTTATCTTTGTTGCAAAATGTTTCAGAGACCAACTTTTTTAAACCTTACTTGACACTCTTACAGCTGGTCAGTATTATGAAAGGTTAGATCAATCAAGTCTTGTTTTAGATTATTTAAATATTTATACAATAATGGCGGGCCATCAATTCTCATTCATCCATTGTAATTATAACTACATGGATAATAACAACAATCATCACAATTGAAAAAACCCAACATGCTTCCTGTCTCTTTGAGGTCATTAGATATGCCCATTTGTTGCCATGGAAACACACAATCATACCACAAATGATACCACAATGGGTATACAATATCTAATAAATTATCCTGTAAAATGAATAGAATTTTTTTTATCAAAAATTGAGAACTGGCATAATTAATAGGGCTGGCTATTTTATACTGTAAAACACTATAATTTTGTGAATTAAGAATTACTGCTATTTTAACGGGCATTTAATTTCACGAATTTAGAACATTTATTGTTACTTTTAATGGAAAATTGTCAATTTCACAGGTACTTAATTTCGCGAATCCACATCCCTCTCGAAATTAATCCCACATGAAATTAAGTGGTTTACAGTCATAACATATGACTTCTCTTTTTGAAAATTAAATGAAAATTTTATGTTAGACCTAACATTGTCAAATACCAACAAAACTACCATAGGGTGACCCTGGAGTAAGCAGTAGGCAACTTGTATGGCCTAATTCATATTTCACTCGGTGATACATTCCCACCACTGAATCCGTGTCCTCACCTCTGAGTCTCGAATCGGATCCACTAACAAGTAACATATTGGCTAATGGTATGGTAATTTATCAAAACTTCAAGCCTAGTTTAAATGTTCAATATAAATATTTGTCAAAATGAAATATAGACCAATCTATAATATGCAAATGGTCATTCAAACAGTTCTATCTCCTCTGGCCAAAAGGGTTTATCCTTGGTGTAAGACAGCAGGAAATTAACCTAGCACAAAATCCTCTATTGGCGGATTAAATGAAGAATTATACAGCTCTATTTCATAATGGGGTCTTTACACTAGTAGTAGTATAACTTATGAATGTTGAATCAAGGATATACCCAAACATGACTTAAAAGTTTTAGTCTAATAAAATGTACAAGTTCATTGAATGAAATTGATTGAAAGTTACATTTCATTTCATAATAGTCTCCTCTTTGCTTTTACCGAAAATGCAGATAAAATTTAAAACCACTATTTTGTCTAAAGTTTTTTTTGTAACATAATAAAAGAACATTCCTAATCTTATTGATATTTTTAGGCTGTTTAAATTCTACTAAATCTTCACTTTATATTGTACTTAGACATCACTATGGAAGCTCCCTCCCTCCAAGGGTTTCAACCTGAATATTTCAACAGGTTAAGCGCTTGCGAAAGTACTGAATTAACCTAAAATATGTTGATTACTGTCTATTTTAAGTGATTTTGTTTGCTTATTTCATTAGAATCAGAGGATTTTGACTGTTTTATGATGCCTCTTTACATAGAATAGAAACTCAATGTGAAAAATAAGGTCATCTAACCTTTAATATTTGTATTTCTTTAGTCTAGTTATGAGGAAGGAGGTAGAACGTTGTCAATAACCCTCGCATGTAGAAACTGATACCCTCAATAGTCATCATAATCAGACAATGATATCACACAAACTAGATACATAGATGTGCTCACATGTGCAGCCTTAGGTGACTCGCCTGTGTATTTACGTCACAATCATATTACGTGACTAGCCATACTACAATAACTATCAAACTGCCACCTAAAGCATAGAATAGCTTACATATTACTTACATATTGTTCACAATCTCAAACTTGACTGAAACCCCATTTGATAATATGAAAAAGGATAGGTCTGTTGCAGGGGTTCGGGAATGTCATTCATTGAATGAATTCTTATGCACTTTCATTAACCCTAACTCTACCCCCCACTTTTTTCAGAATTCTTTCTTCAACGTGGAAAATCGACCAAAATATCCCCCCGATCCCCCCGGGATTTGATCCAGGGACCTTCAGCACGTGGAGCTTCCAATCCCCCGCTACACCACGGCTTCCAAGCACAGTCTGGGCAGTGTATTGCCCAGACTGTATGGAGTGGGTCCATTTTTTCAGCGAAAAATTTCCACGCCGGGTGGTACCAATCTCCAAATCTCTAAGACTAAGAGCCACTATCTTGAAACTGATACTGAATTAATACATTTTGAAATGATGAAAATGTTTAGGGTGATATGATGGGGAAATGTACAAGAATGTATGTTAAAGGAAGGGTCCCGCAAGCACAACATTGAGCATTATTTTTTAGGCAAATAATTATTGAGCCGCAATTACGTAATCATATAGAACAAAACACCATACTAGTCACAAAAATGAATAAAAACTGCCATCACTCAACATGCAATTTTTAAAATTCGCGGCGATCGAAAGTCCCGGTGTCGATGACGTCATGGGTATTGGTGCTCAAATTTGCGCATGTGCATTGTATAACTATGACATCATCGACACTGGGACTTTCGAACGCCGCGAATTTTAAAAAGGGCATGTTGAGAGATTGTGGTTTTTATTTGTTTTTGTCATAAGTGTGGTGTTTTGTTCTATATAATTACAAAAGTTGGGCTTGATAGTTATTTTTCTAACATATAATGCACACTTTTATGTTTGCGGGACACTTCCTTTAATACATTTTGAAACTGATGACAGTTTTTGGGGTGATATGATGGGAAAATGTACAAGAATGTGTGTTAATGAAACAGGCATGAGAATGGGGTTTTTGAAAATAGCAGGAAAGTGGTGAAAATTCCTGAAAAAGCGCATGAAATTGGGCAAAAAAGGTCAAAAACAGGCTGAAATTAAATAACACTGCGTAAATTTTGACTAAAAAAAAGCAGGAATTCCTGCTTTTTCCTGAAGATTCTCATGCCTGATGAAAGAGTATACTCGCATCTCTTTTCCCAGTTAATTCCATAATTTTGCATACAAGATCTACAGGTAGCAAATCTATGCTAGAACCCCTTTGTCTTATCTAGCGATGCAGCAATCAAGATGGGATGATTACGTCCGTTTAAACATGGCGGTAAAAGTGCATTCCAAGAACTCCTCCTGGATGAGCCAAAAAGTGCACCGCCGATCATATATATGAGGAAACAGATGCCGTATGACAATGTGCGTGATGAGTATGAGGAAAGTGTGATTTATGCTGGTAATATTTCACACTTGAGTCACTATATGATCTCATTCCACACTCATCAAATACTAATCAAGAACTGTAAAAGTGGTAATTTTTGTGTGATTAAATTTTCGTGCTTTGCCGAGTTTCAGCCATTTCGCTGCTTTTTAAAATTCATGATTGGAAAGTTCATTACATAGACTTATAGAGAAAATAAATATGTTTGTGTGTTTTTATTTTTGCGGAAGCTGCTTGGAACACGAAAAGAGCAAAATTAAATGTAGCGCGAAAATGTCAATGTTTACAGTATCTCTTAACTCATCCTCTAGTTTAAAACCCAACACCAACCCACACAACATCACAGTCCCTCTCACTACAAATCAATTCCAAAGTCCAGTTTGTCACATGATTTTAAAACCTAAAATACCTTCAAATATAGGTTCAAATCACTTTCCATGATCACATTTCACGATTTGAATCTATCTTCTGAGAATCTTTACTGATCAATCAATGACAAGATGAATAGAAATGCGTATGTGTTGTTTTGAGAGATTTTAGACAAATCAATGCACACGCGCTGATGTGTGAATAACGGCACGACCCGCAGGGGGAGTGCTATTATGAGCAAATCAACATTTGCGCAAGTGCATCGATTTGTCTAATTTTTGGAGAAACAAAACATACGCATTATATTGCCCTAATTCATATACGACACTATAAAAATTAAAATTTACAATTTGAGTGTAATTTTGATCTACATTTGTATGATATAACGATTAAAAACATGTTAACAAGTTTGTTAACACCCGCAAAGAAAATCGGCGAACCTGCGATGCCTGAACAACGAATAAAAATGATTGAACGGCGCACACATGGAGTGCATAAGACACTTTCAATGTACTCCGCATATTTTAATTTCTTGCTTTCTGATTGGTTCGACACAACTAAGAGTGTATGAATGTGAATTTATGCTGGCAAATTACACACCTGTGTCATAAAGAGGATGTTATATCACCTTCATCAATTCTAATCACTTTCAATTATCCTTCCCAACTCCTAATTACAGTTTTCCTGTAACTCTTAAACAAAACTACCCTCATAATGTTTGTGATTACGTCTTTATGACAGACGGATGTAGTGTCCATTTTCCAAGAATCTTCGCTGTTGGTAGACCGGACGGCACTCAAAAGAAAACTGATCAATCAAGGACAAGATAAATGAGAATTTGGGTTACGATGATGAGGGAAACATGATTTTGTGCTGGTATAATCAGGGAGAGTATATTATGGGAGGGGGAAATTTGCATCACAAAACTGAAGCCTCCTATACATAGGCATATGGGTACGCAAAATGTGACTTGTAAAAGGAGGGCGCTATCTTGACAATGCTATGATTGACAGTACAAAAGTCCTTATAAGGCACATGAGATGCACATGAGACGCACAAGGTGACTTGCAAATCGAGGGCGCTATCACACTAGAGGCTTCAATTTCGGCAATGGGAATCTGTGTACAGTGGCACTGGCCTGGTATAATTTCATATATGATGTCCTTGACAGTACAAAAGTCCTTACAAGGCACATGAGATGCACAAGGTGACTCGCAAATCGAAGGCGCTATCACACTAGAGGCTTCAATTTCGGTAATGGGAATCTGTGTACAGTGGCACTGGCCTGGTATAATTTCATATATGATGTCCTCTCAGTCTATCAACATGATCAATAATAAGTAAAGGTAAAAGCAGACGTTCTTGTACTCACAGGAGCAGATTGCGCAACTCTATTTCAAAGGGAATGGGCTAGACTCACACCATTTTAAAATGTCCCTGTGTGGAGATACAGCGAGTCTGTTAACATTCCCAGCATTAAAAAATGCTGGTATCCATAATACTAGTACACCTTGGTAGAGGCGAGTAACCGGGGTAAAGTGCCTTACTCAAAAGCACAACATATTGACTGCAGCGGACTCGAACCCACAACCTGAGAATGTCATGCCCTTTTTTGTGTCATTATTTTTTCTGCATTTCCCCATGCTAAAGTTATTGCTACCAACATCCATGGCCTGACAAAATTGTTTTTTCCTGGCAAGCGATTCCAAATTTCCCTCCAAAATGGAATGCATTTCTTAATGAAAGGGTAACATTTCCCTCCAAATGCCAAAATTTCCCTCCAAATGATCAAATTTCCCTGCAAGGAGCGTTCCGTATTGCCTACTTTTTCAGCCTGTGCAACATCCCAAATGGGTTAGGGTTATTGAGTCACTTTTTTCATGTTTCTACAACCCTATACTCCCTGTCATAATGCCTTGGACATTATTCCATCAAATCATGCGTACGTTCGAGTTGCGTACGTATGTGCGCATTGCAATACGTAGGTGCGAGTGTGCGTAATTACGGAAGTGCGTACCGGTTCCTTTAAACAAATAATCACGCATCCTAATTGGTCAATCGTGAAATCGTCACACGCCTTGATTGACGGCGCGTGACATTGTTCGCGCCTGTCAAGCATTTTGACGCCGCACCCCGCAAACAACAACAGAATAAGCTCGCGTAAAATAACGCGAATTATGCCCAAGGGACTATGACAGGGAGTATAAGTGAAATTCAACAGATGGACCCCATTCTCCTCATTGCACAATCATGCAAAGGTTCATAGACTCCAAAAGTTATTCTTGGGAGCGCAATCCCAGTAGCGTGATGCATGGTCACCTGGACTCCAACCGCGGTAGCCAGGGGTTCGATCCCAAGTAGCGTAATGCAATGGTCACCTGGACTTCAACTGCGGTAGCCTTGGGTTCAACACATACAATTGTTTGTGTCATTATCAGGGTTGTCACTAAGCCTGTCGGTGCACTCTAAAAAAGGGTAAACAAACCGGCACTCTAAAAAAAAAAAGGGGGGGGGGGGAAACCGGCACACTAAAAAATAATTTTAAAAAAATAAAAAAATGTTTAAACAATTTGTGGATAAAATCATTACACTACCCCATAAAACAAGAAATTGTGTGGCAGGAACCCTCAAAGTGCATTAAAAAAGCTAAAAAAAACCATTAAGGCCTCTGGATCCCATGCCATGATCCAATGCACTTCGTTCGCTACACTTACTCCGTTCGCTGTCAGTAAAATTAATTGTCCTGTGTTTCCCCAATGTTAGCTTTATTGTTACAAACCCCCTGAATGGATTATAGTTATGTTAAAACCACTTTCTATCATCATTACTCTCCAACAGTAGTGTATTCCCAGTAGTTTCTCGCACTGGAGGACGGAACTGATGATAAGATGTGACGGAGGATGAAAAACAAAAATATTTAACTGGTGTTTCATCAATATCAAGTACGTCATCATACAACATTGTTTACCTTAGAAACGTGCCTTGCAAAAAAACAATGAAACTTTGATCAAGCAAGGGAGCTAGCGAGCGAACTTTCATTTCTGCAATGAAGATATGAAACCAAAAAAGATATTGAATATATCAAAGCAATCAGGGTGAACACACAAACATAATTACGTGCAGAAAGTACCATGTGCAAAATCAAATGAATAGCAGCCAGGCGGTGTTAACCCCGGGGGGGGGGCACTGACATTTGAAAAGGGTATAGGTATGTGCCGCGCTGAAGACCCCCTTTTTCACCCTCTGCTGCTAGTTCTTATGACCCCCCTTTTGAGCCTGCATCAGTTCTTAAGACCCCATTTTTATTGAAAATTCAAAAATCGCGAAATTTTGCGTTCCAAAGCACCAATTTTGTGTTCCAAAGCCCCAATTTTTCGAAAATTTTGCGTTCTTAAACCAAAATAAATCGAAAATTGAACTACAGGCCAGTTCTCAAGACCTATTTTTTGGAAAAAAATCAGTTCCTAAGACCCTATTTTTCGTCATAAAATCCACTCAGTTCAGTTCTTTAGCCCCCCTTTTTGAGACCCTGGGCGGCACACCCCTACCCAAAAAAAAGTTGAGTGCCCCCCCCGGGGTGTTAACTCTCCTGTTTCTTGTTTATGACCAATTAAAACCCAACTGCACTCTTGTTCACCCTTGCAAACGCTCTCATCTTTTTGAAATATGATGTAAACAGTGGTGTCGTCATTTCTCAGAACTGAACAATTAGTAGAAGTCATGACCTATCAGCGGGCAATCCAAGATGGGAAAACATAACCCAACTGATGTTGTCAGTTCATCTTATGAACAAATTGCTTACAAAATTCACGATTGATATATAATATACCCACAAGATAATAGATTGGTAATCATACCGCTACCAGCTATGTCCACATTGGACGTACGTCATTAGACGCAGTCAATTACATTACAGGGAAACGATTAGCGCTTCAATGGATGGACACACTTCATGCTGACATTATTATCGCAACACTACAAGGAAAGTCTTATTAAGCTACCAGCGTAAATAGCTTCGTGTGGGATCTCACTAAGAAAGAAGATTGTTAATTAAAGAGGTGGATACTTACTAATTAACAGCTGATCAATTAATAATAAAAGAGGCAATCCAGGTTGTTCGATTACTGTCATTACCCAGGAATTACCTGTCTAGGGTCAACGACCAGAAATTTATGGCGACGTCATAAATTGCTATTAGCTGATTAGGGCCATTTCCAATTTGAAAAAAATATCAAACTGCCTATAACCCCCAAAATTTTTAAGTGGCTGATTTTAAATTGCATATAAGTTGTTTGCACGAATTCAAGGGATCTAAAATACAGGCTTTCATCCAATTAAATTAATGGAAACAGCAAATGAGGTCATCGCATGCCACAGTGGTACAAAATCTTGGTTTGGAGAAGATGGACCAATCAGAGGGTAGATTTGCCCACTATGAGGGTTGGAAGGGTATAATTTGGCCAAGTAAAATCATCAGCTAGAAGGTGGCATCCCCTCCCCCCTCCCCCGAGTGGAATTATTATGCTTTTCTTAACTTTAAGGGGACAGAATCTGAAACACCTGTTTTCTGTAGTGTATTATTTAAGATAGCTATTGTACAGAATCTTTTTCGAAACAAAAATCTATATCTAAGTGCATGGATTAACCATGCACTTAGATATAGATTTTTATAAGAGTTTTGGACCATTTTAACGGTTCCTGTTATGCCTTTTACTTATGATATTCAGTTTAGAATCAGGATCCATTAAAGGTACATTATTTATACCTTCCATTGGCCCATAAGACTTCCGACTATTTATCAAGATCTGAGAAAACGTAAAACATAAGTTAGATATTAATCCATTATCAATCTATATATTTACCCTGATTCTTTATACCCCCCCCCCCCCCACCCCCCATCATCTGAGATAGGAAACATCAACAGATTTCATTCCTGTCAGTTGCGTTTAAGGCCTGATTCCTAATCACATGACCCATGGTTGCTAAGGAAAGATAAATCAGTATAAACCTTAATAATCAGTATAGAATCGAAGTGGAGGAAATAATGCAATGATAATTCTACCCCACCTTCCCACAATCTAATACAAGAAACGTGAAACGTAAAACATCTCAGGTAGCTGTCAACCCAGGCAGCTACGTGAATGTGCGGTTCCTGTATACGTGCCTATGGAGAACATTGTTACCCCTGGTTACAAGGAAATCATTAACATGATATTTGGCATAGCATTAAATAAACCCTCGTGTAGGAAATAATGAAATGGCCTATTGTTTCCTATCCTGGGTTAGCACGTCAATAGATAGACCTTGACTAGGCCTAAACGTGATACAGTAAATGTGGACATTTTGGCGATACATATATGTTCGTGCTTTTCACGCTCGAATCAACTACCATGAAAATTATAACAGGCAAATGAATTTCGATTGCGTTTGTCTTTGTGATGAAGCTACGAGTCGTGAATTTAAAAAACATGCAAAACAATTCAAAATTGACCAAGCATGAAAAATTGAATGTGTGAAAATAACCAATTTGACAGTCATGATCCGGAAATCAGGAGATTGTTGAGTGAAAGTATTCCAAATCCTGCTCTTTCTGGTATAAGCTGGTAAATACACACCTTTGTATCCATGTGCATGCAGATTAGCCTCGAGTAGGCAAATTTATGCAGTCAACTTCCTCCGTCATTTATATGAAGCAAGGATTTTATAGCTAACTTTATGAAATACTTTAATTTTCCACTTTGAAGTAATTTTATTTGATGTAATTTTGCATATTACGATAGCCTCAATATTGCAGATTTGTAAAACCCATTTAAACTTCAAAATGATCAATATCTACATGTGATGCAGCACATAGACTTTGTAGATAAAGTTAATTTTGAGTTTATTATATGTGTGCTTTCAGAGCATTTTCTAAGCTTTAAATGACACCAAATTTATCAAGGCATTCAGATTATAAGAGTAAAAATGACTCCCAATTTCTTATTGTTCTCTTCATTTTTTCTGTCTATTTTCATCTATATCTTGAAAAATACGTAGCTGCAATGTATCCCTTTTGATGCACTGCATCACATTATTGGTTGGTTCTAAACCCCCAGATACAACCCACACAAAAACTATAGTGCCACCCTTTGGTACCAATGTAAATATTATATCACACTTCTAACCAAAGTTACAGATTTTTTAACATCATTTTGTCGCAAAACATCAAATATAAATTGTCAAGTTATTGACGTTTAAAGTTTTGGTTTTTATTAACAAATCAATGGAGTAAATGAATTAAATTCCTCAAATTGTAGTTTAACTCTTTTTTTTAATAAAGTTGATCCCCAAGTGGACAAACTTTTCTGGTGAAATCGACATTGCGAGTAGCGTCATGTTTGTGCACTATCTGAAATTGAAAGTAGCATAATTTATGTTCAATCAAAGATTTTCTAGTTCTTTGGTTCAATTTCAAAATAACAGACGCCATGATTACACAATGCTCTTTCAATCAAAGATTTTCTAGTACTAGAAAATCTTTGTTTCAATCAAGCAATGAAACCTGTTCACAGTCACGTTCGTCTCCTCAACCATGTGAAACCAAAGTGTTTGTAATAAGCATGTCCAAGTGACAAGTTTGATATTGATTTTCTCGTTAACAAGTAGAGCTCTTAAAACACTTCTAATTAAAATACAAACAACTTATCCAACTACAATAACATTTATATATCAGTGTTTTTTCTATATACAGTTTGTCCTATGCAGTATTCGTCACGTAAACCATCGGTTATTTTCAATTCAGAGAATTTGTCCTTTAATTGTTTGGTCAGTCTCAACAACTGCTCAGTTCTCGCGATTCACAATATGATGCGGCCATTGCGGTTGTTCTTGCCCGTTCAATTTTTGACCTCAAGGGTCGACATCACCGTTCTAGCTACCATTGGATTGTCACACAAGTGTGATAAAAGGTTGAACACAGCTTCACGAAGGAGGGTCCCCGGTTCGATCCCCGGTCGGTCAGGTCACAGCGATGGTTCTTCCAAATTGCAATATCGATTAAAAATCTGGTTTGGGGTTAGGGTTAATACCACTCTGCTTAGACACAGCAAATCCCTAGACAAATGCAAGAAAAAGGTAACCCCTGACCTGCGAGAATGTGAGGCGGGGGGGGGGGGGGGGGGGGGGGGGGGGTGGGGGGTGTATTGTTGGGGCACTTTCAAATGCAATACTGTCAGTGACCAAAAATCAGTGACCAAAAGTACATACTGTAATACAAGCTAATTTCATGAGAGGCTCAAATTCGCGAAATTATATTGCCGCAAATTAATGTGTTTAAAGATGATAGTAGTGGTAGCATAATTTGACAGCCTGTACACCTGATACAAATTGAAACAGGTATTCATAAAAACAAAGCTTAATTGACACACACGAATCATTTTTAAAGTCATTGTAATGATATCTGTTGAAAATCACGTTATATTTGACTTTTTTCAGTTCAGAATTGTCATATTTGCGATTGATTTACTCATCATTGTAGTATCGCGACAGATTCATCCCTGTGCATACTTTGTACTGTGTTAGTTTCCTCTTTTGCGGACCAGCACCAGTCTGTGCTAGCAAAGCACATGACATCGAAGGAAAAACAAACAGCGACGGTTGACTTGTGTAATGCCTGCTTGAACCATGTAAAAATGGCAAGGGAGAAAAATACTGCAAGTCACGACTTGCGAATCCCCCTGGCTGGGAGATCAACTAAATGAGGTCAAAGGTCATATATGGGTCATGTCCCCCCGGTGTTCATGTTTCTTTTCTCCAAGTTTGAGGTCAATCGGGCAATTTTAACGATTTGACCTCTAGATGACCTTTGACCTCATATGACCTTGGATGACCTCTAATTATTTTTTGACATGTTCCCTTGGTGTTCATTGCACGATGTAACCCCTTGGTGACCTTTGACCTGGGATGACCTCTAATAACCGTTGACCTTGGATGACCTCTAATTAATTTTAGATATGTTCACCCGGTGTTCAGTTTCTTTACTCCAAGTTTGACATCAATCGGGCAACTTAACGATTTGATCTCTGGATGACCTTTGACCTCAGATGACCTCGGATGATCTCTAATTATTTTTTGACATGTTCTCCCAGTGTTCATTGCACAATTTAACCCCTCGCTGACCTTTGACCTTGGTTGACCTCTAATGACTGTTGACCTTGGATGACCTCTAATTTATTTTAGACATGTTCCCCAGGTGTTCAGGTTTCTTGTCTCCAAGTTTGACGTCAATCGGGGCAACTTTTACGATTTGACCTCTGGATGACCTTTGACCTCAGATGACCTTGGATGACCTCTAATTTATTTTAGACATGTTCACCCGGTATTCATGTTTCTTTTCTCCAAGTTTGAAGTCAATTGGGCAACTTTTACGATTTGACCCCTGGATGACCTTTGACTTCAGATGACCTATGCAACTTTTGACCATGGCCTACCTATCGCTAAAGGTTTGAAGTCAATCCATCCATCCGTTCAAAAGATACAGCATTCGGAAAAAAGGCTAACCAAAAGGCACACCACACCGCCTACGGACAGACAGACACACATTACATTACATGATGACAAAATCCCCTTCTGGTTTTACAAACCAGGGGGATAAAAAAGGAGTAATTCTGTTATACCCTTCACAGAGGTATTCATAGTGCATGATTTTTAAGAACGACGCATACTACAGATGTTGGTGTGTAGGGTATAACAGAATTATGCCGAAAAAACAAATAAATAAAATAAATTCCTGAACGACCTACCCAACTTTTGAAAGTGATCTGTGGACAATCATACACTTTTTTGGGGCCTAACCCCAAACCAGGTTTTTAACTGATAGCTTAAAGGTAGATGACCCGATCACATTTTCGTAACACAGAATTATTTCAAACATACGGAGATTTTCAAATCATATGAAAGCTCGTATTTTTCTCATCATCATACTGAAATTTGACGGCCTAAATCGGTATAATTACGGAGAAATCGATGAAATAACGTCGAATTACCGCGAATGGTGGTAACCACCGATATAGTTTGTGTACTACTCAATGGGTACAGTTCACAGCATCTTGTGCGTCTAAAATAAGAACCATTAGAGCTATGCAACTCAAACTTTGGAACACGACTTTTTTGAAGATGACCTTTCATGTAGAATAGAAAACTTCAAGTTGAAAATTGGAATGTGATCGGGTCATCTACCTTTAATATTTGAAGAAAAATGGACAAATAAATCGCCGCGACCCGACCGGGGATCGACCCGGACCCCCTATGCAAGCCACAGTCCTCAGCTACTCGTTCGCGCAGTATACCGCGCTCACTATATAGGCTCGGTTGATTACCTCATCGAAAACAGTCTGCACATGCGCTTGGAGATAGGCTTGCTTGGAGTACTTTGTAGTACGAGTGTGAGGGTTAATCAAAACGTGGCAACTGAAGGCCGTTTAACACATTTCACTATTGCAATGGGTTAATGCACTGGCAACTTCCTGGAATTAAGTCACCTGGGCATACTGTGAAAGCAGTCATTTTTGTGCGATTCATTTTTGGTGCATTGCCGATTTACTGTTTTGCATGTTTTTAAATTCACAATTTGTAGCTTCATCAGACATAGACCTACACGCAAAAGAAATACATTCGTGTGTTAGTATTTTCGTGTTAGCTGCTTCGAGCGCAAAATGCGTGAAAATATATGTAGTGTGAACATTTCCACCTACAATATGTATTGATGCCCCTGGCTTTTTACCCAACGCAGCTCATAGTTTTTATTCTGATAGCTTAGCGTCCTTTCCCTTTACCCGAATCTCACCAGATCAAATATTTATGCGATATTATACGTGGCATACGTGGCAAAAGTACGACAATGAAGAGAACCCTCAGGCCAGACTTTAAAGCCACAGTGAAAATTGACCAATAATTGTTAGTGCATCGTAACCGAAGATGATCAATAAACAATGTGTAGAGAAAGGCACAATCCCAGGAGGAGGAGTAGTCTGTAGTTATAAGGTGTTGGGTAAAGTTTAACCAATCTGCACTGAATAAAAAAGCCACTTAGCACCATTTCCCGATGATCAATAAGGCCAAACAAAAAAAAAGTTTGTCTCAAAGCTTGCGAAGGCTTCAAAATCGGGCGACGCGCGCTGTTTTTTGTCTTCCATTTTTTTTTTTTTTTGTGTGGCAATTTTTACTCTTACTATTTGCAACCGTTGACACTTTCTGATATTTGTTTTTTCTATTTGAAATGAATATTGTGATGTAGTTGTGTATAAGAACAATTGTGCAGCGTTTTTTGAAGACCTGCGTCATGTAAAAGTTTGAGAAAAGGAAAATCTGCCGATATTTTTAATAAAAACTCGAAATAAAAATTTGTAGGGAAAAAAAAATTGATTTGACAATTTTCTGCATTTCAGACGCGGTATTTTGGCATTTCAAAACCAATGCGCGCGCAAGCTTTGAGACGAACCTTTTATTTTGTTTGGCCTAACCAATAAGCCTTTACACACCGTTCCGACAATAGCTCTTTGGAGGATTGATCGTCGCTAGGGCCAAACAAAGAAGAATGTTTGTCTCAGAAGCCGGCCCGCATTGGTATGTGAAATGAGCTACGGCGCGTAGGTCTACGCGCCGAGGCTTGATTTTTATTTTTATTTTTATTTTTTTTAAATATTTAAAAAAAGTTTTCTGTAAGCTTGGATTAGCAACAACAAAAAAATCGCATACCTCATAGCTTTTTTTCTAAAATTTAAAAAAAAAAAAAAAAATCGCACAGCACTTAGCTTTTTTGCAAAATGTTTCTGAGACCAACCTTCTTCTTTGTTTGGCCTAAGTCAAGACTAATTCAGAAATGTGCAAGAAATATGATCGATCATCAGTTCATTAATTGCAGTACATAAACGTGCGCGCCTACTCGAAACGCTGGCGTATACACCCATGCGTAAAAACCATGCGTAAAAAGGCAGAACACACATACACATGCGTAAATATATTCCGCCTGTATAGTTACGTCACTGTCTCGTGGTGGACAAATAGACTATAGTGTAATAAAAATTCCATTGAAATGGAATGGGAGCGATCCAATAGAAAGAAGCATGTTTTGTAACCATTTTCTGAAGCATCTGTTGCAAACCAAAATACCAGGGAAATGGTGTATGTATTTTCCATAATTCAAACCAAAAAACAAATCAAAACACAGCAGTCTAAAACTAGTACAGGAAACCAATAAAGTTGATTTGTGTGCAGGGGGAGGGGGGGGGGGAGATACCATCTGAAGAACAATCTACGTATATAAGGCCAAATTAAATTAATTGTTTGTCTCAAAGCGCCTCTCCTGTTGTAAAACTAATGCGGAATGCGGTTTTTGCGGGTTTTTTCATTTTTCATTTTTTTTTTTTTAAATATAAAATATTGAAATCCTTGTAAAAGTGAACTTTTGTATTTAAGATGATGTGATCAATGAAAATCTGAAAAATCGGTGAAATTTTTGATTTTTGATTTTTTTTTTGAAAAAAAAAGGTTTTTTCAGATTTTTGTTTTTCTAATGCGCATCAATAAACTAACGCGCGCGGGAGCTTTGAGACAAACAATTAATTTAATTTGGCCTAATGACATTGTACTTGGTCTAAAACGTTGGTCCAAGAATTTCTATATAAAAATGTCATTCCGCGATCATGGTTATTATTGACATTTCATTAAATCAACCCAGGAATTAGTATTATATATATAACCCGAAACTCAAACATCCACAACTAACCACAATATTAGACAACCCCAAGGCAATTGGGAGGTTTCTCCTAGTAGTCAAACACGATAAGCTATTATGTCTCTCTGTGGGGAGTCTATAAACATCTCTCTGAATGAATCATCAACAGTCTATGCATTAACTAAACAAATATAGCTTTGACTCCATCACAGACTGCAGGACTGTTAAAATAAACTGCATAGGTATATATGTAATTTACAAAGACTACAAACATGGCTGCCCCACTTATGTCTAGAAAGACCTAAATGTGAATTCTTTTTGCAATCTGAAGCTATAAGGGTGGCTTCGCCCCCAAAAAGGCTTTAGTTCTCCACCAACAAGACTAACTTACATACTCCCTTACTGCAGTCAATGAATTCATGCCTCTAATTTGACCAAAATATTGTTGATGTACAAATGTATGTAAAATCCCTAAAGCAAAAACGCACATAGCACAACTAATGTACTTGTACCTTGCTTTCCCCCCTCCTGGGGACCCGGGCGTAGCGGGGACTTAGCGGGGGTATTACTTTGCCGAAAGTGTATATCCCCCGCTATCTCCAGGTACTGTCCCGGGGGTACGGGGCACTAAATATCGGAACATCCCTGGTGCAACCCCGGGTACAGTCCCGGCCCCTGACAGCCGGGCAAAATATCACAGCCCTGGCTCATACAACATTGGGTAACAGTCCCGGGTACATCTCGGTACGACAGCTGCCTAGTTGTACATCCCCGCTAAAACCCCGGCTATTGTCCCGGGTACCGGGGCATCCATTTTGAGTATTCCCCCCGCTAAACAATGCTAAAGTCCCAGCTATTTTTTCGGCAAGGCCAGGGTCCCCAGGAGCGGGGACAGCAAATGACAAGCGCATAATGTGATGTGAATATAAATGATTAATTATGATGCACAAGTCCTGGTCATAACTGGAGTCCCAGGTCTGCCCTGGTCATCGATTATTTAAATGTATCCAAATATATGCCCATTTTGTAAATGTCACTTAAAGGTATATTATGTGATCTTTCCAGGGAACGCCCTCAACATCAAAAAAAAAAAAAAAGCAGATTTTCTTGCAGATTTACATTTCTGATCATAAATCATGCATACATTCCAAGTTACAGGGCGATACGATTCTTAATTACTTCAAAATCATGGTTTTAGAGTGAAAATAAACTGTCGGGATTCCGACAGTTTATATTTTTCACTCTAAATTCACTCTAAAACCATGATTTTGAGGTAATTAGAAATCGTATCGCTCTGTAACTTGGAATGTATGTATGATTTATGATCGGAAATGTAAATCTGCAAGAAAATCTACTTTCTAAAAAAACCATGAATAGAGGGCGCTCTCTGGAAAAGATCACATAATATGCCTTAAATATTTAGTAATTCAAGACGTCATACCTGTCGCGTCTTCCTTCCATTTGAGTCATTTAACACCTATAATATACACATTTACGTTTGTTTAAATCCAGGGTTCATCTATACATCACGTAGGCATATATTACCATGTGTGAAATTTTACATATACTACAGTATCGAAGAATCAAATTCAGAAACTTGACGTACTTCCAATCATAAATAATAAATTGCATTCAGTTTTTATCTTATAATCTGTCATAATCTCACTTAAGCTCCAGTATTAACACTTATGATAAATCTTGTTTTGTTGGTCTTATGACAAATGGGAAGGTTGATAGAGTACAGTATATGTTCATTCAAATGTTAAAGACTTGAATAATATCAGAAAGATTATCATTTTAATTTTCACTCTATTCACATCAAGGGTCAAAATTAAAGATTTTCTTACACGGAGCCTTTTTTTCTTAAAAGAGTCCTGGTTCACGAGGATTTTTGAGAACCGGGACATGCTTTAAGTCTACCTGGACGTTGTATTAAGTCAAATAAGGCATACATTGCTTGTACGGTAGGCGGCACAGTAATGGCCGTCGCACCAGACGCACAAAAGTCGCTCAGAAAACACTCAGGCATTCTCAACTGGTGGCGCGCGCGCAACTTGTGGCGCATCAAGGCATCCTAAGTGGCGCGAGAGTGGTTAAAATTAGTTTTTACAAAAAAATCATAAAGATATAGCCAGATTTCATAGGCCTATGACGGTCAGTTGTATAAATACAGCAATTTTTCTGCTACGCGCGCATGTGCCCTCAAAAGAGTAATATTAGTTAGTTATTATGCTGCCTACATATATGTTAAAATATTTTGAAATTAATGTTATAAAGGGAATTTTGCGATTGTAAATTATAAAAATATATGACCAAGTGGAGCTTCAACAAGTTGGTTACTAAAATGTGGCGCATCAGTAAATCTAGTTGAGAAAGCCTGGTCTACGTAGTTTATGGAACCAAGAATGTTCTGCATTTTTCGGTAGAGTAAATAAAATATTCTGAATAACATTTGCGGATATGTCAAACCCAAAAGTTGCACATTAAGATGAAATTTGTGCCCGAAAGTATGAACAACTTTTCGCAAATATCCTACTAATTCAACCGCCAAACTTTTTTTTTGACCAATTAGGACGCGCAGTCATTTTTTGGAAGCGTCCAGTATTTATTTCCGGATTTACGCATGTACGCTTGCATTGTTGGAATTATGTCCATGTAAAGAAATGGATAGTTGCAAACTAATCAGCATGCTTAATTGTTACAAATTTCTGCAGGGAAAGGGAAATTTCTGTGCACAAAAAATACCACTTTCACAGTTGTTGTTTCCCTGTTTGATGCTAGAAACAAAGTTTGAATTTGATTTGATTTGATGGCATCAGAATGTAATTCACCATTTTTACCCGAAACTCATTAGTACAGTCTAGATCTTACACAATATTTTACATGGCTAAGGCAAAAAAAAAAATGTTATGTTGTCCTCGACTGCCCGCTCGTCAGATTTAGGGCTGCTCCGATTTTTTTCCAGATTTTTCCAGATTTTTTTTTTTTAAAAATCAGATTTTTTCTTTTTCTTTTCAGATTTTTTTTAAAACAGTTTAAATGGCATTGAATATTAAATAAAGTGTTTATAACATATATGTGCGACTCTTAGAGTGATTTAAACTTCTTGTTGGCTGAAATTTGAGCTTCCGCTGGTAAAAGAAAATTTTTAATTTTTTTTAAAAATTTAAAAAATCCGCACGCCCGCCCCTCCTCTCTGAAAGTTGTGGAGGACAACATAACAATTTGTTTGGCCTAATAGTACCTCTCCTTTTATTTGAAGTAGATGTTTTAATCTTCCATCCATACGGTCTGTTTATGTATTAACGAACTTGTGGGTCTGTTAACGTGGTGTACTAGTGAACCTTGTTATATTTATATAATTATTATTTTAAAAATTAGAGCACTTTGTTCAATGGCTAGTCTAACCAGAAACGGTTGTCAATAATTATTACGCTCCTGATTTATCAGTTGAGCACTTTTTGATTATCTTTTGATATCTTAATGTGTATTGACCTCTTTTGGAATATAATGTTGCTCTGACCGCAAGTTTTAACACCATTGATTGTGTATTCTCATTTTCAATGGGTCAAAAGCCTGCGATCAGCGAGACATCTTTTCGCCTGATGATTGGACAAAATGACCGTATGGGATTGTCCATGAAACTCAGAGTGGCGATAATATTCCGGGAGGTCAATACCTCTGAATTTTTATACGCTCTACCGTTTACGGTATTGAGCACTTTGTTCAATGGCTAGTCTAACCAGAAACGGTTGTCAATAATAATAATTATTTTATATAAATATATTATTCAGTTATTCAGAGAAGAGCCACAAGTTAACCATAAGCGATGGCATGGATCATTCACTAATATAAATGGTAAATAACGAATCTGGCCCGCAGGCTGCCTATTAACAACCTAGATCCTAGAATAGAGTTCAACCCTTTCTACAAAAATTGCATTTTACTGGAGGTGCACAATTTGGCGGTTGTTATGCAGCTGTGGAACAAATATTTGTTCACTTCTTTGTAGGCCTTAAATTTGATTAATGTTTACACGAATAAATGACCGAATAGCCTCTTCATTTAAACGGATAGGAAATTAAATGGTAAATCATAGCACTAACAGAAACAAAAGTGGATACATTTACACTCTTTCTTTAATTCTACAACAACAACAAATACTAAAATAAAAAGGCACATCTTACCTAAACATGTTTGACTAACCCAATATCCAAAGTAAATAAAATATTTAAAAAAAGATTAATAAATAAAATAAATATAAGTGAATCAACAAATCAATAAATAAGTGAATCAAAAAATAAATAAATAAGTAAATCAACAAATAAATTTTGTCTACATCTTAACATTGGCAACTTGGCAACTGTTGCTAATAAACAAACAAAAGTTAAACCCAATCACCAGAACGGTAAAAGTACACCCATATTGCAGTAGTTTCACTTATTGACCCTGATCAAAACAAACCACAGTTTGGATTATGAACACCCCATTAGTAGTTTCAATGAACCCACACAAAACAGATCAAAGTTGTTGATACTTGGCAACAATTAGCAAGTTTAGTTGTGGATCATCATATCTACACACACAACATTGAACACGTTTAGAACTTTGTGGCGACAATCTACGTCATACTAAATTGCAAACAGGAATTTTCAATGTTTAATGATATTTGAATTTGGTAGATTTGAATTATTATGGATACAAATCTATGAAATATGATACATTATACACATTTTTACTTCTAATTATGTAGTCAATGACGTGTGTGAGGTTGGGGGTGTTTACATAATGTAAGTTTTACTATGTTATAAAAAAAAAATGGTTAAAAACTCTTTTTCATGTTCTACAATGGATTACCAATATATGGTAAAGCTAAAGAAGTTGCTTGGTTGTCCACTAACCCCGGGGTGGGGGGCACTGACATTGGAAAAGGGTATAGGTATGTGCCGTGCTGAAGACCCCCTTTTTCACCCTCTGCTGCTAGCTCTTGTGAGCCTGCATCAGTTCTTTAAGACCCCCAATTTTATTGAAAATTCAAAAATCGCGAAATTTTGCGTTCCAAAGCCCAAATTCTTTGAAAATTTTGCCTTCTAACACCAAAATTTGCTTTCTTGTTTATCAAAAAAATTGAAATTTAGGCCAGTTCTCAAGACCTACTTTTTTGAAAAAAAATCAGTTCCCAAGACCCTATTTTTCGTCATAAAATCGACTCAGTTCAGTTCTGTAGCCCCCTTTTTGAGACCCTGGGCAGCACACCCCTACCCCCAAAAAAGTTGAGTGCCCCCCACCCCCCCCCCCCCCCCCCCCGGGCCTCTAACACTTATTTTCAACAATACCCAGAAAATAGTGGGCTTTTTCTTGAGAAAATTTCTACGTTATGAATTGTGAAAAAATATTTTTTGATTGGATATTCCCACACTCTTATAACATTTTTTAAAACATTCATCACGTATGAAAAAGTAGTAATATACACATGACACCTTTATTTATCTAGGCCATTTTGGTTGGTTATTTAGTACCTATCATTGTACAATCCATATTTTAAAAAAAACCTTTTTTGTTCACCCACTTCCTCCTCAATGTGATCAACAAGGACAACGGAACATTTTAATAGGCTGGAAGGCACCACTTGATTTGACCTTGGCATTGGGAACAGGTAATTTGAGGTTATTCACAAAATGTCACGCCTCAAAATTATGTCAGTTTTGTTGGTAAACAAAATTATGTTCACTGAATATCCATGGTTACACCCTATTAAATTCAAGTTGAGACTAAAAAATATGGAGATGACTGTATTATTTATTTACCGTTGAAGGCCGTGGAAGTAAATTATATCTATTATCTCCTTTTATAGCGTGTTTCTACTGAGCAACTAAGCGGTATGTAATGGTACCAACCGGCCTTAAATACCAGGTTTTTTCCCGATACAGCAACGGTAATTGCCGCTAACTTGCCCAGTGGAAACAGCAACCCAATAAATTGCTAAGTTCTTATGACCCAAACTACACACTTGAGAAAGAAAGCCTCTACCCACGTGCAAATGAATACGGACCCACATCATTTTTTTGGCAATGCAAATTACAGCAACATTTGTCGACTTTTTATTGATTTTTACGTTCATTTTCAAAGGGGAAAAGAACAGACAGACCGACAGACCCATGCTGAGAGGTCTGTTTGCCTGGAGAACAGGGTTTCTTTTTGTTCATCTCCTAAATAAATATCATTATATAAAATAGCGTTAATTTTCCAGTGCCACAGTAGAAACACGCTCTATGTTGAACTCTATTCTAGGATCTATGTTGTCAATAGGCAGCCTGCGGGCCAGATTCGTTATTTACCATCTTGTTATATTAGTGAATGATCCATGCCTATCGCTTATGGTTAACTTGTGGCTCTTCTCTGAATAACATATTTATATAAAATAATAATTATGTTGAAAACAAGCAGTAAATAAAGCAGTAAAATATTAATTATATAAATATAACAAGGTTGAATAATATATTTATATAAAATAAAAATTATATAAAATAAAAATTATATAAAATAATAATTAGTGGTGTGAAAATAATAATTATATAAATATAACAAGGTTCACACACACGTACACCACGTAAAACAGATCTACAAGTACGTCACATAGAACAGAATGTATGGATGGAGCGTACGTGCCTTTTGTTTACTCTGACGCTACTAATGAAGTTGAGAACAAAAACACTCAAACTATTCTTCTAATACTTAAGTACTCAAGTAAAACAATAATATTACAATGTATCATATCTTGTGATGGCCCATGTCATATCTCCTTAAAACCATGCATATTGTAACAGGTTCAGTATGTAATTAACTGTGTTTGGAAGAGAAAAAGCAGACTGGAAAACCTCCCCAAGTCAAGCCCAGACGAGAAAAATATCCTATGGAGATGGATGGCCATTGAACACCCCCCCACCCTGTTACACTGGTATGGTTCGCAACAGTAACCCAAGATACCAGGTCAGCCTCAAATATGTGCACCCCTCCCCACCCTGATACACTGGTATGGTTCGCAACAGTAACCCAAGATACAAGGTCAGCCTCAAATATGTGCACCCCTCCCCCACCCTGTTACACTGGTATGGTTCACAACAGTAACCCAAGATATCAGGTCAACCTCAAAAATGTGCACCCCTCCCCCACCCTGTTACACTGGTATGGTTCGCAACAGTAACCCAAGATACCAGGTCAGCCTCAAATATGTGCACCCCTCCCCACCCTGTTACACTGGTATGGTTCGCAACAGTAACCCAAGATACCAGGTCAGCCTCAAATATGTGCACCCCTCCCCCACCCTGTTACACTGGTATGGTTCGCAACAGTAACCCAAGATACCAGGTCAGCCTCAAATATGTGCACCCCTCCCCACCCTGTTACACTGGTATGGTTCGCAACAGTAACCCAAGATACCAGGTCAGCCTCAAATATGTGCACCCCTCCCCCACCCTGTTACACTGGTATGGTTCGCAACAGTAACCCAAGATACCAGGTCAGCCTCAAATATGTGCACCCCTGCCCCACCCTGTTACACTGGTATGGTTCGCAACAGTAACCCAAGATATCAGGTCAGCCTCAAATATGTGCACCCCTCCCCCACCCTGTTACACTGGTATGGTTCGCAACAGTAACCCAAGATACCAGGTCAGCCTCAAATATGTGCACCCCTCCCCACCCTGTTACACTGGTATGGTTGCAACAGTAACCCAAGATACCAGGTCAGCCTCAAATATGTGCACCCTCCCCCACCCTGTTACACTGGTATGGTTCGCAACAGTAACCCAAGATACCAGGTCAGCCTCAAATATGTGCACCCCTCCCCCACCCTGTTACACTGGTATGGTTCGCAACAGTAACCCAAGATACCAGGTCAGCCTCAAATATGTGCACCCCTCCCCCACCCTGATACACTGGTATGGTTCGCAACAGTAACCCAAGATACCAGGTCAGCCTCAAATATGTGCACCCCTCCCCCACCCTGTTACACTGGTATGGTTCGCAACAGTAACCCAAGATACCAGGTCAGCCTCAAATATGTGCACCCCTCCCCCACCCTGTTACACTGGTATGGTTCACAACAGTAACCCAAGATACCAGGTCAGCCTCAAATATGTGCACCCCTGCCCCACCCTGTTACACTGGTATGGTTCGCAACAGTAACCCAAGATACCAGGTCAGCCTCAAATATGTGCACCCCTCCCCCACCCTGTTACGCTGGTATGGTTTGCAACAGTAACCCAAGATATCAGGTCAACCTCAAATATGTGCACCCCTCCCCCACCCTGTTACACTGGTATGGTTCGCAACAGTAACCCAAGATACCAGGTCAGCCTCAAATATGTGCACCCCTCCCACACCCTGTTACACTGGTATGGTTCACAACAGTAACCCAAGATACCAGGTCAGCCTCAAATATGTGCACCCCTCCCCACCCTGTTACACTGGTATGGTTCGCAACAGTAACCCAAGATACCAGGTCAGCCTCAAATATGTGCACCCCTCCCCCACCCTGTTACACTGGTATGGTTCGCAACAGTAACCCAAGATACCAGGTCAGCCTCAAATATGTGCACCCCTCCCCCACCCTGTTACACTGGTATGGTTCGCAACAGTAACCCAAGATACCAGGTCAGCCTCAAATATGTGCACCCCTCCCCCACCCTGTTACACTGGTATGGTTCACAACAGTAACCCAAGATACCAGGTCAGCCTCAAATATGTGCACCCCTCCCCCACCCTGTTACACTGGTATGGTTCGCAACAGTAACCCAAGATACCAGGTCAGCCTCAAATATGTGCACCCCTCCCCCACCCTGTTACACTGGTATGGTTCGCAACAGTAACCCAAGATACCAGGTCAGCCTCAAATATGTGCACCCCTCCCCCACCCTGTTACACTGGTATGGTTCGCAACAGTAACCCAAGATACCAGGTCAGCCTCAAATATGTGCACCCCTCCCCCACCCTGTTACACTGGTATGGTTCACAACAGTAACCCAAGATACCAGGTCAGCCTCAAATATGTGCACCCCTCCCCACCCTGATACACTGGTATGGTTCGCAACAGTAACCCAAGATACCAGGTCAGCCTCAAATATGTGCACCCCTCCCCCACCCTGTTACACTGGTATGGTTCGCAACAGTAACCCAAGATACCAGGTCAGCCTCAAATATGTGCACCCCTCCCCCACCCTGTTACACTGGTATGGTTCGCAACAGTAACCCAAGATACCAGGTCAGCCTCAAATATGTGCACCCCTCCCCACCCTGTTACACTGGTATGGTTCGCAACAGTAACCCAAGATACCAGGTCAGCCTCAAATATGTGCACCCCTCCCCCACCCTGTTACACTGGTATGGTTCGCAACAGTAACCCAAGATACCAGGTCAGCCTCAAATATGTGCACCCCTCCCCACCCTGTTACACTGGTATGGTTCGCAACAGTAACCCAAGATACCAGGTCAGCCTCAAATATGTGCACCCCTCCCCCACCCTGTTACACTGGTAGGGTTCGCAACAGTAACCCAAGATACCAGGTCAGCCTTCGATTAAGCACATGGGGCATCAAATATGTGCACCAGGGTGTCTATTCTTTTAGAAAATCAAAATTATTCCTCTGCCCTACCATGCTTTGACCAAGAATCCATACCCAAAGGTTGCTGAAAATGTACTATTCCTTTTACTTATGTACAAACTTCCCCTTCCTAACTACATGTGATATATGGAAACATCTGATCACATTTACCCCCCCCCCCCCCCCCAAGTTTGCCTGGAGAACAGGGGTTCTTTTTTTCATCTCCTAAATAAATACCATTTTTTTAAAAAGCGTTAATTTTCCAGTGCCCCAGTAGAAACACGCTCTATGTTGAACTCTATACTAGGATCTAGGTTGTCAATAGGCAGCCTGCGGGCCAGATTCGTTATTTACCATCTTGTTACATATACATTAGTAAATGATCCTTGCCTTTCGCTATCAATATGGATACTGGTGGCTCTTCACTGAATAACTTAAAATAGCATAAAATAATAATTATATAAATATATCGAGGTTCACACGTACACCACGTAAACAGACCCACAAGTTCGTTAATACATAAACAGAATGTATGGATGGAGCGTACGTGCCATTCGTTTACTCTGACACTACTAATGAAGTTGAGAACAAAAACACTCAAACTATTCTTCTAATACTTAAGTACTCAAGTAAAACAATAGTATTACAAAGTATCATATCTCGTGATGGCCCTTGTCATATCTCCTTCAAACTATGCATATTGTAACAGGTACAGTTTGTAATGAACTGTGTTTGGAAGAGAAAAAGCAGACTGGAAAACCTCACCAAGTCAAGTCCAGATGAGAAAAATATCCTATGGAGATAGATGGCCATTGGACACCCCCTGCCCCACCCTGTTACGCTGGTATGGTTTGCAACAGTAACCCAAGATACCAGGTCAGCCTCAAATATGTGCACCCCTGCCCCACCCTGTTACACTGGTATGGTTCGCAACAGTAACCCAAGATACCAGGTCAGCCTCAAATATGTGCACCCCTCCCCCACCCTGATACACTGGTATGGTTCGCAACAGTAACCCAAGATACCAGGTCAGCCTCAAATATGTGCACCCCTCCCCACCCTGTTACACTGGTATGGTTCGCAACAGTAACCCAAGATACCAGGTCAGCCTCAAATATGTGCACCCCTCCCCCACCCTGTTACACTGGTATGGTTCGCAACAGTAACCCAAGATACCAGGTCAGCCTCAAATATGTGCACCCCTCCCCCACCCTGTTACACTGTTACGGTTCGCAACAGTAACCCAAGATACCAGGTCAGCCTCAAATATGTGCACCCCTCCCCCACCCTGATACACTGGTATGGTTCACAACAGTAACCCAAGATACCAGGTCAGCCTCAAATATGTGCACCCCTCCCCCACCCTGTTACACTGGTACGGTTCACAACAGTAACCCAAGATACCAGGTCAGCCTCAAATATGTGCACCCCTGCCCCACCCTGTTACACTGGTATGGTTGCAACAGTAACCCAAGATACCAGGTCAGCCTCAAATATGTGCACCCCTCCCCCACCCTGTTACACTGGTATGGTTCACAACAGTAACCCAAGATACCAGGTCAGCCTCAAATATGTGCACCCCTCCCCCACCCTGTTACACTGGTATGTTCGCAACAGTTACCCAAGATACCAGGTCAGCCTCAAATATGTGCACCCCTCCCCCACCCTGTTACACTGGTACGGTTCACAACAGTAACCCAAGATACCAGGTCAGCCTCAAATATGTGCATCCCTGCCCCACCCTGTTACACTGGTATGGTTGCAACAGTAACCCAAGATACCAGGTCAGCCTCAAATATGTGCACCCCTGCCCCACCCTGTTACACTGGTATGGTTTGCAACAGTAACCCAAGATACCAGGTCAGCCTCAAATATGTGCACCCCTCCCCCACCCTGTTACACTGGTACGGTTCACAACAGTAACCCAAGATACCAGGTCAGCCTCAAATATGTGCACCCCTGCCCCACCCTGTTACACTGGTATGGTTGCAACAGTAACCCAAGATACCAGGTCAGCCTCAAATATGTGCACCCCTCCCCCACCCTGTTACACTGGTGTGGTTCACAACAGTAACCCAAGATACCAGGTCAGCCGCAAATATGTGCACCCCTCCCCCACCCTGTTACACTGGTACGGTTCACAACAGTAACCCAAGATACCAGGTCAGCCTCAAATATGTGCACCCCTGCCCCACCCTGTTACACTGGTATGGTTGCAACAGTAACCCAAGATACCAGGTCAGCCTCAAATATGTGCACCCCTCCCCCAACCTGTTACACTGGTATGGTTGCAACAGTAACCCAAGATACCAGGTCAGCCTCAAATATGTGCACCCCTCCCCCACCCTGTTACACTGTTATGGTTCGCAACAGTAACCCAAGATACCAGGTCAGCCTCAAATATGTGCACCCCTCCCCCACCCTGTTACACTGGTATGGTTCGCAACAGTAACCCAAGATACCAGGTCAGCCTCAAATATGTGCACCCCTCCCCCACCCTGTTACACTGGTATGGTTCGCAACAGTAACCCAAGATACCAGGTCAGCCTCAAATATGTGCACCCCTCCCCCACCCTGTTACACTGTTATGGTTCGCAACAGTAACCCAAGATACCAGGTCAGCCTCAAATATGTGCACCCCTCCCCCACCCTGTTACACTGGTATGGTTCGCAACAGTAACCCAAGATACCAGGTCAGCCTCAAATATGTGCACCCCTCCCCCACCCTGTTACACTGGTATGGTTCGCAACAGTAACCCAAGATACCAGGTCAGCCTCAAATATGTGCACCCCTCCCCCACCCTGTTACACTGGTATGGTTCGCAACAGTAACCCAAGATACCAGGTCAGCCTCAAATATGTGCACCCCTCCCCCACCCTGTTACACTGGTACGGTTCACAACAGTAACCCAAGATACCAGGTCAGCCTCAAATATGTGCACCCCTCCCCCACCCTGTTACACTGGTATGGTTGCAACAGTAACCCAAGATACCAGGTCAGCCTCAAATATGTGCACCCCTCCCCCACCCTGTTACACTGGTATGGTTCACAACAGTAACCCAAGATACCAGGTCAGCCTCAAATATGTGCACCCCTCCCCCACCCTGTTACACTGGTATGGTTCGCAACAGTAACCCAAGATACCAGGTCAGCCTCAAATATGTGCACCCCTCCCCCACCCTGTTACACTGGTATGGTTCGCAACAGTAACCCAAGATACCAGGTCAGCCTCAAATATGTGCACCCCTCCCCCACCCTGTTACACTGTTATGGTTCGCAACAGTAACCCAAGATACCAGGTCAGCCTCAAATATGTGCACCCCTCCCCCACCCTGTTACACTGTTATGGTTCGCAACAGTAACCCAAAATACCAGGTCAGCCTCAAATATGTGCACCCCTCCCCCACCCTGTTACACTGTTATGGTTCGCAACAGTAACCCAAAATACCAGGTCAGCCTCAAATATGTGCACCCCTCCCCCACCCTGTTACACTGGTATGGTTCGCAACAGTAACCCAAGATACCAGGTCAGCCTCAAATATGTGCACCCCTCCCCCACCCTGTTACACTGGTATGGTTCGCAACAGTAACCCAAGATACCAGGTCAGCCTCAAATATGTGCACCCCTCCCCCACCCTGTTACACTGGTATGGTTCGCAACAGTAACCCAAGATACCAGGTCAGCCTCAAATATGTGCACCCCTCCCCCACCCTGTTACACTGGTATGGTTCGCAACAGTAACCCAAGATACCAGGTCAGCCTCAAATATGTGCACCCCTCCCCCACCCTGTTACACTGGTATGTTCGCAACAGTAACCCAAGATACCAGGTCAGCCTTCGATTAAGCACATCAAATATGTGCACCAGGGTGTCTATTCTTTTAGAAAATCAAAATTATTCCTCTGCCCTACCATGCTTTGTCCAAGAATCCATACCCAAAGGATGCTGAAAATGTACTGTTCCTTTTACTTATATACAAACTTCCCCTTCCTTCTATATGGACACATCTGATCACATTTTGTTTGTTCTGAAAAGTAGTATTCTTTTTCTCTGTTTTCCCTCCTTTTAAATTTTGTTTACTCATGCACCAAGAACCAAATTCTTCCTAAAATAAAGAATTTTGTGAAATTATTCCCCCGACTCTGAGCGAACCCCACCCCCCACCCCCCCCCCCCACCCCCACCGGAAGAATAGACACGTATAGATGTATACGTACATAAAATTAGATGCATGCAAAACGGCCACGAATGTAAGATCATTTAAAGTATGAGAATCACCCTATGGTACTGGAGATCTGCATCAAACAGAATACTTTGTTCAGGCCTCAAAATAAGACCTGAAGAGGGCATGCAATTTAAGACAATTTGGAAGGGGCACCAACTTTCTCCAAGGCAGTTATGTTAATTTGAATGAACTGAAAACAGCCAGAAATTGAGGGCATCAAGGCAACTAGGTGTGGCATCGAAGGCACTTGCCTTCGATTAATTTGAGCCCTGACCTTGTTGCATCATCCAATGATACAACGAATTTGTACCCAAACTGGAAATCATTAGGTTATAATGAACTAAGTTAGTAGTTTAAATGAAAAGTGATAATATTATACAGGATGTTCAGCTGACCGATAGGAAATTATTTATGGCATGGACGAAGGAAGTGGAACACTGTTTCTTCCTTTACATAATACCTCAATTCTAGGTAGTTATGCATCAGATGTCATTAATTAATAGATCAACCTAATAACTGACCGATAGGAAATTATTATGGCATGGACGAACAAAGTGGAACACTGTTCCTTCCTTTACATAATACCTCAATTCTAGGTAGTTATGCATCATTAATTAATAGATCAACCTAATTAAGGAAACCATTCTTTCAGTGGTTTCCTTTCCATCCTTTGGATATGGTCAATGTTTCATTTTGTGGTTATGGGAGGTAAAATAGGAAACCGTAGGAAACACAATAAAATTTCTTGAAACATGGACGTATAGGAAATCATTACTGACCACCATGTGGTCAATGTCTCTTAATTATATTATACGCCTTGTGCTTTAAATTCCAATCTAACCATATATGGTAAATAATTGACTTGAATGCTGAAAATAAACAAAATATAAAGGAAAATCAATAATGTTTATGGTTTCCTTGTTATATTGTAAATGCCTTGGTTGATACCCTTGTCCCCCAACGGTGGTCAAAAGTAGTGGCAGTCTCTGGCAGTCCTCACGTACTGCCAAAACTTCCACCGGACAATCAAACATCCTTGATATCCTATCCCACGGTTGTCAACAGAAGTGGTAGACTCTGGCAGTCCTCACATACTGCCAAAACTTCCACCGGACAAACAAACATCCTAACATTGAATCACAGGTTGTTTCAGGGAGCTAGGGCATTCCCATATTTCTGATGCATATCATTATAAGGCTGTTCAGACGCCCCCCCCCCCCCCCCTCCCCCTTTTGCCTCGCTCTCACTAAATGACCCCACTTTTTGAAAGTGCCCCTGATATTTTTGAATATTTAACAACTGTCACCAAAAGAACCCAGTTCTTTTAGGGGGGGGGGGGAGTTGATTGTTTGAAGAGGAAAAATCATCCAAAGACTAACTTTTAGAAATGTGGAAAATGTTGCCAATAATTTACTCAAACACTCCCTTTTTGGAATATGTTGGCAATTTCTCACCCAGTTAACCATTTAAATTACTGTGCATATTTCTCACTCCAAGACCCCCCTTATTTCTCTTAACCCCCTCTTCTGTACATTCTCTCATCTCATCAAATGCTCCAGGTGCCAGCCTTACAACCATAAACATATGTGCCCCCCCCCCCCCCCCCCCCCCCCCCACACCACACCACACACACACACCCATCCTTCTGGGTTTATCCACCATTATTGGAACATGACCCTTGTTAAAATTCCTTAATTCAGGGTACATCAATCTCAAAGTAAAAGAATGTTTTGAAAAAAATAGTCATGACATAAATAGAGAACCCTTTCCTTCAATATTTAAACTCAATATAACCCGATCAAAGGTTATCAGAACCACTAAATTATCAAAATTACTACAACCGCACACCAAACTAATTTAAACAGGATAAAGCTTGAACTCTTTTAGCCAAAGGAGTGGAAAATGCTATGGTTGACAGGGTTTGCTGGGCACCCATGGTTACGCCATTCATGTTCTACTTTGGTTGCCTGTAAATCAACCCGTTGTTTTAGGGTTTTTTTATTCAAACCATTTTAGTGCCTCTGCACCTCATTTGCTTTCAAGTTTTCACACCAAGAAAATTCAATTTTAAAATAAAGAATAACGGTTTTATTAAACATGACAAACATTTTTTGTTGATAAGGTAATGTCAGGGTTATAAGGTGAGAAGCCTTTTTGCATTGTGTTTCCACCACCCCCGTAGTTTACCAAGGGTACGGCCCAAACAAATAGACATAATGGCATATAAAGAAAACCACAATTTTGATATTGCAGACTGGTTTCCTGTGGGACATGTAGGACTATAATTGAACACATGGGAATAGAAGCTTGCAACAGCGCCATCTAGTGGTATACTGACACAACAGCAAACTTCAACTGTCACTAGATGGCAGTATACCATTTTGACCACAACCACATGTCAAAATAGAACAATATTATGTGTATTGTCAGTCAGTCATTGTCAAAGGCAAAAGGGTTTAAATGTTTAGGGGTGCCTGTAAAATCCTGGTCATGCATGACTTTAGTTGAGCCCCCCCCCCCCCCCCCCCCCAGTTTTAAAGAGTAAGTGGTTGTTTTTTAATGAAATACAAACCTACGCTGAAATGGTGAAAAGGCAACAGTGCAGAGGTAAGTTTTCAATATGCAAGTAGTGTGCACATTTTTAACAAACAATTTGTTGGACATAGGTATTATTGAAAAGTTATGCACATTTTAAAGCCAAAGCAGATTATTGTGGGGTTATCTTTTGGAACTGTGTTTCCAGGGGAGCAATCCATTTTAAGTTAGAGACTGCTAATTGGTCAATTTGAATCTTAAACATCCAATGTTGGTACAAATTCATTATTTGTATCATGTCCGTATGAACTGACCAGTTACACAATACTGAGGCTTCATTGTCAGTGTATCAGCAAAGCAACATTTCAAATCTCACAGATAGAGGGCAGTATGCATGAATCATTGACAAGAAAAGTTGCTGTAAATACTCAGCATGAGGGCAGTATTCCATACACACTTTCATTGTTGTCAATTTTCATACACAATTTTTCGGACATACATATTATTGCTGAGTACTACGCAAATTTTAAAACAAACAAAAAAACAGTACCGTATTATCCCTATTAAGCGCCCAGGACCTTATAAGCGCCCACCCTTGTTTTTCTCAATGACTACCATCAAACAATCCCTTATAAGCGCCCACCTTTTCAAATGGTCAGCCTCCTCAAATGACCATCAAATGGTCAGCATCTTCAAATGACCATCAAATGGTCAGCATCTTCAAATGACCACTTGTACATTTTATTTAGTATGATAAATGAGTTTATGAGTTTAAAAAAGGTAACATAATAAGCGCCCACCCAAAATGACTTTGTTAACCGCCCTGGGCGCTTAATAGGGATAATACGGTAATAATAATAATTTCAAATGATGATAAATAGAGGTAGTATAGAGGTGTAGATGGCGAGGTGGCGCAGTGGTTAGGCCCCGCAAAGTTGTGTAGATGGCGAGGTGGCGCAGTGGTTAGGCCCCGCAGAGTTGATTTTTTGTTTCCCGTCACCCGCCCGCACTTCATTTTCATGCCCGCGTTTGAATTCATTTTTGAAATTTTTGAGAAAAAAATACTGTTTTTGCAATAAAAACTTCTGAATTTATGCATTTTGTGTGATGAAATTGTCCGATCAAACGTCCGTTGTGATGTTTATTCATTTTGACCAGAATAGCCTTTCTGTAACTTACATATATCTAAATTGACCCAATTTCATTCTTTGATAGGGTGCAGCGGTGTATAACAATACGTCTGACATCCACATTTTGTATAATAATGAAAGTCGTAAAAATAATGAATAATGAATAATGAAAAAGTTGCCTTGCTAATATTGAAAACAAATGTTACGGGAAACTAAAAATCAACTTTGCAGGGCCTTAAGAGCACTCGTACAATCACTGCTGCACTGTAGTTCAATTGGTGGATCGTTTAAAGGTATATTATGTGATCTTTCCAGGGAACGCCCTCAACATCAAAAAAAATAAAATAGAAAGCAGATTTTCTTGCAGATTTACATTTCTGATCATAAATCATGCATACATTCCAAGTTACAGGGCGATACGATTCTTAATTACTTCAAAATCATGGTTTTAGAGTGAAAATAAACTGTCGGAATCCCGACAGTCTATATTTTTCACTCTAAATTCACTCTAAAACTATGATTTTGAGGTAATTAGGAATCGTATCGCTCTGTAACTTGGAATGTATGTATGATTTATGATCGGAAATGTAAATCTGCAAGAAAATCTACTTTCTAAAAAAATCATGAATAGAGGGCGCTCTCTGGAAAAGATCACATAATATGCCTTTAATCATGGGCTCAAGCCCAGTGCGTTTCTCAAAGTGATACTGTTCACAATGTGTTAAACTGCAATTACTGTGTTTGTTGATTTCAATTGAAATAAAACCTTGCCCCATGCCTCCTTCAGATCGTACAGATTGAAGTAGGCATGTTTGGCACACCGTGGTTCCGAAATCACCTAAAAATGGTGGTCCAGTGCATCGGAAGAGCAATACCTGAGCACGTAAAAAGGTCAAAGACTCATTCATAAAGAGTAGGGGATCATCCCGGGTCTGTATCAGTACACACATTGCCCTAGGTTATTATAGGGATCTTGAGGCGATAACAATATTGAAATTGTTCTACCAAGTAAATATGTAGATGTAGATGTAGAGGGCAGTATGCATTAATCAATGACAAGAGATGTTGTTGTAATACTCAGCATGAGGGCAGTGTTCTCTTTCATTTCAGATACAGGCAGCGAGACTCTGCACATAACTAAAGTATTAAGTCGGAAAATGATGTTTTTGTCATATATGTTATGCCTTTTCTACAAGTTTTTAAATCAGGGTTGCAAGAATAAGTTGACAACTATTTTGCTATAAGCAATGCCCAGCGCCCCAGAATGACCATTAATCTCTCTCTATTCTGGCTTGGCACACATGACTCAGTCCAGCTCTGGACAACTCTAAATCATGATGTGTCTATATCAATACAACAATTGGACTAAGGAGTCTGTGGATATTGAATTTTTAGTACAAGGAATATAGCATTGACATTTTTTGTTATTTATTTTTAGTTAAATTTTGCATATCAATTTTAACAAGAAAGAATTCATGACATGTGGGATAACAATTACTTTATTTTGCCCTACTTTTTAACCCACGTTTTGGGTATTTCACAATTTTCTGTAAAATAAAATATTTCAACATTTTCTCTAAATTGAAACCTACATAAAAGCCATCAAAAAAATAGGGGGAGGGAATAGATTAATTGATAAACCAAAAGACTGATAAAAATTCCTTTAAAAAGGAATGGGCGCTCAAATGAACATGCTTCATTTGATTAATGGCCAAATAGACTATAGATAGGATGTTTACATTATTTATATATTTATGTATTATATATTCTTTAACTATTTCTATAAATGACTTGTTAATCCAATTGAAGGATTATCTAATTAATCTATGCATTCATGATTTCATTTAGTATTGATCGATCAATCAATCAATCAATCAATCAATCAATCAATCAATCAATCAATCAATCAATCAATCAATCAATCAATCAATCAATCAATCAATCAATCAATCAATCAATCAATCAATCAATCAATCAATCAATCAATCAATCAATCAATCAATCAATCAATCAATCAATCAATCAATCAATCAATCAATCAATCATTTATGAATTCATCACTTCATTTATTCATTTATTCATCATTCAATGTGATTGATGAATAAAGTAATAATTTTAAAAGCGACTTAATCATATTATTACTAATGAAAGTTTAGTAGAGAACTCAGCAGTTTGGAATTGAAGACTCCAACTTTCCTGGTGTTTATATATTATACCCACATACCAAACTACCAAGACCAACCCACTGATCTCTGTATGTAAGTAATTCATAATTGAACCAGTCAGTATTAGGCCTACAGATGAGTTGATATTGAACAGCGGACTGCGTAAACTACAACTGTACACCGCCCCAACCCACACCTCTCAATGCCCTGTACAATGTACATGCAATGCTTTGCTATTATAATACATCTATATACAGGCTGCATTATAGCTGAGATACTGCACTGTACATATTCATATCGAGAATGTAACCGAGCGTAACTATCTCCATCCTTTATAACGAGCGTGATATTCAGCCTCGTTTATAGTTCGTAAACGCCGATAGCACTCGTACACTACAACTTAACATTTCACTGTTACGTAAATGTTAGTAAGAGGACCATCAGTAAACATGGCAGCCTCCATCTATAATATCTAGAAATACCAAATTGTGTAAGTTTTCGCAAACTGATGACAATACAAGGGCTCCCGCCGTAGCGGGCGCCCAAAAATGTGTTACACATCGCCATCACCCTTGTGGCCATTTTATCAACAAGTGCCTCCTCCGGGAGACAGTCCCATCTTTCAAATATCGGCATTCTTATCGTTTCATCTTTGATTTTCATTTGAACTCAAACAAGGAATTATTTATTGGACAAACAAATCATGGATATTATCAACACACATCTCTAGAATGCATTCATTAAAAACACCTGTATATCAAGGTATTCATAAAATACTAACACATATTCTCTATTCAGTATAGAGTCAATCACACAGATTATCAATAGCGTCAGTGTTGGCTTGAGGCAATATCGTCGCTGTCTGTTTTTGGCCCCTCAGCATGTATAAAGTGAAACTGCCCCAGGTGATGCATTGGAAGTGTTGCTTTAGACATGTTCAGTGGTAAGACCACTTCTAATGTTTGAAAGAGGTGTTTTAGCCTTTGAACATGTTTAGAGCGGACTTCCCAAAGGTTATACATAGGAAATATTACTTTACACATGCTGAAGGGCGGATGGGATACAAGGTTTTGAAAGAACAGCGATGATGTGTGCCGTATATCAGATAATGAAGAATCAGAAAAAAAGGACTTCAAATCAGGATGTTTTTTCTGCAAATGTTTTTCATTAAAGGTATATTATGTGATCTTTCCATGGAACGCCCTCAACATCGAAAAAAAAATTGAAAGCAGATTTTCTTGCAGATTTACATTTCTGATCATAAATCATACATACATTCCAAGTTACAGGGCGATACAATTCTTAATAACTTCAAAATCATGGTTTCAGAGTGAAAATAAACTGTCGGATATCCGACAACTTATTTTATTCTAGTCTAAATTCACTCTAAAACCATGATTTTGAGGTAATTAGGAATCGTATCGCTCTGTAACTTGGAATGTATGCATGATTTATGATCGGAAATGTAAATCTGCAAGAAAATCTACTTTCTAAAAAAAATCATGAATAGAGGGCGCTCTCTGGAAAAGATCACATAATATGCCTTTAACTACATACACCTGAAATATAGAGAGATATTAATACTAACCATAGAGACGTGTTATGCAGTAACACATGTTCACTACTATAGTAGTTGACTCAGTAAGAGCCAATCACACAGATTATCGATAGCATGTTGTTGGCCTGAGGCAATATGTGCCATCATGGCCCATCAGTATCAGATCATGAAGCTAGATACTTCCTACATCATTCTTAGGCCACATTTTTTTTGTTTGATTGTCCATATATCACTTTTAAAAGTTGGGTTGGTCGGTCGGGAAAAGGTGTTTTTTTTTCTTTCTTTTTTTTCTTTTCTCACTTGCCCTTTTTTCAGGTACTAAAAGTAAAATGAGATGTACTTGTTGTGGTAACCAACACGGGGAACATTTGATGAGTATTTTTATTTTCTCAACACTGAAAAAATGAAAATTTTGATTTTCGACTAATATTTGTAAAAAAATGAAATTTTCAACAAAAAAAGTTTTTAAAATTAAAAAAAAAAGGTTTTTGGGTCGGATTGATTAAGAGGGTCGGGCGGACGAAGACAATCAAACAAACAAAAATTGGCCTTGGACTGTTCATTCAAATCCCACCACATAATACCAAAGTGATAATCAGGAAAAAATGACTGCAAATCAGGATGAGTTTTAATCAAATATTTTCATTAGTCACATACATGTACACCTGAAATTTAGGGATATATATTACTAACAGTAACAGATGTTCTCTGTTAGTAGAGTTAATAACACAGATTATCGATAGCATCGTTTTTGGCTTGAGGCGATATGCACTAGTGTCTGATAATGAAGTTGGATACTTCCTACATCATTCACACAGTGTTCATTTTAATCCAATCACATGAATGATTACATAGCAGCAAAGTGATAGACTGCAAATCAGGATGGTTTGTAGGTTTGCTTTATCCCCAAATGTAATGTATTATATCAAGTTAAATGAGGCTATTTTAACAGGTATGTAAAATTTGTATCCACATTTTGGGGTTCAAATCATAAAACTACGGGGGGGGGGGGGGGGGGGGGGTACTCGGATTTGGTTTGGTCGGGGGTGTGCCGCTGGAGATTCAAAACCCATACCCATTTTTAGGGATGATTTTGGAAAAATCGGTACCCATTTTTAGGGGTTTTGCTTCATTTTAGACCAAATTATCGGGAAAATAGACCTAATTTTGGCACATTTTCGCGAAAATATACCTAATTTTGGCAAATTTTCGCGAAAATAGATTCGCGAAAATAGACCCATTTGTAAAAAGTGACCCCATTATTAGGGATTTCCAGCACAAAATCATACCCCATGTTTAGGGATTTTGTGCCCAAAAAGCTACCCATTAGAGCGGCACACCCCCGTATACCGTCTCAGGCGAGTAACCCCCCGGGCATAAAACATGTTTATCAAGTGATTCATCATCACAAGTCATCCAAATCTTGGGGTGTTCAAATTGTTGAATTTTGACCCGATGAGGATCATAGACCCGAGATACTAAAAAACCTACCTTTAGTGCTGTGACGTCTGGGCATAGAACCCAAGGCATCTTTTCATTTAAGCAAATCTTATCTACCAGCAGGATCAAAAGCAGGCCTAAAAAATGTTGATTTCCCAGCAAGCTAACCCAAATTTCCCTCCAAAATGGAAAATTTCCCACTATTTCTTACATGTATTTCTTTAAGGAAGAGCAATCTTTCTCTCCAAATGCCCAAATTGCCCGGCAAGGAGCTTCCCAATTTCCCTTTTTTTCCAGGCCTGATCAAAAGACTTTTCAAAGTCAAGAAATCAAAAATTTGTCAGTTCTGTAAAAATCCTTTGGCAACTACTACAGATTACAAAGATACACAGATTACTTTGCACTGAGGAAAAGTAGTCTGTAGCCAAGACTTCTTTTTGTGTGTACCGTAAACTGGGATTGACTTTGAACACAATACTATTATTTCAAGTATTGTATCTGGAATATGTTCTTGGGTATCTTTGAACAATGTAGGGTAGTTATAGACTTTATTACAAAAATATATTAACTCGTCGATATGAATTAATACTTTTTGAAGTTTTGACCAAAGTCACCCGCTTGTTGGAAAGCCATCCTTATTTACATAATATTTATCTTAATTGGTATCAAACTATGTGCCAACTCGCACTCTTCGTTCTGGACAAATGCAACTTCTTCAAGAAACTATATCTAAGCACTCTTTCTTGGGGAGACAGATCTTTCGCTATTGCAGCTCCTAGTCTCAGGAAAGAACTTCCTATCCATATAAAAACTGCAAAATCTGTTACAATCTTCAAAAACTGTTGAAAATACATCTGATGTCTGAGACATTTTGTAATAATTAAGTAGTTTTATTGTTGTTGTTTATCGTGTTTTATTTATACTGTATTTTATGTTTGTGCCTTGAGCGCTCTTATTTAGAGTGGATATGTGCCTCGTCGCTATTATTATTATTATTCTATTACAGTACATACAAATATACCAAGAATGAAATGAGCAATCAACTTTAAATAAACTTACCAAACCTGAAAGAGAAAGCTTCTCTGTGTGATAAATCCGCCAATATCCGTTACTGTTTCTAGCTCGCTTGTGAAAGATGTCTGACTCTATCAAGGTGACTGTTGCCTGTTCTACATGCACTAGATGCAGATAAATTGATAGTCCTGAAATGTAGAATAGCACGCAGGTTGTGTTGTTATAGTAGACAGATGTGTTTATGTAAGCAACTAAATAAAGGTTAATGATACTGCAAATTGTTTACGTAGGCAACAACATGTATAATGACAAGGGAAAAGGCAATAAAGTTGTGCAGGCTGTTTGAAATCAATATCTGTTTCAACGATGTAAGAAGAATATGCTGTGTATAATTAGAAGATCTGGAAGAACTTGATTTTTTAAATCAAAATTCAAAATAAAACATATATTAGGCAAAAAAAAGTTTTCAAAGTCCTTAAAGATATTAAAATCTATTGTGAAATGTAAGCAAGCTTTCCATTATTTTTGAAAATAGGAGTTTATACTTTGGAAACATGAATAAAAGGAGGTATACTTTTCTTTTGAATTTCTTTATATTTCACATGCATTTTTGCTCTATATCTCAAAATAAGCCTGGCCAACAGACACCTTAAGACTGCATCCCAACTAGACTGTATGTAGCCTAGGCTTAATCAAGTATGAGTTGAACAGTTATTTTAATAACTTACCAAACCTGAAAGAGAAAGCTTCTCCGTGTCTTAAATCCGCCAATATCGGTTACTGTTTCTAGCTCGCTTGTGAAAGATGTCTGACTCTATCAAGGTGACGGTTGTATTAAGACTGTCCTACATACACTAGATGCAGATAAATTGATAGTCCTGAAATGTAAAATAGCACGCAGGTTGTGTTGTTTTAGTAGACAGATGTGTTTATGTAAGCAACCAAAATAAGGGTAGATGATACTGTAAATTGTTTACGTAAGCGACAACATGTATGATGACAAGGGAAAAGGCAATAGTGTTGTGCAGGCTGTTTGAAGTCACCATACATCCAAGCGGTGACAGAACTATACTGAACATTGTACAATTATGATCTTAAAAGTATTAAAATAGCAAATATTGTATTATCAAGCTAAACATTATGAATACATACAACAGCTTTTAAAGATTTAAAAATGCAATGAATGGAGGTTTTACGGTGGTTTTCACTTTATTCAGGATCAAATTTTAATAACAAAAAGTCACATCATTTACTCTTCACATGTCATTGAACTCCTAAATGTGTCAGACTATGTTAATACTAGACTATGTTACTATTGTTTAAAAATACATCCAGATCATCTCAACATTGATATGGCCGGTTGTGAACATAATATTTGAGGAACCTTTGTTATGCTGATAAATACTACGGTCGCTTTGCGATCCAGGTCGCTTTGCGATCCAGGTCGCTTTGCGATCCAGGTCGCTTTGCGAGTCAGGTCGCTCCTGATGACGTAATTTACATCAGTTGTTGTTAAATCGAATGCAATCAAGTCAGCTGCGACCTCACGCAACTTTCCAAAACTTGGGACAGGTCGTACCAGGTTGCTATGCCCGGATCGTTGCAGTTGACTTCAATCCAACTCGTGCGCGACTGGTTGCCTCAATCTATCAAGTTGCTGCAAGCCGTTTGTATCATACAGTTCACTCGAGCAGCGACTTAAGATCGCCACGACCTGCGACTGAATAGTATGCAATAAGCATAACCCTCTGTAAGTACTTGACTTGTATTACATATGGTACTCCACATTGAAAAATTGACTGGGCCGCTCCTAACCAAATTTTCTAGCAATGACCTGCTGTTGATTTCAAACCTTTGATTCCGAAGACTTTCAAGCAATAGGTGTGTGTGCTTAATAATCTATCCTCACAAATATGTAATCTCAATACAGTACAGATGACAATTAATGGGGAAAATAGACATACGCACGTTGAGGAACATCATTTGTGCCGATAAATGCTAAGCAGCTAGCTCGTTTTTTTGTGATGATGTAAAATAGATTGATTGTTTTTCTTTTTCTTGAGACATCTCGCGGGCCACAAAAAACACACTGGCAGGACGCATGAGGCCCGCGGGTCATAGGTTGGCCACCCCTGGTATTTATGGTTATTTTGCAGACATAAGTCATAGGTCGTTGAGTACAGGACATTACAATTTTATAAACGTGACTGGAATTTGAAAATGGCACAAAAAGTTGTACATCAAAGCTGTATAAATGAACATATCAGGAATATTGATTTGATTGGTAGCCAAACCAAGACAAAGATTTGGGGCACAAGAGACATGTAAATTGGCTATGGTGAATCTGGTTAATTCCAACCCTGATTGTGTTCATGGTACATTTTACAGGTTGGTAATAATCCTTATGAGCAGTAAATGGGTTAATGTAAGACATGTAGAGTGTACAGAGTAGAAGCTCTAGGAAGGAAGCTTCTCACTGTAAGTGTAAGTGTAATTTTGTACATGTTTTATGCCAGACTATTTGATGCATTTCAAGTCACGAACCTCCTACAAACAGTGCAGCCAAGAGAACACACTCATGAATAAAAACGTCTTTCTGTGTAGAATTCTATTACTGCAGTCAGCATAATGCCATTATCAATTGCAACCCCAGCCCAGCAGTTTGTTAGATTTATTTTAAAGGTATATTATGTGATCTTTCCAGGGAATGCCCTCAACATCGAAAAAAAAGTGGAAGGAGATTTTCTTGCAGATTTACATTTCTGATCATAAATCGTACATACATTCCAAGTTACAGAGCGATACGATTCTTAATTACTTCAAAATCATGGTTTTAGAGTGAAAATAAAATGTCAGATTACCGACAACTTATTTTACTCTCGTATAAATTCACTCTAAAACCATGATTTTGAGGTAATTAGGAATCGTATTGCTCTGTAACTTGGAATGTAAGTACGATTTATGATCAGAAATGTAAATCTACAAGAAAATCGACTTTCGAAAAAAAATCATGAATAGAGGGCGCTCCCTGGAAAAGATCACATAATATGCCTTTAAACAAACAACAACAAATTTCCCCCTTTATAAAATCGGCGAATCCAGCGAGCTGTTTTGCAACATCCTGCTTCAAATTAATCGCATTCTTTAGCCCACACGCATCTGTCATCGCTGCGTTATACCCACAATGCATACGGCGGCGACTTTGTGTAGGGCACGCTAACGCGATGGCGCGTTGATCATACACGCTGAAGGTATTATTTTTCGCATGAATTAAACCCCGCCCCAAACTATGCACCATTGTCTCATAATGTATGGGCGTGTCGGCTGAAAATCGGCCAAAAACCAATCAAATTGCCTGCTGACATCTCAAACCACACCCACTATATAAGAATTATCTATAACACTAGCTAGTGATGGGTGTGAATATCCTGATGTTTACCCCTCTACAGTCTACACACAGTCATGTACAGTCTTTGAGGTCATCCCTGGGACCCCGGCTACATGCCCTGGCTAGTGGGGTACACTTGTACAATACGCCCTTAGCACACGTCCCAACAGTTTTATGTACAGGCAACAGTACCTTGCATGGTCCCTGCAATGTTATGGGCCCCCTGGTGCCAAGGTTGCAATTGATAAGTGCATAATACTTTTGTTTTTGTTTCAGCAAGTTGTTTATATCTATATCACAATCAAATTCATTCTAGTTCGGATGGCAGAACTTCTTTTGATTCACATATCTTTAGTAAAGAACATGAAGTAGCTCAAATAGATAACACGATTGTTTGGTTGCACATTACACATGCCTGCAATTGCTAAGAGTTTTGTTCCTATAAGGCCAAAAAAAAAGAAAAAAGGTTTGTCTCAAAGCTTGCGAAGGCTTCAAAATCGGGCGACGCACGCTGTTTTTTGTCTTCCATTTTTTATTTTTTTTACATTTTTTTATTTGTGTGGCAATTTGTACTCTTACTATTTGCAACCGTTGACACTTTCTGATATTTGTTTTTTTCTATTTGAAATGAATATTGTGATGTAGTTGTGTAAAGAACAATTGTGCAACTGAGTCATGTAAAAGTTTGAGAAAAGGAAAATCTGCCGATATTTTTAATAAAAACTCGAAATAAAAATTTGTAGGGAAAAAAAAAATTGATTTGACAATTTCCTGCATTTCAGACGCGGTATTTTGGCATTTCAAAACCAATGCGCGCGCAAGCTTTGAGACGAACCTATTATTTTGTTTGGCCTAAGCCAATGCTGAATTTTCCACATCGTTTACTACAGCTGACTCTGGGTTAATTTTATATGATTTATAAAAATTTAATTCCTTTTTTAAAGTCAGCTTTTGCGATTCACATCACAACAAAAACACCCCAGGTTTCACTGCTGGCTTTATTTACAAAAACAATAGTGAAATTTTAATGAATGGATTTGTAGAAGATTTGTTACATAAGACATGCTATGTAATATTATCCTGACATTCAGTGTAAGGCTAGATAGGATTCCCTGAAGAATGTGGAATCGTCAATACTTTGTATTTGAAGAGAAAACATATAGCCGGTGTAAATCCATTCCATGCCTGCAATCAAAGGCTTGGAGACAAAATAGGTGATGTAAAAAAGGCTGAAAATGGTGGGTTACTTGAAGCTATTCTTATTTTGTCTTATGCCCACATTTCGTTTTTAGAACCATTTCAATTGCATTTCTATTTCTTCTTCCTTTTTTACCCCAATATTTCCAGCCCAGTGCACTTAAAGCAATTTGTTGGTTTACATCATATTTTGTATTGCATACATATCGTCGCTGTTCTGACATAACGACACATCACTTTACTTAATTCTGTTGTGATGTGTCGTTATGTCAGAACAGCGACGATATGTGACAATTTTCACCATTTCATCCAATGTAGCAACGTTATTTCCAATACTTTACAATACAACTTGGTTTGATTAGTTAGTGACGTAAACAATAACAATGTTATGATAAATGTTGGTATGACGTAATGCTAGTAACGTCAAAACAGGAGGTAATAAATATTTCTTTATTTGCAACAAAGCGCCGAAATAATTCATCATACAACTTGGTTGTTTGACGTCATTATTTACAGCAAGGAAAGGAATTTTCATACACACAAAAATAAGTATACTTTGTATGTAATAATAAATTATCAAAATGATGCACTGCCCTTATCAAAAGTGCCCGATTCCTATAAAGAAGAGTGTAATATGGTGTTGTATACAATATATTAATTTTGAATGTTTTGCTGTTTATATTAATTTCCAATCTTAACACTTTCCACACAGCTATTGGTTTAACTACGATACAAAACAGATTTTTCAGAAACCTTTCCTAATTTTCATGTCTATCTCAAGGATAACTGAACAAATAATAGGCACATTTGTACTTATTTGGATGCATTTCACATGGTGATTCCAAATATGGTAAATGACATTCAATAATGTTGACATTTTTGAAACATTTTGTGCAATTTTGGATTGTTGCCTGCAGACGCCTGCCGCGTGGACAGTGTTAAGAAGAAGACACAAATGTTAATAAACAAAATTGCATTTCTTAGGCCCTTCACAATTGAAGTTGAGTTTCCTGTTGAGAATAATAACATATTTTTTTATTATTTTATATTTAGTGGTTTCACCTTGAAAATGACTTTCAATAAACTTTCGTTGACTACTTTCTGACTTTAATCATATCAGCTATGATGATGTATAAACATAGAACATGATTGCATTATTACTTGAGTATCAAAATAATCAAAATTGCAAAATAATAAAGGCAGAGTCCTCGATATAATAGGTTGTAATGGGTTGAAATGAATTGAGAACACTTGGTTCAAAATAAAGAAAATAAAAGATAATTAATAATTAAAAGTTACCTTGTATCTTTTTTTAAACATCCAACAGGAAACTCAAAATTGATTGCGAAGGGCCTTATGGGTAACACATTCCACGATTATAGCCAGTGCAGCATTCTTTTGAGATGGCAGCAGATGAGCCCTACTTTCAATCAATCCTCACATACACTTCTGGTTGTCATGATTTATGGAAAAAGATTTACTGGACTCAGATCATAGGTGAATTGCACAGGAAACTACAGCGTGTCCCAAAAAACTGGGTTCAAAAGTTTGCGAGCTTATAACGAAATAAGTAGGAATCATGGATAGTTTATATTTAAGGATATCAATCAAAATATACCTGACCTTAATTGGGTAAATTCAAAGACCCATCCAATATAAACTTTTTGAAATGCAAAGATTTGAATAGAGCGTGGTCAGAACCCATTTGTCCCGATTTAAGGAATAAACCATCCGTGAGTTGCATGAAACTGTGCGCTATACATGCAGTATTCCTGGCGTGGGGTTTATTCTCCGAAAGAACTTAACAATAACTCAGACTATAACAAAGAACCTTTTTTTATATTTATGTAAATAATGAACTTGTATTATTGCAATATGACCATGATAATTTTGTTTACTGACCAAGTCTTTGTAAAGAATGAATGCAAAGGCAAAACTTGGATGAAGTCACAACAATACGCAATTAGAACACATTGGGGCGCTCCTTGAAAAGTGGGACTAATGGGTTTTGACCACGCTCTATTAAAATCTTTGTACTAGTATTTCAAAAAGTTTATATTGGATTAATTACAGAGTTTAACCAATTTATGTCAAATATATTTTGTTTAATATCCCTAAATATAAACTATCCATGTTTTCTACTTTTTGGGCGCCCGCTACTGCGGGAGCCCTTGTATTGTCTTCAGTTTGCGAAATCTTCCACAATTTGGTATTTCTAGATATTATAGATGGAGGCTGCCATGTTTACTGATGGTCTCTTACTAACATTTACGTAACAGTGAAATGTTAAGTTGTAGTGTACGAGTGCTATCGGCGTTTACGAACTATAAACGAGGCTGAATATCACGCTCGTTATAAAGGATGGAGATAGTTACGCTCGGTTACATTCTCGATATGAATATGTACAGTGCAGTATCTCAGCTATAATGCAGCCTGCATATAGATGTATTATAATAGCAAAGCATTGCATGTACAATGTACCTGTTGTACAGGGCATTGAGAGGTGTGGGTTGGGGCGGTGTACAGTTGTAGTTTACGCAGTCCGCTGTTCAATATCAACTCATCTGTAGGTCTACTACTGACTGGTTCAATTATGAATTACTTACATGCAGAGATCAGTGGGTTGGTCTTGGTAGTTTGGTACGTGGGTATAATATAAACACCAGGAAAGTTGGAGTCTTCAATTCCAAACTGCTGAGTTCTCCACTAAACTTTCATTAGTAATAATATATGATTAAGTCGCTTTTAAAATTATTACTTTATTCATCAATCACATTGAATGATGAATAAATGAAGTGATGAATTCATAAATCATTAAATGATTGACTATTGACAGATGTAATAATATTGATTGATTGATTGATTGATTGATTGATTGATTGATTGATTGATTGATTGATTGATTGATTGATTGATTGATTGATTGATTGATTGATTGATTGATTGATTGATTGATTGATTGATTGATTGATTGATTGATTGATTGATTGATTGATTGATTGATACATCAATACACATGAGCGTTGAAAGGCGGAATATACATACGCGTGCGTCTGGTAAGTTACGCCACTGTCCAGAGGAAGCCAAATAGAGTATAGTGCTTAACGGGTACGCCGACGACAAGTTTAAGACTTTTACACTTTCATCAGGATTAGCTCTGACTTCTTCAGGACCAAATTATTATATTTAATAGAATTTGTAATCAATCAAAAGTCCTATCTAGATTTATTATTTAATATATTGTAATTAATCAAATGAAACATGTTCAATTTTTATTTAGTTATAAGCTCGCAAACTTTTGAACCCAGTTTTTTAGGACACGCTGTATTATACCATCATGTTGGGAAAACATCTGAAGGCAGATGCACAATACACATATCTCACTATAATTGCTGTATCATCAATCATCATGCACACTTCTGGTTGCCATGATTTATGGGGAAAGATGTGCTAAGATTCAAATCATAGATGGAATTCCAAAGACGTCTAAATACCATCATGTTGGAAAAACATCTGAAGGCAATTGCGCAGTACACAGGTACATGTATACATATCTAACCTAATTTGCGGATACTATCCTCTCTCAGTCAAGTTATAACATAGTTATCAACTGACATCCACTATAAGAGCAGTTTGACACATCCGGCTTATGTGTCTATATCATTTCAGTCACTATATAAATCTAACGTGTTACGCTGATGACAGCCCGCAAATCCCCAAGCACTCGGCACTCACTGATGATTTTTTTAACGCTTAAGCAATGATATATGGCCATGCGTTTTGAACTGGGCCTGCAAAAAGGTGGAGTTGTGACATCGGCACATCAAAAATGACATTGTCTATTCAATTTCTTGTATAAAAATACCACCTACGTAGCTAAATTTGGTATCAAAATAAAGCTCTTATGCAGGGCAAGAAGATAAAAGTATTAGCATGTGTTAAAATTTTGTCATTTTTTGTTAATTAATGGTTAATTAACCAACATCAGGGGTGGAGGAGAGTCCGGCGCAGGAGAGTCCGGCGCAGCAAATTTGGCATCTACAGTACAGTTCAGTGCAATTGAGTTAAATCATGTTTATGGAATGAAATTGTTGCATCTAAATACATAAACTCTGGTAAATAAACTGATTTGAATAATTTAGATGTTTAATAATGGGTAATCACCTTAATTAATAAAGAATTAATCAATAATTACAGACCCGCAATGCATTGAAGAACTACATGTGTATGACTGGATGGATATGTACCGACGCAGCGTCTTTTACCAGCACATACGGTTAGGCAAAGTGATCATGGTATGGGATGCATGAGTGATTCTATTGAGGGGATAATGTGATCAATACAAAGTATGAACCTTTGTCTTTCAAACAATACACTTTTGGATTGTTAGATACCTTTGGTTATGTAACGTCATTAACATAAACACAATAGGTTTCAGACACTGACTGAAATCTGCCAATTATTTGGCTGGATATGTAATATGTTGAATATGGGTTGATTGATACATTTGCGTATATCTCGGCAGTGCAAGCATAAAAACAGATAACACTTGGCACATAGTTAGAATACACACTTATCTCTGTTTGACACTCTTTTTTTAGATCTGAATGCCTTAATACGAACTAGAAGGGACCATCTCAAATACGCTTTTATTTAGCAAAATCCACAATAATATACCTTAGAAAACAACAAAGGATAAAGAACAATAGAGGGATTATAATTTAATAAATTGTTGTGGGATGTAAAGCAATAATAGTGGGGATTTCAAAAGGAGCTGTTCATAAAATTTCCTCAAACCATTGAAATTATATGACGATTACTTACACAATACATATCTAGTAGCTCTAAAGATAACAGTAATAAGAGAGGTTGTGGCAGCCATCTTTGATTGATACATTCCTGTATATCTTTATTTTGACTATCACAATATGTTTACACATTGATTTAAACATTTTTCATTATTTCTGATTAGAATTTGAAGGCACAGTAAGCTTTTATCTGGTAAATTTCATGATTTTAGCAATTTTGGGCCCGTTTCAAAATTATCTGCCGTCTGCGCATGCGCATTTTTTCTGCAGGTTTCATGCGAATAAGTTCAGATAATTAGTTAACTATCATATGGAATCTTCCAAACTGGTTAATTGCTTGAATTTTTCCTAAATTGTTTGATTTTCCACCATATTAGTGATTCACTGACTGGGCATTTTGAATTAAAAATTAGCTATTTGAAATACTGATATTTGTATACCTTTTATTCAATTGCTTCTCCTTACTTTTTCCTCTTATACTACACATTCCAAATTACACAGGGATTAAGGTTATTGTCTTTAGTATCATATTTATGCGAAAAAAAATCGGGATTTACCTGCTTCTGATGTCATGTTATGCAATCTTCTTACCACGTGTTTCATAAAAACAATTCAAATTTCCCGCCAAATAACTGATTTAGCAGTGTCCCAAGTGTACTTACTTTGAGACAGTGCTATGACGTCATAGTTCACATTTAAAAATCCAAAAGTGTATTGAAAGGTTCATACTTTGTATTGATCACATTATCCCCTCAATAGAATCACTCATGCATCCCATACCATGATCACTTTCATTATTTATTGACTGCCCCTCGTATGTCAGATTTTTTTCTTCGCAAAATGACATTTTTTCCAGCCCGGTGCAAAATACTGTAAACATTACCTAGATATAGAAAGTTATATATGCTTGGAAAGCTTTAACTGTCAGGAATTCAAATCTGCAATAATTAACCTTGTAGGGTATGCAGAATTGTTTTCATATTTTTTTTTTCTCAGCAGATTTTTTTCATAAATTGTTGACCTTTTCAAATTCATAACCTTCTAGGGGTTCATCCTATGTTAATTTTAAGTGCATTTTTAAACTCCTAAGACAATTTTAATCAAGAAAATGTATACTTTTGTGGGGGTATTGCCTAGTATAGAAAAGTTATCGCCATTCAAATGAAAATACACGCGATATTCACCAATTTTAAGTTCGTCACACGAGACCGGCCCAACTTAAAACGCATGGCCATATAAGACATGTTTCTATATCATTTCAGTCACTATATAAATCTAGTATGTAACGCTGATATGACAGCCCGCAAATCCCCAAGCACTCGGCACTCACTGATGATTTTGTTAACGCTTAAGAAATGTTATAAGAAATGTTTCTATATCATTTCAGTCACTGAACTCACTATAAATCTAGTATGTTACGCTGATATGACAGCCCGCAAATCCCCAAGCACTCTGCACTCACTGATGATTTTGTTAACGCTTAAGCAATGTTATAAGAAATGTTTCTATATCATTTCAGTCACTATAGAAATCTAGTATGTTACGCTGATATGACAGCCCGCAAATCCCCAAGCACTCTGCACTCACTGATGATTTTGTTAACGCTTAAGCAATGTTATAAGACATGTTTCTATATCATTTCAGTCACTATAGAAATCTAGTATGATACGCTGATATGACAGCCCGCAAATCCCCAAGTACTCGGCACTTACTGATGATTTTGTTAATGCTTAAGCAATGTTATAAGACAAGTATTTACTTCATAGTGTATATTTCTGACACACAAAGAATTCTGACACTGCATTTAAAGACATACATGTACAAAGCTTTGAGGGGGCCACTTCCAGGAGATGAATCCCATATGTACCTCTATTAGGCCAAATTAAATGAATTGTTTGTCTCAAAGCTCCCGCGCGCGTTAGTTTATTGGTGCGCATTAGATTTTGTTCTTCTTTTTTTTTTTCAAAAAAATTAAAAAATTAAAAAATCCAAAATTTCACCGATTTTCATTGATCACATCATCTTTAAATACAAAAGTTCACTTTTACAAGGATTTCAATATTTTATATTTAAAAAAAAAAAAAAAAATTGAAAATAAAACCGCATTCCGCATTAGTTTTACAACAGGAGAGGAGCTTTGAGACAAACAATTAATTTAATTTGGCCTTTTAATACTTCGCTTTTCTAAAGAATTAAGGTAAACGGTTTCAGATGGATGCCTAAGTAATTCTTTGGTGCAAAAAACTATATTTCCATAAAAATTGAGGGCGCACTCCCATACGTATCTCTCAATGCCCATGTACAGTATGATGATGATCCCGTTTTGGTTAAAAAATCCTTTGAAAAGATGAGCAGCCCCCTCCCCTCCCTCCCCAAACAATTGTGAAGAGAAAAACAGTCATAAGGCCAACACAAATAATATGTTTGGTTGTCCTCTACTACTGACCGAAAAAATACGGGAAAAAAACCGGGTCACAATTTTTTTTTTTTTTTTAATTCCGAAAAATTTCACACAATTTTGGACATATTTTGTCCCAAAGATGTAGAAATAAATTCTATGAAATGATTTGAAGTCCAATTTATCAAATGTAAGTAAATAATATTGCTATGCTACATTCCATGTTTAAATTGCACTTAGTCGAAGCCCGGTATAGGGGGGGGGGGAAGAAGAAGAAAAAAACCTACCTACCGACCGACCCACAATTTTTTTTCTTCTGGAGGGCAACCAAACATTTTTTTTGTTGCCTAAGTGAGAGTAGGAATCCAATCTTCAGTCATACATCCCCTTCTCAGTCATTTAATATTAAAAATGAGTCCCCTTCCTCCAGCGCCTCATCTGTGATGATGAAGTTGAAAGTGTTGACATAGCAGTAATTGATACTTCAAACCATATCAACATGTACATAAGAAGTTTCTTAAATTCTTATAATGGTGTATCATAGTACTGTAGGTCCTGAGGTAAATGCCATGCCCTGCCCTGTCATCCATGGTATCCAAAGCATGGAGCTAGTAGTTCATGTTCAGAGGTAACAGTACACCGCTAGCATAATGCGGATTTAGGTTTTATGTCCAAAATATTATGACATTATGGATTTATAGCAGTTCCTTGCAGGGGAATTTGGTATTTTGGTGGAAATATTTGCTCTAAAATAAGATACCAATTAAATAAAAATTCCCTTTAAAAGGGAAAACCCAGTATCAGGTAAAATCCCTTGCAATGAGGTGAAGACCATTTCGCAATCGGTTTCATGTTTATCAAAAAATCTATTACGTATTTGTGCGCATACTGTGGGCATTATCATCCTTCTGACAGAAATATCTTAGTTTTGACGTATTCCATAGTTTTACCATAGATCCTCGATTACAGAATACACTACATGTCAATGTATTGATGGTGTGTGGAGGTCACACTCCCTGCTGATTTCTATGTTTATACATAACTGTTTTAAGTGAAGCTATTTAAAGATAACTTAGTCAAAGCATAGATCGTTGGTGAGAGAAGTTGGTAAAAAGTAACATTTTCTATCTGATAACTTCGGAAATACCCCATCGTTTTCTCTCGTTCGACCAATATTCTGATGTGACAGAGGCATGTTTTTGCCATTTTTGCCACTAAATTCATGATTAGCCACAAAAAGAAGTACACTTTTAACACCAGAGTTAACCGGTGACCTACCCCCTATACCAACCACAAAGCCAAGCTATATGCCCAGACTACGGGGCGAAAATGGAGAGGGGAATTTTCTCTTCTGAACATACAGACATCTGTTGCTATCTGGCTGGAAAATTCACATTTGTATCCACAGCTGGAGGCTAATTAGTGAAGTGCACAGGGACTCAAAAATCACAATATGGTTTTGTAGCAGTGTTCTGTAAGAGTTGTAGTGTTGTCAATTCAGTCACATATTTAAACAGACCCCTAGACAATGCTCAATTTGTACTAATATAAAAAGATGACGCCTGTAGCCCTGATGAATGCCAGTGAATGAACCTATCGTCTGCCAGGTGTTCATGGCAATATAATTATGGCAATAAAGCAACACACTGTGAGTGCATACGTTATTTCAGCGGATAATTTTAGTTAATATTCACACAATATACTCATTTTTCCAATGAAATTGTTGTCATATTATGCCATAAATGGTAGTGAAACATTTGTATGCATTTGAAATCATCAGCATTCAAGAATCGTGAACAATTTTGCAATGTAATTTCCCAGTTGCTAGTAACCTGCAATGACATTTGGCACCAAATCAATTACCTAACTAATTAAGGGTGAAGAATAGCGTCAAGGAATTATGGAATGATATTTACCCCCCTGTGTCTCGCTGACGGACCTCTTAATGATTATCAAAATATAATGTTACAAACTGATCTAGAGGCGGAAGCTTTATGTGATGGTGCTTGGCCTGCATGCATCCAGCTTAATAGAAAGTAAATACTGGGAGTATGTATGAGGGTCATTCAATAAGTTCAACCTCCTATCTCCTACCTTTGCTATTATATAAAAGCCAGTCTTATGAAATATTCTGCAATTGTAGCTTTCAACATCGACCTTAGAAGGAATCGTCCATGCTTTGAATTTCAGCTACAATTCAAAATTGGTTTGAGTACTGGTTGTACTTTCCTGGAGATGCAGTGAAAACCAAATGTCCACTTAGTGGGTCGGAAACGGATGCAAAAACAACAAAATATCTCCAAAGCGCTTATCATTTCGCCAATTCTAAGAGACAAAATGTACATTGGTCAAATATAACCGTTCTAAATTTCAGATATCTCTTTCACAGACTATAAGACAATACGGAGAAAAAAATACAAACATGTTTACATTTTTATGGTAATTTTATGTTTCCATTGTCCAAAATCTCTCACTGGCTTTGACTACATCAGAAAAAAAGTGATTAATTATCATTTACTATACCTTGGTAGCCACGATTCAGAGCTATAATCATGACAAATGACACATTCATGTTATGAAGAAGAAGGTAGAACTTATTCAATGACCCTTATATCTAGTAGCTAGCAATACATGTACCCACAGGCTTGATTGCTTCAATTTGTAACAGTTATCCTGTTTGATTGCTTCTGCCAGCATTCTTCTAATGCTCTCAACCAAACATATAAAATAAGATCTAAAATCTCTTTTTGGTTATATTTGTCATGAAATGGATAAATCTAGTCATAAAAATAGTACAGTAGTCACAATTTCAGAAGACTTGCTTTACTGAAGGCAAACTTGTCAAAAAAATAATCAAAGGCTTACTAGTTGGAAATATGGTGTCATACGCTTTTAAATATTATGCATTGATAAAGTAACATCCATATACAAATTTGCAATAAATTGTAATTTTACTATCTTCTGAAGATAGCATGATTTATAGCATGTTTTTAAAAGATTAATAAATCCTGGTTGCACTGACAAGTTAATGTACGATTTGAGTATGTAAAACATCTGACGGAAGTCCATAAAGACAGGTAAGTGAATATTTCAAAAAACTGATGAAAAGAGTGTTGGGTGTGCGTATGTGTGCGTAATTTTACACAATCAGCCATTTCTATTCAGTTTTGCGTGTTGATTTATTTGTGATTTCGTGTATGAAGTGTCAAACAAGTGACATTCAAAAGCCCTCTTAAATGGAATGCAGGTTTTGGGCGGCAGTAAAATTCTGGCTTTATTTTCATTAAAGGGGCACTACGAGATGTGTTGGAGGCTGCGCCCTCAATTATGATAAAAACTGGGATTAGTATATTTGTATGAACTTACACCTATAAGTATTAAGAAAAATCAGCCCTCTTTGTACAAGAAATCGTCGATTCAAAAATGCTCGTAGAGCCGCAACAAGCATTTTACGTCCGACAGTATCCCCCTGCAGTACGCGTGATACATACCGCGAACCATATTTGCATAAAGGGCGTTTTCAATAAATAGCGATAATATTGTTTTAATCAAGTTTTGCTGTGTTTCTGTTAGTAGAAACAACAATAATGGCAATTTTTAATGTTCATCTTGAATTCTGAAGTAAATTTTTAAACACCACTTAATGTCCCTTTAACAACGTAATTTATTCGCAAAAAACCTCAATATTTGGATCTTTCCGTCTTGCTTTGAGCAACTACAATAACACAAACTCCCCCGTTTTTTTGGAAAATGATGACACTTCCATACCAAATGATTATAAGGATGGTACTTTTAATCTAAGTATCTATGCAACTGTTGCAGAAAAATTCAGCGAGTCAAAATAAACAAATACCTTATTTCATCTGTATTTCATTCTATCATGAAATTCAAAATGGACACCACACATTTCACGGAAAATGGTGTAATACCGTAATCCCCACGTACACAGGAGATAGATTTTATCGTATCGTAAATAAAAATATTATATTACATGTACCTATCTTCCGATTAATAATCCTTGGGACATCCTGAGAATATGCACGGGCATGCATAGCCACCCACCTAGAAAAAAAAACGCAGCTGAAATACAGTGATCGAGACACCCCGGGAGATGGAGCACGTGTTTGGTATCACCTGAGTTCCAGCGATGTCGTTCAAGGGATTGAGTGAATCAGGCTATGATAAGTAATCCCAACTTAACGCTTTTCACATGGCAGGCGTCTGCAGACGACACTACAAAATGTCACAAATGTTTCAAAAATGTGAACATTATTGAATTTCATCATCATATTTGGAATCACCATGTGAAATGCATTGAAAAAAGTACAAACATGCCTAGTTTTGGGTCAGTAATCTTTAGAAAATTGGGAAAGGTTTCTGAAAAATCTGTTTTTATATGGTAAAAATAATAGCCGCGTGGAAAGTGTTAACGCTCTCATGGATGGACACCCTGTTATCCATATTAATGTAAAATTGGAATGTTACACTGCAATGCATCAAATGTTGTATTAAATGTGGCAAGCTCATACGTGTGAAAATAACAACTTGGTTGGGTGACCCAATTAAATGTTGTTTTTCTCATCAAAATTGAGATTTTGATATCAGCAGAAAGCCCATTTATTTTGTCATTAACTCTGTAAAGTTCAAGGCTTGAAAGATGATTCCTTTAGATGTTATGAGTGAAAAAGAAGTGAAGTATATACCACTCCAAACATTTGCATATTGTTCTATTTTTGGTTCTGTCATAAAAACCACTCTGGAAATTAACTCATATGTTGGAATATGACTGTATTTATGATCAGGGTTGTCACTAAGCCGGCCAACAAAAATAATGTAACCATTCAGACCGACGTTTCAAGTTGATACTACTACCCTTCATCAGGGACAAAATAAAAAAACATAAGTAATAAAGAAGATAATGAACTAGACAAGTTCACTACGAATCATGTATCCAAGTTACTAAATTATATGAACAAATACATAAAGGAAAATGATGTTGACAAATAAAGTTTTGGTGTATAAACATAAGCAATTAAAACTCTCTGAACATTTTAGAGAATAAAGTAAAATGGGCAATGCTAAGCAGGATGCCATGCAAGGCCCTTTTCACATATCTTCAGAATTGAGGCTTCAAAAGCAAGGAATCAAGAACATTGGAAACTGTTGATGATTCAGCTTTTGTGAATCTAAGATTGACAAGAAGAAAATTTGACATCAGGTATATGCCCATGTGCTTGTTCATATTTAACCCTAACCCTACTACGTAACACAGAAACAACACGGCCAGTAACATTTGGCTTGCGCGCGCACAAGTTCTGTCTCATATAGCACTAAAAAACGGGTGGTCTCCGATTTTTTAGCCTGTGAAGCCCCCCCCCCCCCCCCATGGGCTGAGTGGTGGTATATCTCGCCTGTCACACGGCCGACCCTGGTTCAATTCCTGTGGCCGGCATAATTGTTCACATTTTTTATTTAACCCCATCCCCTGTTTAACCCCCTCCCCTGTTCTTCGTTCCATCCCCACTGCCACTTTCTAGGGTTAGGGTTAAACTTTAAATACACAATATACAGTGCAATGTTTACCTGTTGTTAGTCCGCAGATAGAGGTATGGGTAAGCTGTATTTGTTTCAGTCAGGTGTTCATCTAGTAGAATGACTATGGATGTATGCCTGCAATGAAAAGAGATTAGATTGGGGTTTAACAAAAAGTAATCCTAATTTGTTGGTGAAAAAAGTTCATGTTAATAATAATAATAATAATATTTATTTCTTATAGCCCAATTACATCAAAAAGAACTCATCAAGGCGCTTTACAAAGATACATTAAAAGCGTAAAGCACACGTCACGGTAGCAATATAAATATACAATATTAATTAAAAAAATTGTTACTTGATTGCATTAATTCTATTTGTGTGACCATTTTTCTTATCTCACTTGCTGCAGCATGACTCAACTCAATGCAACTCTGTTTCCACAAAACCAAAATGATGTCATTTTTAGCAAACTGAGGAGTGCTTTAATGTAAGCTGGTAATGATGATAATCCCCTTCAGATTGAGACATCAATCAAGGTTTAATGTGAAAAAACATATCGGGTATACAATGTATGGCTGCCATATACTGGTACAATAGTATGATGTTCCATTTTTGAAACTCATTTAAAGAAAGGATAGTCATTGTATTTTTTGTATGTGATTTTTCCAATTATAGCATTTTATGGAAACTTTGCACGGGATATGTGAATGGAAAGGGATAAGGCTATATTAAAAAACCTTTTGTCTCAAAACCTAATGCAGAATGCGTTTTTTGGGTTTTTTTTAATATAAAATATTGAAATCCTTGTAAAAGTGACCTTTTGTATTTAAAATGATGTGATCAATGAAAATCTGAAAAATCTGTGAAACTTTGGGAATTTTTTGCAAAAAAATAAAAATAAAAATAAAATAAACATTTCTAACGCGAATCAGTTAACTAACGCGCGCGGGAGCTTTCAGACAATTTTTTTTTTAATATAACTTAACCTTGATCAGCCATCTCAAAATGACGAAACATGACTTGTCCGCAATTCCAATGGAGCAGATCGCCCATTCATTCATGTCAGAGTTTTATTGGGACACCCTGTACATATGACCAGATCACTTTCCATCCAGCCAACCAGGTGATCTGATTAAATGTTCAAGATATATTGTAGTTCCCAATGGGAAAACGTATCACTTGCTCCACTTGAGATATAAATGGAAAGAAAGTTGCACCGCCGTGTTCTTGTACAAATGCTAAGTAGATCAAGTCCCACAAGGTGTTTGTGTGTTTGCTTATCCAAAACACACCTCTTGCACACACATGTCCAGTCCTTCTAAATGAACGCTTTGGTTGATTGGTTGATTGGGTGATTGGTTGGTTAGTTGGTTGCTTGCTTGCTTGCTTGCTTGCTTGCTGAAATCCAAAACACCTCTTGCACACACATGTCCCGTCCTTCTAAATGAACGCTTTGGTTGATTGGTTGATTGGGTGATTGGTTGGTTGGTGTTGGCAGGTCAGGATTCTTTTATATATTTCCCTTTTATTATTAATTAGTTTCTTTAGATGATGATGTTTACTTTTCAGGCCACAGTATAGTGGTTTAATGGATTTAGTATGTACTGCCTTATCTCTGGACTAAACAAAAAATGTCAAATGTTGCACATTAAAACACATTCCAAAAAAAGACTGTTTTGGAAGTCATGCAAAAAAAATGCCAAATACAAAAATTCAAGTAGTGAATCACACCCTGATTTGATTTGATTACATTTGAGTCCTACATTTGAGTCCTATAACTGAATAAACCTCTTTTAGCTTGTTTCCATTGGGGTCCGTTAGATGTGTGAACAGATACAGACCGGGATGATCTCCCACTCTTTATGAAAGAGTCTTTAACCTACCATCTGTATTTCATTCAAAAAGGCCAAAAGGAATTGTTGTGTTGTCCTTAAGTGCCAAAAAGCTTGAAGTCGGGCCGGTCGGTCATTTTTCCTTTTTTCTTTCTTTCTTTTGCTGACAAATAGTACTGACAGACCATGGTTCATGACAAGCAATATTGGTAAACGTCAATTTGACTAATGTTTTGTAGTGTGATAAATAGTTTGAAAGCAATCTATTCAGGCAAACTTATTCATTTCAAGCAGAAAATAGTAATATTTCAACAAATTGTGTAATACTAATATTTAAATCTTAAAAAACAAATTGCGGCCCTGATTTTTGAGATCTTAGGGTCGGTCGCTGAGGGCAACACAACAACAAAAAACTGGCCAAATAAGCTAAGGCACCGTTAAAATTGATGACAATTACACTTTTGTATGTATATCTACCAGATGGTTTTTTATATCAACTTGAATATGATGCATAAAACTGGAAGCAAAATGAGCCACAACTACTCTATAGAAGCATATAAAACGACACAAGCTTTGTATACTAATGGAATTCAGTGAGGTCTTCACAGAATTCTTGCTCTGATTTATATCATCAATCCAGGGACAGTCCCTTATGAATGTTATATCTGGTGAGAGGGCTTTACTCAGCACAGATGATCCATTTGGGATGTGACACAAACATGTGCTGTGGTTTTGCCATTTGATTTTACGAGTACTGTTTTCAATCTTTTTGAGAAAAGAAAATTCCACTATTGTTTCATTGCCACCATATAACTGAGAAATTTACAAAAGATGGAGATATTTGACTGTGGAAAATGTGCTCAAATATTCATATCATTTGTGTGATTTTGGAAAATTACTATATCCACGTCTCAACTTTATACTGGCCAGCTATGCGTCCCTACCAAGGCTTAAGTATCCCCTTGGCTGTTATGTACATTATGTATGACTTAGATTTAATGCGAGAATCGGGTCAATCCTAAAATACCTCACACATACTCACTGTCTATCTGCCGGACGCTTCATACAAATTGAAATCATTAGAGAAAACGACCGATGGAAAATACACAATTTAAATGCTAATCTTTTCTGTTGATTACATGGCCACAATGGCTTTACTACGCTCTATCATTGTTCACATGTGATATCACCCTGTGATGTGTGTTAGTATCCAATTTGTGTCACCTGTTGAGCACATTGGGTTCATTTAAAGGTAGAACATCTGATGGATGGCCTGATTTTCAACTTGATGTTTTCTTTTTTACATGAAAGGTCATCCCTAAAATTGTCGCATTCCAAAGTTTGATTTGCATAACTCTAATGGTTCTTATTTTAGAAGCACAAAGGTCACAAGAAATTAGCCCAATGAGTACGCACTACGCAGTATATATATTCACCACAATTTAGCCTGTAATTTCTAAATGGAAACTTGATATTTTCTATTTTACATGAAAAGGTCATCCCTAAAATTGTCGCATTCCAAAGTTTGAGTTGCATAACTCCAATGGTTCTTATTTTAAAAGCATACGGTCACAAGAAATTAGCCCAATGAGTACGCACTACATATATTCACCACAATTTAGCCTGTAATTTCTAAATGGAACATATCTGGCCCCCTAAGATTTTACAGACATAATGAGAAAAATATGGGGATTCTTCTGATATCAAAATATCTTGATGTGGGAAAAAAAATCATAGCCAAAAAAAGTGATCAGAACATACACCTTTAACTCAATCAAACCAAATCAGTTATTTCGAACTATCAATTTCAATCTGATAAAAACAAGACATTTTAATGCAAAATCTAAACAAGATTTAGAAAGTTTAGTCATGCATGTGATAAAATAAAGCTTCCAATCTTGCAAACATCTTCATATCACTGTCTAAAATCACACTTTTTTCGATTCACTTTAAGTAAGCTTGTAACTGAAATACATACAAATGAACAAATTAAAAGCAATATATCTTCACCAATGTTGTGTTATTCAGGCACGAAAAGATTTGTTTGGAACAAACAAAAAACGGATAATATTGTGATGTTTCCACTTCCTAGAAAATTTCAAATTCATGAAATTCTGGTTTTTATGTAATGTTCAGGTATGAAATGATTCCAGATAATTTTGCCGCCTGGTCCATTTTGTTTTTTCAAAACACATCAACAACTCCCTCTAATTTAATTTTCGTTGAAGCCAATTACGGAGGGAGACAGTTTTGGAACTTTCTTGTATGGGATCTTAAAAAGTACCACTTTTTGTAAAACATCATTTTGGGGAAATGTGACTGGTTTGGGAAAAGTTAATCATGATGTATTGAAAAGGAAAAAACTTTCTAGGTGTAGCCAAGCATTTTCTCTTTTCATAAACATTTCAATATCTCAAAACGTTTATTGTGTGTGGAGTTATGCAAACAAACGTGGTCTAATTTTAGGTGTGGGGGGGGGTTAAATTTACTTTTTGAACCCTTTATATATACAATACAAATCGCTTTTAGGCGACAGTGAAAAAACCTTTTATATGGGCCTGACCAACTCACTTTTATTTTTTTAAATTCCATTTTTTTTTTCTCATTTTTTTTAAATTTTTTTTTTTTAGAAACATCTTGTGACAATCTTTTTAATTTTTTTGATTTAAACAAAAATTGTTGACAATTCACCCAAAATTAATTCCCGAAATGTTTCAAAAAACCAACAACAAAACCACCTGAACGACCATTCCTAACAGGCCTGTTTGCCCATAAACACTAGGGTGTGTTTTCCGATGCCTTATGTCAGTGTTATTTCCGTATGGTTCATATTTCATGCTACATCATATAGCCCTATGCGCTTTTTTGCCATTAAAAATAATTTTGTTTGTCAAAGCTCAGGATACATTGAAAATTATGGTATGTGGATTACTTTTCTTCCCTGCCTTCGACTTCGTATCTCATTGTAAAATTTGGCAACCAATTTGCTGATTGGGACAAATGAAAATGTAAAAAATAAAACAAACATTGCTTTCAACAACATGATACATTATACATGTTATTGTTAATGCATATTGCTATCAGCAGTAGACAGCAATCAAAATAAAACATTACGAACAACTGTCTGATACAATATACATGTACATGTTATTGTCATGCATGTATTGCTATCAGCAGTAGATAGCAATAAAATAATAAAATAAAAGATGAAAAAACAATATTTGCGTTTTGGGGAATTTCACTATTTTATACACACCCGCAGTGCAGAATGTTTGAGCAACCAAATTAATTGATTTTATTTGGACTACTAATAAAAATTTCCCATTATTTTCATTTATGGGTTAAAGCACTCTATGTCGAGTCCCACAAACACAATTATGTAACTAAATTACTCTTATATCAAACCAAGCTCTAGGCTTACTGTTAAAGATGGTTCTTTTCCAAGCTCATATTTTTCACATTCACACAAATTTAAAATACTGCATAAATTGTTCCATATGTTATATTGCTTTTCTTAGAACAATAAACTTCGGATATCTATCCCCATTTACTACTTGCGTATATCTGATATCATCACAAAAAGCAAGTAAATGAACGTACCATGAACATTTCACATTTAAATTAAGCATCTCGTTACATGTTTATATGATCAAGATTAACACTTTCCACGCGGCTATTAGTTTTACCATATACAAAACAGATTTTTCAGAAAACTTTCCCAGTTTTCAAAGTCTATTTCATGGATTACTGAACCAATACTGGGCATGTTTGTACTTATGTCAATGCATTTCTCATGGTGATTCCAAATATGGTAATGAAATTCAATAAATTTGACATTTTTGAAACATTTTGTGAAATTTTGGAATGTCGTCTGCAGCCGCCTGCCGCATGGAAAGTGTTAATAAAGATGACATGCCGTTTTTATTAAAACTGTCCACAGTATTTTCACTCAATTATTTCTCTCGGTTCACTAACACGTAATTGCGGTGCATAATTTCAAACACCCTGTATTACAACATCATTCCCCTCATATCAATTTACCATGGTTCAGAGTTGCGCTAGTTAAATATCACTTTACTTCTTTTTAGCCCCCAGTATCTTATAATAATGCATTTTGATACTAGTTTTGCTTCTAGGGACAGAATACATTGGATTCAATATTAGAGAGCCTTGTATCGTAGTCCGTCACCCGTCGTCTGTCACCCATCGTCCGCTATAGCTGCAAGACAAATGGTAAAAGCTGAAACCCTTTGGTAAACCTCAAAGTAACAAAAGACAACAAATTGCACTAGACGGGACTTCTTACAGTTATTCAAATGTTTGGATAACAGATAGGTTTTGTGCATTTTGTCTCTTTTGGGAAGAATATAGGCTGTATAACAACCGGCTTTCACAATTTTGCTATGTTCACTATACATGTACACACATTAGGCTATATTAAAAAAACCTTTTGTCTCAAAGCTCTTCAGTTTTTCAAAACCTAATGCGGAATGTGGTGGGGTTTTTAATTTTTTTTATAAATATAAAATATTGAAATCCTTGTAAAAGTGACCTTTTGTATTTAAAATGATGTGATCAATGGAAATCTGGAGAAAAAAATGGTGAAACTGACGCGCGCGGGAGCTTTGAGACAAACATTTTTTTTTAATATAGCCTTATCAGTAACATTGCAAAATCTCACATTTATCAGAAAAGTGATTTATAAGATGTGCTCCTAGTTAATACAATTATATTCTGTTACAATGAATTGCCCCTTTTCCCTGGGCTGTAAATGATCTCAAGCACTGCTGAGTGCTTTTTTCTCCCTTTTTTACAAAGTAAGATGTTTTGTTTAAAAAGCATTAAGCATTGATCACCTCTTTTGAACCCCTCAACGAGGTCTATCTATCCATCCCATATTGCCCTTGGCTTAGCCAGCCTATTCAGTGAAGCAATGTGGAACGCACTGTAGCGTTGTCGGGATAGATAACGTCAGCCGTTAACAATGAGAATATGCACTGGCAACTGATACTAGTGTTTTTGTGGCAATATTAACATTGTAAGTTTTTTCAACAGATTTCGAGTGCAGTGGAATCTTTTGGGAGTGTTTTACTTTCTTGAAATTTCACAAATTGTTACAAATAAGTCTCTTCAGGACATGCAAGCATGACATCTGGGGGAAGGGAGAGAGGAGGCCCATTTTAATTTGCATCGGCATTAGCAGATACATTGTATGCCACTGGCCCTGTGAAAAAAGTTAGGATATGGTAAAAGCAAGCAAAGGGAGCAATTGAAGCTGACGGGTTTATGTTTTTAGTGGTAAAATTTAACTCTCTAAGGCACTATTTTAGCTACAAACAAAATATTAGTTAGATTTTATTACAATTTATGACTTGCACAATGGTGACTAGTAATTTGCTTGCCAATCAACCCCATTTTTCAAGTCTCTAATGGTCTAACCCAATGCAACACCAATTTTTAAGATTCCTCCCTCCCCCTTTAACCAGTCTATTATCCTCCCCCGCTACTGGCTCTGTTGCCATTTGTGCGCGAAACTATATTGCTTTCCAGGTTTAACAATCACTAGTCTGCATTATGCCGTATACAAAACAATTACAATGTCAACATTTCAGTTATAAAACTAAAATAAGGGTATATTAAAAAAAATCTTTTGTCTCAAAGCTCATCAGTTTTTCAAAACCTAATGGGGAATGCAAGTTGTTGTTGTTGTTGTTTTTTATTATATAAAATATTGAAATCCTTGTAAAAGTGACCTTTTGTATTTAAAATGTTGTGATCAATGAAAATCTGAAAAATCAGTGAAACTTTGGGTTTTGTTTTTGTTTTTTTGAGAAAATAATTTAAAAATAAATAAATTCTAATGCGCATTAATTAACTAACGTACGACAAAAGATTTTTTAATATAGTCTAACAAATACATAGCTGATCCATTTCATTTTATCGTTCAAAATTACCAATATTCTTGGAGCACATATCAATTTAAAATGTTCAAAAGATCCCTGTTATCTTAACCCGAAATGCTGTCGTATCTAATTCTAATTGAACCATTCTATGAGATCCACATGAATTGTGTACATTAGGGACTCTCGCTGCTCATTGAGTAATGTCTGCCATAAATCGATTCAAGCTTTAAAGCACACGCTATATGGGCCATTATTGAAATTATATCAAAACCTTGAATTATATTAATGTATCGCAAATAGAAGCTTTTGAATATTTTATACTCAATATGCTCCTTAGAATGTTGATGAAATGAGAGGCACATTTGATGAACAGACCTGTGAGAGCGCCTCTCTGAATTTATCTGTCATTAAGCCAAAAAAAGAAGAAAAATGGCGTGATAGTACAAAAACAAATTGAGGTCGGGTAAGTCGGTCGATTTTCTTCTTTGTTTGCTGAAAAATATTACTAACAGACTATAGCTGTCGTGGTTCATGTCAAGACAAAATTAGTAAATATGTCAATTTTACTAATGTTTCTAGGGTGATAATAGTTTTTAAAATATTTATTAAGCAAACCTATTCATTTCAAGCAGAAAATAGCAATATTTTGGCAATTAAAATGTCCTATTGCCTCGTTTGACAGAGCCACAATGCATTGCAGTGGCATGAACATGTTGAACAGAGATCCAATTGCGTTAAATAACACCGCATTCAGGCCCCATTGTAGAAACCTCACAGCTACGTCTGTTCCTGAATGTGACTATTGATAATAAAAGGCTAGTTTGTAATCATAGCTTGGTGTGAGGTAGTTGATGGCTTAAAAAAGTTATGTTTCTCAACAATATAAAGTTTATTGTTATCAATTAAATTTGATGTATTATATTTGAATATTAGATGAAATTGTTCATGACTCTGCAACAGAAATGTATATAATTTTGAAAGACGTGTCTTTGAATACTATTATTAATTAGAAATTACAAATTTTGATATCAGCAGAAAGCCCATGCATCAGGGTTGTCACTAAGCTGGTCGGTCCCGGTTGGGTGTAGCCAGCACTCACGATTGCCGATCAGCACTCTAAAAAAAAGGGTAACAAAACCAGGACTCTAAAATAAAAATAAATAAAAATCATTAAACTGCCTCATAAAACAAGAAATTATGTGGCAGGAACCCTTTAAGTGCATTAAAAAAACATTAAAAAACCAAAGAAGGCCTCTGGACACCATGACATGATCCACTGCACTTTGTTTGTTACACTTACTCCATTCGCAGTCAGTCAAATTAACCGGCACTAAATTTTGAATAGTGACAAAACAAGCATCGTTCACACTATTGCAATACATTAGGCCTAATGAGAGAAGTTTTCTCTAGATAAGTTAAAAAGTAGTTAACGCTTTCCACGCGACAGGCGTCTGCAGACAACATACCAAAATGTCACAAAATTTTCCCCAAAAAATGTCAACATTATTGAATTTAATCACTTTATTTGGAATCACCATGAGAAATGCATTAGACCTAACTCTACCCCGCACTTTTTTCAGATTTTTCTTTTCAACGTGGAAAATTGACAAAAATATCCCCCTGATCCCCACGGGATTTGATCCAGGGACCTCCAGCACCAGCGGTGAACGATTCCTCACTACACCACGGGTGTAAAGGCTAGTTGGCGCAGTATATTGCGCCAACTATATGGGCTGGGTCCATTTTTTCACCGAAAAAATTCCACGCCGGGTGGTACCACCGTGCACAGTTGTGGTATTTTGTGGTATATGGTAGGGATAGGGTTAAAATAAGTACAAACATGCCTAGTATTGGTTCAGTAATTCTTGAGATAGACTTTGAAAGTTATAGCCGCATTGAAAGTGTTAAGGATCCCCAAAAATGGTTAACCATTCTGTTCTACGGACAAATTCTAAGTGAATTTTGGTTTAAAATTTAAAATTTAACTAACATTTTAAAATAAGATTGTTTTTATGATGTACCTTTGTAGAATAGAAAACACAATTTGAAGAAAGAAAAAATGGGTCATACAACTTTAACTAGGCTAATCAAAATGGATGTGCACATAATTGTATATTAATTTTACTTCTCGAGCTCAGCTTCATAGAGAAACAAACCAATATCAAATTATGTCACGGAACATAGGCTGTAGCTAACCCAGCTATTTGAGAAGGAAGGCATGCTGATAGCACTCTCTTGTAATACTGATATCATCAGACTTGTAGATGAATATTAAATACTAAGCTAACATGAGTCTCTGACAATATCCTCATAGTGTCTCATGTTTCTATGTTAGAGCGGTGATCTAGGCTGGGAGAAAAGTAGGGCATGTGCCCTACGCACCACTTACGAGGAGGTTTAATTAATGAGTTATTAAGTCTTTCAATTTTGCAATTTTCTTAATCGCAAAACATATTTTCAACATTCAAAAAATTGTTTGAAAACTAAATTTGGAATGTGAACCATCCGAAAAGTGTGTGTACTGACTGATCTACGGGCAAATTCATAGCAAATGTTGACTTTTATCATGTGAACCATTAAACTCAAAATTTGGAATAAAATTGTTTTATAATGTGCCTTCATTTAGTTTAGTGTAAAAAGCAGTTTGAAACATTCTGGTCCTACACCTTTAATGTGAACAATGTTAAACCAACCAACATTTTCTTAGACATGCTAAATAAAATAGATTGTTTAGGCCAAACAAAGAAGATAGTCTGTCTCAGAAGCCCGCCCCCATTGGTATGTGAAATGAGTTACGGCGCGTAGGTCTATGCGCCGAGGCCTAAAAAACACAGATTTTAAAAAGTTTTTAAAAAGTTGTCTGAAGCTTGGATTAGCAACAAAAAACAACAAAAATCGCATACCTCATAGCCTATTTTCTAAAAAAAAAAATGAAAAACCGCACAGCACTTAGCTTATTTGCAAAATATTTCTGAGACAGACTATCTTCTTTGTTTAGCTTTATTCATTCCATTTCATTGTTGTCCACCCATTTTTATTAACAGGGTGTTCCAGAAAACCTGCAACCAGGCCTCAAATTAAGAAATGGAGAGGGCATGCAATTTTTACTAATTTAAGACAATTTGAAAGGGGCACCAATTTTCTCCAAGGCAATTATGTACTTTTGAATGAAGTGAAAACACCCAAAATTGACGGTATTAAGGCAACTACATGTAGGTGAGACATTTGCCTTTGATGCCTTCGATTAATTTTAGCTTAATTTGAAGGAGCTTTATTTTTACTTTCACACAACAGATTACAATCGTGTTGGCACATTCTGAAAACGTTGAAATCTCTACTTTTTATTTATGAGATCAAATCCAAGATGTCACAATCTGTTTTCCAATTATGCTTGGACAACTACAGGTATGTCAGAAACACATTCAACTGATTTCATGGAAACTAATGGTGTTGCAGCTATGCAGAGCTGTTTTAACAAACAACTCAATATCCTTTAACCCAAAGCAAGGCGCTCTGTTCATCCATTTAAATAATTTTGTTCACGTGCAATATTAAACAATAAATATGTATTTTATTAATATTGTTGGTATTTAAATATTTTCAAATATTAAGAAAATAATGCACAAGTCTAACGAGTTGTAACACCAAAAGAACATATGTTACTGAATGGATTGATACACACAATTTGTTACGATTTGAATTTGAACAAGCGTTTTTATTTTAATAAACTTTGTGAAATTTAAAAGAAAATACTGGATGCTGCTACTACGTCACCATTTACAACACAAATTTGGATGAGCAGACTTTTTATGGTTCACATTGAGTCATAAAACTGCATAGCAATGTAGCCGTATCATTTGATGTGAAATCGGTTGTACTGGTTTTCGAATAACACCTTGATCACACATGATTCCGACACCAATTGAACAATGTTGGGAAATGTCAAGGCTTTAAGAATGTATAAATATGATTACAAACTAAAATGCTGTTAATATTAGTTGCAAGTTTTAGTGGTGAACTGGACTGAATAGTAGAACCGTAATTTTCCGTCAAAACGGTTTCGACATACCTTTCTATAAATGCACATAATTTGAAAATGGTTTAACCAATCTTTTAAAATTATCATTTCACCACATGTGGAGATCCTAAGGTTTCCAGAATTAGAGCTCTGTCAAAATAAGTAGCAGGTTTTCTGGGACACCCTGTAGTCTGGGTTCATTACACTAGTACAGGTACTTATTGGATGTGGTGAGATTTAACATTATAATTCTATCCAAATGCTTTATCTTACATACTTATGATATTGGTGGTACAAGTAGGTAGATTATAAACAAATTAAATTGAAAATTTCCTTGCAAAACAACACCAGTTTCCTTCAAAAGAGAGCTTTTCACTCCAATTAATTTTGGAATGCAAAATAATAACTACCCATTTTCAAGTGCTTCCAGATGTTCATCATTTGTCCAGTAACATAACATTGACTTGTTAAAATACAATTTCTTTCACATTTTGTAATAAGTGTTCACTTATTGCCCCATTATTGCCTTGGTTGGCACTTCATTGCACTATAGATCCTCAATTGGTTCCCTCACCATTTAATCAAATATGATCATTTTTTCAATGAAAATGTTATCATATTATGCCATAATTGGTAGTGAAACATTTGTATGCATTTGAAATCATATCAGCATTCAAGAATCGTGAACAATTTTACAATAAAATTTCCCAGTTGCTAGTAACCTGCAATGACATTTGGCACCAAATCAATTACCTAACTAATTAAGGGTGAAGAATTAACATCAAGGAATTATGGAATGATATTTACCCCCTGTGTCTCGCTGACGGACCTCTTAATGATTATCAAAATATAATGTTACAAAACTGATCTAGAGGCGGAAGCTTTTTATGTGATGGTGCTTGGCCTGCATCCATCCAGCTTAAGGGAAGTGTCAACCCTATTATTTTGATGATCAACTTTTGCTTCTAAGTTTGAGAATATTGAATAAAAGTACATAAAATTATACATTTTTAGAAAGGAAATTTGATAAGGAATCCGATGGTGATATCAATGTGATACCAAATAAACTAAATTTTGAGAAATGAACCAAAAAGCTATTTTTTTACCCCAAATTTTTCAGACAGCATAACTATAAAATAAAAAATGGTAATTTGTTCTAATATACGTTTTTGTAAACAAAACAATTTTGTCTAGGAGGCAATTTTTTCTTTTTCCAAAATAAAGCTTGGTTTTGGAAATATTGCTAAAAACATCGGAAAAGTGTAAAAGTCGTGTTTTTTTGCATACATTTCGCTAGAAATGGATGCATATCTCAAGTTTAAAATCCATAATCGAAAAAATAAAAAATTGCCTCCTAGCGCTGAAAGTCCTCTACACAATGGTAGTAAAAGCTTACCTGATAGCTTGATATATTTTTAGTTATGTTGTCTGAAAATTCGTAAAATTCCTTCAAATTTGAACTTCTAGAAAACATCGATTTAGTAAAAATATTGACATTTTCCACCATTTAAAGCTAAATGTTCACGGAATACACGGGCGTGTGACCTAAAAAGCGAGTATACTATTATGAACAATCATAATAAACTATCAGATTCAAATTTATATTGTCACAATGTGAAGAAATTGGAAGAAAACTGAAATTTAAATGATCGTAAGATTGGCCTTTGTTTACATTTTTAGACATTGTTTTGCGCTCTTTTGTCGCGGATATTAAGCGGCGCGTCTAGTATTACGCGCGGGAAGTTTCAGCGCGCGACGCAATGATCGAACAGCTGTCGCAGCATTTGAAAAGCGCGGAACTCCGCTTAAATTCCCGCCAAATAACCATGCGCCTTTTCCTGACTCAAACTTACCAAAGCAACAATTTAAAATCACCCAAAAGAACGGGAAATAATCGCTTTCGATTAGTTGCTTATGATGGTAATAATAGAATACATATAAAAGTATTAAATAATAGAGAAATATGAAATTCAATTTTTGAAAGAAGTGCCGGGTTGACACTGCCCTTAATAGAAAGTAAATACTGGGAGTATGTATGAGGGTCATTCAATAAGTTCTACCTCCTACCTTTGCTATTATATAAAAGCCAGTCTTATGAAATATTCTGCAATTGTAGCTTTCAACATTGACCTTAAAAGGAATCGTCCATGCTTTGAATTTCAGCTACAATTCAAAATTGGTTTGAGTACTGGTTGTACTTTCCTTGAGATGCAGTGAAAACCAAATGTCCACTTAGTGGGACGGACATGGATGCAAAACAACAAAATATCTCCAAAGCGCTTATCATTTCGCCAATTCTAAGAGACAACATGTACATCGGTCAAATATAACCATTCTAAATTTCAGATAACTCTTTCACAGACTATAAGACAAAAAAAACATACAAACATTTATACAATTTTAGGGTACTTTTACGTTTTTGTTGTCCAAAATCTGTCACTGGCTTTGACTACATCAGAAAAAAGTGATTAATTATCATTTACTATAACTTTGTAGCCACAATTCAGAGCTATAATCATGACAAATGACACAATATTCATGTTATGAAGAAGAAGGTAGAACTTATTGAATGACCCATGTATCTAGTAGCTAGCAGTACATGTACCCACAGGCTTGAATGCTTCAATTTGTAACAGCTATCCGGTTTGATTGCCAGCTTCTGCCAGCGTTCTTCTAATGCTACCAAACATATAAAATACGATATCTAAAATTACTCTTTTTGGTTATATTTGTCATGAAATGGATAAATCTAGTCATAAAAATAGTACAGTAGTCACAATTTCAGACGACTTGCTTTACTGAAGGCAAGCTTGTCAAAAAAATAATCAAAGGCTTACTAGTTGGAAATATGGTGTGTCATACGCTTTTAAATATTATGCATTGATATTAAAGTAACATCCATATACAAATTTGCAATAAATTGTAATTTTACTATCTTCTGAAGATAGCATGATTTATAGCATGTTTTTAAAAGATTAATAAATCATAGTTGCACTGACAAGTTAATGTACGATTTGAGTATGTAAAACATCTGACGGAAGTCCATAAAGACAGGTAAGTGAATAATCCAAAAACTGATGAAAAGAGTGTTGGGTGTGTGTATGTGCGTAATTTTACACAATCAGCCATATCGATTCAGTTTTGCGTGTTGATTTATTTGTGATTTCGTGTATGAAGTGTCAAACAAGTGACATTCAAAAGCCCTCTTAAATGGAATGCAGCTTTTGCGCGGCAGTTAAATTCTGGCTTTATTTTTATTAACAAAGTAATTTATTCACAAAAAAACTCAATATTGAGATCTTTCCTTCTTGCTTTGAGTAACTACAAAAAAACAGACTCCCCTTTTTTTGGAAAAATGAGAACGCTTCCATATCTACTAAATGATTAGAAGGATGGTACCTTTAATCTAAGTATCTCTGCAACTGTAACTGTTGCAGAAAAATCCGCGTGCCAAAATAAAAAATATCTTTCAACATTATTTCATTTGTGTTTCATTCTATCATGAAATTCAAAATGGACACCACAAATTTCACAGAAAATGGTGTAATACTGTAATCCCCACGTACACAGGAGATAGATGTTATCGCATCGTAAATAAAAATATTATATTACATGTACCTATCTTCCGATTAATAATCCTTTGGACATCCTGAGAATATGCACGGACATGCATCACGAAATGAGAGTTAAGTCGGAAAATTTAATTTTGAGGTTTGTCCAGATTCAGAATACTCAGGAAACAAGCATTAAAATGATATGCAGCAAGTCATAATTGCTCAATGTTTTCCCTGTCAAAAATCAAAGTGAAGTTGCAAAATTCCTTTGTTTTCTATTGATTTTTGGCATGTTCATTGGACCATATCTCCTAATGTACACTGGCAACTTAACGCTCATTTTGTGGTGACAGGTCTCATATGCACGGGCATGTATAACCACCCGCCTAGAAAAAAAACGCAGCTGAAATACAGCGATCGAGACACCCCGGGAGATGGAGCACGTGTTTGGTATCACCTGAGTTCCAGCGATGTCGTTCAAGGGATCTGAGTGAATCAGACTATGATAAGTAATCCCAACTTAACGCTTTTTACGTGGCAGGCATCTGCATATTTAGAAATCACCATGTGAAATGCGCTGAAATAAGTACAAACATGCTTAATATTGAGTCAGTAATCTTTGAGATAGACAATTGGGAAAGGTTTCTGAAAAATCTGTTTTTATAATGGTAAAATTAATAGCCGCGTGGAAAGTGTTAACACTCTCATGGATGGACACCCTGTTATCCATATTAATGTAAAATTGCAATGTTACACTGCAATGCATCAAATGTTGTATTAAATGTGGCAAGCTCATACGTGTGAAAATAACAACTTGGTTGGGTGACCCAATTAAATGTTGTTTTTCTCATCAAAATTGAGATTTTGATATCAGCAGAAAGCCGATATTTTTTGTCATTAACTCCAGTGTTGGAGTCGAGTCCTCATCATCCGAGTCCGAGTCCGAGTCCTTGTGGAAAGGACTCGAGTCCGAGTCCGAGTCTTTGCCAATTTCTATGTCCGAGTCCGAGTCCGAGTCCGAGTCCGAGTCCTCAATGTCCGAGTCCGAGTCCGAGTCCGAGTCCTTATGTATCAAATTCAAGACGCAGTTCACCAATACTATATCAACGTTTTATTAATCAGAATTTCAGTTCTATACTGTTTACTTGTACTTACTAATTAAAGTATAATCAAAGTCAGTTCAGTAACTAACTTATTAGACTTGTGTTGTCTTTGTGGTTGTTCTTTTATTTACAAACTGCTTATTTGCAATTATTTGCATGCAAAATTACTTAAATTAGAAAGAGTGTACTAGGAGGAAAACGTGAGGTCCGCACGAGAGCAGCAAGTGTCACAACGCCAGATACTGATCACAAGTGCCACACATGTGGGAGATGCTTCCCTGCCCGTATTGGTCTTGTTAGTCATCTTTTGACACATAGATCAAATTCAACTAACTAATCTTTGTTGTCATTGTCATATTTGCTTTGCGATGGACGCGAACAACAACAGATCAAGCTAAAGAAGTAAATTATTGCTATTGCTAAGGCTAATAATTCTGATAAAAGCCAATATATAATATAAAATTCTTTGTATTTCACTGTTTTTAAAGCAATACTAAATCGACGATATCTTTGGAACTGGGAGTACTTACATTGAAAGAAGATGTCAGTAAAATAAAGCTATGAAAATGAAACAGGGAATAAAATTGAATATTTCATTGCTTGACAACACCTGAGTTTTGACCTCATCAATCATCAAAAGCAGTTTTGAGTTGGCCTAATGTTATATGTTGAATTTAAAGAAGATGCTCATTGCACTTCAGGAACATCAGCATCTGCACCATTTTGGGATAATCTGGCGCGATGTGGCCGCATGATCAACTCAACCCCCCTCTGCTGAGAACATGCGTTCCACGGGAGCGCTACTTGCTGGCACAGACAGCACCCTCTGTGCTATAACTTATGAAGGGCTGGGTAGCATATCTTGGTTAGGCTGTCTGCTGCCCAGAGTATCGCACCTCGGCAGGCAAAATAACGGATGAATCGATTTATTTGTTGGGCATTTGTCTTGGTTCATTGGATCACAAGTGCATTTAATGCCATTTATTAATACATCGGCAAGTTCTTTTTTTGCTAGCGGTGGCCTGCGGAATTCAGTCCCTCAGCAAAACAAAATTCAGGTAAATTAATGAAAATAAAACACCTGAAAAACCCCAATTTTGCCGGACTCGTTGAGGACTCGAAGCCGAGTCCTCGAGTCCTTGGGGTCCGAGTCCGAGTCCGAGTCCGAGTCTTTGAGTACTGGGACCGGGACCGAGTCCGAGTGCGAGTCTTTGAAAAAAAGGACTCGAGTCGTCCTACAACACTGATTAACTCTGTAAAATTCTAGGCTTGAAAGATTATTCCTTTAGATAATATGAGAGAAAAAGAAGTGAATACCGCTCCAAACGTTTGCATACTGTTCTATGGGAATATTTGAAGGACATTTTTGGTTATGTCATAAAAACCACTCTGGAAATTTAACTCAAATGTTGGAATAAGACTATAATTATGATGTACTGTTATTTACAGTGTGCAATATATAATAATTTATTTGTGTAGCAATTCCAAATATTGCGTAGCATTTCATCACATCTGTATGCGATACAATTGGGAAATTGATTAGCAATTTTTCAAAATAGTGTAGCATTTCGCTATGCAATACTTGATATATTGCACACTATACCTTCATATTGAATAGTGTAAACCATGTGAACAAATTGGGCCCAAATTAGGACCATCTTTAACCCCCTGAGAACTACCGGCCGATTGGTCAGAAAGATAGATACATCATTTATTGCGCCAATCAGAGACAGTGTTAGAATAATCCCTGATAAAGATTGGAGTGAAATATTTTACAAGCTGCATTTTAATGTGGCTATTCAAATGAGTATATCTTGCAATACACCAATTAGAACCACTGTAAGATAGGCCGGTAGTGACCAGGGAGTTAACACTATTATATGAAAAAATGTACAAAAATGACGCAGGAACTAAATACACCAAGGATTAGAAAACTGATACAAGAGGATAAAATGCGAAGAATAAAAGCAAGATAAACCAACAAACAAGGAATAACAAGGGATAATCAAAAAATAAAACACCGAAATACTAAGGCAAGCAATGAGAATGGTTGTTGTGCACTGAACAAAAGAAGCAATAAAAATTGCTGTGCAATAAAACAACAAAAATAACGTAACCATAAGACTGACGTTTGAAGTGGATATGCAATGTACTACCCTTCATCAGGAACAAAATATAAAAACAAAAGTAATAAAGAAGATAGTGAACTAGACAAGTTCACTACGAATCATGTATCCAAGTTACTACTGTATTATATGAACAAATACATCAAGGAAAATGATGTCGACAAATCAAGTTTTGGTGTATAAACATAAGCAATTAAAACTCTCTGAACATTTTAGAGAATAAAGTAAAAAGGGCAATGCCAAGCAAGGCCCTTTTCACCATATCTTCATATTATTGAGGCTTCAAAAGCAAGGGATCAACATTGGAAACTGTTAATAATCTAAGATTGGCAAGAAGAAAAATTAACATCTGTGCTTGTTCACATTTAAACTTTAAATACACAATATACAGTGCAATGTTTACCTGTTGTTGTCCACAGATAGAGGTATGGGTATGCTATAGTTGTTTCAATCAGGTGTTCATCTAGTAGAATGACTATGGATATATACCTGCAATAAAAAAAGATGAAAGGAGATTAGATTAGGGTTTAACAAAATGTAATCCTAAACTATTGGTGAAAAAAGTTCATGTTTGTTACTTGATTGCATCAATTCTATTAGAGTGACCATTTTTCTTATCTCACTTGCTGCAGCATGACTCAACTCAATGCAATTCTGTTTCCACAAAACCCAAAAATATCATTTTTAGCAAACTGAGGAGTACTTTAATGTAATAATAATAATAATAATGGCAGCTTATAATGCGCCAATATTCAACAAAAATGTTGCTCCAGGCACATCGACACAACATTGCAAAACAAAAATGTGAATGAAGGAAAACCGTCACGGCATCATCACTTCAACACAACAAAATAAAAGTGGTATAGCGTTGACATGGTTGAACTAATGACAATCCCCACTCACAATCTGAACAAAGCCATAAATAATAACATACACATTAAGAACATGATACTGAATTCACAAAAACATTAATCAAAGAAATCACTCTCAGATTTCATAATTAAAGTCTTTAACAATGTTTTGAATGAATCCACAGATTCTGCAGTTTTATCAGACTCCGGAAGCTTATTCCATAAGCGAGGTGCAGCACATAGAAAAGAACGTGATCCACAGGATTTTGCAAATCGCGGTTCAGTGAAAAGTATTTTGCTGTTCGAACGCAATTGTTCGTAAGCTGGTAATGATGATAATCCCCTTCAGATTGGGACATCAATCAAGGTTTAATGTGAAAAAACATATCTGCTATATACAGTCATCAAAATAAGTAACTGACCAGATAATAAATGTGCTGACAACTCTAAAAGTATAACTCCTACATAAACATATTAAATTATAAACATGTTGAGAAATTTCTCTTCTTGAATTTGAGATATTACACGCTAAGAATGGCTGATTATTAAGGAAGTTACAATTCCAAATGTACTGTCAAGTCTGATTTTCATTTTAACATTTTCATTTTCAACACGGGACTCAGACCGGCAAATTATTGATTACTGGTAGTGGTAGTGCCAATTCACCCGTCGATGGCCTGGTTGTTGGATAGTCGGCCGGAGGCATTGTTACGATTGATCAATACGGCACACACGCCTTACCTGTCATACTCCCCCTGTGTTGAAAAGAAAATGTTAAAATGAAAATCAGACTTGCCCTAACGTTTGGGATCGTAACTTCCTCATTAATCAACCATTCTTAGCGTGTAATATCTCAAATTCAAGAAGAGAAATTTCTCAACAACTTTATGATTAAATATGTTTATGTAGGAGTTATACTTTTAGAGTTATCAGCATGTTTATTACCTGGTCAGTTAATTATTGTGATGACTGTAATGTATGGCTGCCATATACTGGTACAATAGTATACGATGTTACATTTTTTGAAACTCATTCAAAGAAAGGGTAGTCATTGTATTGCAGAGGTTTGTGGCACTAACATCTCTATGTGATGTTTACAATTATAGCATTTTATGGAAGTGCACAGGATATTTGAATGGAAAGGGATAAGGATATATTAAAAAAATCTCTCGTCTCAAAGCTCCCGTGCGCGTTAGTTAATTGATGCGCGTTAGAAGAAGAAAAAATCCCAAAGTTTCAGATTTTTACAAGGATTTCAATATTTTATATTTATATATATATTTTTTAAAAACCTTTAAAAAAAACCTGCATTCAGCATTAGTTTTTAAAAAACTGAAGAGCTTTGAGACAAAAGATTTTTTCAATACAGGGTGTATCAAAAAAATTAGGACACTTTTTCATGACAGTGTAATACTTGTTATAATCATTGGACCATGACAAATTTAGTCTCAATGTAAAGCCCAATATTGTTATGATATCCTGAAGATATGAGATCAATCCGATGAAAAATAAGAACACTAGCATAATTTGCGTAAACCATGTCATTTACTGGTTTGTACAATGGGATTTACATGTATAGACCAGTAAATAACATGGTTTACGTTTCAATACGTTTCAATAATTATAAACATAGAAAATAATCTATCAGTCAATAGCAAAGATTAGTTTGGTAATCCATTATTCTGGCACAAATCAATACTGGCTAAATAGACCTAATCCACAAATCAGATGCATGCATATTCTGTGCAAATTAAAATAGTTCTCGAACCCACTGTAGATGGTTCATTAGCATGATAAGAAGTAGAATTGGCATTAATACTAAATAGTGTGCACGTTCATGTTAATCTACTGTTACTGTGTGAATGACCATTGTACATACTACAAAATAGATTGCCTTGCCTAATAGGTCACAATTTCCTTAATTAATAATGGATTTTTCTCATCTTTTCAGGATTTTATCTTTATCAGTTGTTCTTTACATTAAAATAAAAATTGGTCATGCTTCAGTGATTTAACAAGGATTTAAACCATCATCAAAAAGTGTCCTAATTTTTTTGATACACCCTGTATAGCCTATCCTTGATCAGCCATCTCAAAATGACGAAACATGACTTGTTCACAATTCCAATGGAGCAAATCGCCCATTCATCCATGTCAGAGTTTTATTGGGACACCCTGTACATATGACCAGATCACTTTCCATCCAGCCAACCAGGTGATCTGATTAAATGTTCAAGATATATTGTAGTTCCAATGGGAAAACATATCACTTGCTCCACTTGAGATATAAATGGAAAGAAAGTTGCACCGCCGTGTTCTTGTACAAATTTAATGCTAAGTAGATCAAGTCCCAGAAGGTGTTTGTGTGTTTGCTTATCCAAAACACACCTCTTGCACACACATGTCCCGTCTCTCTAAATGAACGCTTTGGTTGATTGGTTGATTGGTTGGTTGGTTGGTTGGTTGGTTGGTTGATTGGTTGGTTGGTTGGTTGGTTGGTTGGTTGGTTGGTTGGTTGGTTGGTTGGTTGGTTGCTGGCTTATCCAAAACACACCTCTTGCACACACACATCTCGTCTCTCTAAATGAACGGTTTGGTTGATTGTTTGGTTGGTTGGTGTTGGCAGGTCAGGATTCTTTTATTTCCCTTTCATTATTAATTTCTTTAGATGATCATGTTATACTTTTCAGGCCACAGTAAAGTGGTTTAATGGGTTTATAGTTTGCTCTGCCTTATCTCTGGACTGAACAAAAACTGTCAAATGTTGCACATTAAAATACATTCCAAAATAAAAAAAGACATTTTAAATTTGGAAGTCATGCAAAAAAATGACAAAAACTAAAAATGTAGGTAGTGAATTACACACTTTAACCTACCATGCGCTTCGCTGGTACTAAGGCAAATTTCTTTTTTGTGTTGTACTCGAGTGCCAAAAATCTTTAAGTCGGGTCGGTCAGTCAATTTTCCTTTTCTTCTTTTTGTTTTTGTTTTTTTTGCTGACAAATTTTACTCACAGACTGTGATTCATGACAAGACAAAATTGGTAAATGTCAATTTGACTAATGTTTCTAGTGTGATAATAGTTTAAAAGCAATTTATTCAAGCAAACTTAATTATTCATTTCAAGCAGATAATAGTAATATTTTGACAAATTGGGTAGCATTTAAATCTTAAATTGGGTAACATTTAAATCTTTAAAAAAAAAAAAAATGCGACCCTGATTTTTGAGATTTTAGGGTCGGTCGCTGAGGGCAAAAAACCACCCAAAAAATTGGACTAATAAGTAAAGGCACCTTTAAATTTTCTGACAATTACACTTTTGTGTGTACACCTACCAGATGTTTTATCAACTTATATATGATACATAAAAACTGGAAGCAAAATGAGCTACAACTACTCTATAGAAAGCATATAAAACGACACAAGCTTTGTATACTAATGGAATTCAGTGAGGTCTTCACAGAATTCTTTATATCATCAATCCAGGGACAGTCCCTTATGAATGTTATATCTGGTGAGAGGGCTTTACTCAGCACAGATGATCCATTTGGGATGTGACACAAACATGTGCTGTGGTTTTGCCATTTGATTTTACGAGTACTGTTTTCAATCTTTTTGAGAAAAGAAAATTCCACTATTGTTTCATTGCCACCATATAACTGAGAAATTTGCAAAAGATGGAGATATTTGACTGTGGAAAATGTGCTCAAATATTCATATCATTTGTGTGATTTTGGAAAATTACTATATCCACGTCTCAACTTTAAACTGGCCAGCTATGCGTCCCTACCACGGCTTAACACTTTCCACGCGGCTATTATCTTTACCATATACAAACAGATTTTTCAGAAACCTTTCGCAATTTTCAAAGTCTATCTCAAGGATTACTGAACCAAGACTAGGCATGTTTGCACTTATTTCAATGCATTTCACATGGTGTTTCCAAATATGGTTATGAAATTTAACAATTTTAACTTTTTTGAAACATTTTGTGAAATTTTCCAATGTCGTCTGCAGCTGCCTGCCGCGTGGAAAGTGTTAAGTATCCCCTTGGCTGTTATGTACATTATGTATGACTTAGATTTAAGGGTGAGAATCGGGTCAATCCCAAAATACCTCACACATACTCACTGTCTATCTGCCGATGCTTCATACAAATTGAAATCATCAGAGAAAACGACCGATGGAAAACACACAATTTAAATGCTAATCTTTTCTGTTGATTACATGGCCACAATGGCTTTACTACGCTCTATCATTGTTCACATGTGATCACTATCAGTCTGTGATGTGTTTTAGTATCCAATTTGTGTCACCTGTTGAGCACATTGTGTTCATTTAAAGGTAGATGTTCTGATTGCTGGCCCGATTTTCAACTTGATGTTTTCTATCTTACATGAAAGGTCATCCCTAAAATTGTCGCATTCCAAAGTTTGAGTTGCATAACTCCAATGGTTCTTATTTTAGAAGCACAATGTCGCAAGAAATTAGCCCAATGAGTAGGCAGTAATTCACCACATTTTAGCCTGTAATTTCTAAATGGAACATAGTTGTCCCCCTAAGATTTTACAGACATAATAAGAAAAATATGGGGATTCTTATGATATCATAATATCTTGATGTGGGGAAAAATCATAGCCAAAAAAAGTGATCAGAACATACACCTTTAACTCAATCAACCAAATCAGTTATTTCGAACTATCGATTTCAATCTAATAAAAACAAGACATTTTAATGCAAAAACTAAACAAGATTTAGAAAGTTTAGTCATGCATGTGATAAAATAAAGCTTCCAATCTTGCAAACATCTTCATATCACTGTCTTAAATCACACTTTTTTCGGATTCACTTCAAGTATGCTTGTAACTGAAATACATACAAATGAACAAATTAAAAGCAATATATCTTCACCAATATTGTGTTATTCAGGCACTAAAAGATTTGTTTGGAACAAAAAAAAACCCGGATAATATACTTGTGATTGTGAAAAAGAAGCAGAATATAATGTGTTAATGCAGTGTTTCCACTTCCTAGAAAATTTCAGATTCATGAAATTCTGGTTTTCAGGTAATGTTCAGGTATGAAATAATTCCAGATAATTTTGTTTTTTCAAAACACATTAACAACTTCCTCTAATTTGAATGTGTTGATGCCGATTCCAGAGTTTCTCACATGCGTTATATCTTTGCCATCCTTAGGACCCAAAATTAAAAAGAAGCAAGGGAGACATTTTTGGAACTTTCTCGTATGGGATCTTAAAAAGTGCCACTTTTTGTAAAACATAATTTTGGGGAAATGTGACTGGTTTGAGAAAAGTTAATCATGATGTATTGAAAAGGAAAAACTTTCTAGGGGAAGCCAAGCATTTTCTCTTTTCATAAACATTTCAATATCTCAAAACGTTTATTGTGTGTGGAGTTATGCAAACAAACATGGTCTAATTTTAGGGGGTGGGTTAAATTTACTTTTGAACCCTTTATATATACAATACAAATCTCTTTTAGGCGACAGTGAAAAAACCCTGTTATATGGGCCTGACCGACTCACTTTTATTTTTAAAAATTCCATTTTTTTTTTTCTCATTTTTTTTTCTTTTTTTTTTTCTTATTTTTTTTTAGAAACATCTTGGGACAATCTTTTGAATTTTTTTGATTTAAACAATTTTTTTTGACAATTCTGAAAATTGTTGACAATTCACCCAAAATTAATTCCCGAAATGTTTGAAAAAACCAACAACAAAAACACCTTAACGACCATTCCTAACAGGCCTATTTTCCCGTACAACACTGGGGTGTGTTACTGTTTTCCAATGCCTTATGTCAGTGTTATTTCCGTATGGTTTATATTTCATGCTACATCATATAGCCCTATGCGCTTTTTTGTCATTAAAAATAATTTTGTTTGTCAAAGCTCAGAATATATTGAAAATTATGGTATGTGGATTACTTTTCTTCCCTGCCTTCGACTTCATATCTCATTGTAAAATTTGGCAACAAATTTGCTGATTGGGACAAATGAAAATGTAAAATATAACACAAACATTGCTTTCACCAACATAATACATTATACGTGTTATTGTTAATGCATATTGCTATCAGCAGTAGACAGCAATCAAAATAAAACATTACGAACAACTGTCTGATACAATATACATGTACATGTTATTGTTATGCATGTATTGCTATCAGCAGTAGATAGCAATAAAAATAATAAAATAAAAGATGAACAAAAACAAAATTTGCGTTTTGGGGAATTTCACTATTTTATACACACCTGCAGTGCAGAATTTTTGAGCAACCACATTTTGGACTACTAATAAATATCTCCCATTATTTTCATTTATGGGTTAAAGCACTCTATGTGGAGTCCCACAAACACAATTATGTAACTAAATTACTCTTATATCAAACCAAGCTCTAGGCTTACTGTTAAAGATGGTTCTTTTCCAAGCTCATATTTTTCACATTCACACAAATTTAAAATACTGCATAAATTGTTCCATATGTTATATTGCCTTTCTTAGAACAATAAACAATGACAATTTATCCTCATTTGCTCCTTTTCTATATAACATATATCATACACGATAAGAAGTAAATTAATGTACCATGAACATTTCACATTTAAAGTAAGCATCTTGTAACATGTTTATATGATCAAGATTAATAAAGATGCCATGCCGTTTTTATTAAAACTGTCCACAGTATTTTCACTCAATTATTTCTCTCGGTTCACTAACACGTAATTGCGGTGCATAATTTCAAACACCCTGTATTACAACATCATTCCTCTCATATCAATTTACCATGGTTCAGAGTTGCGCTAGTTAAATATCACTTTACTTCTTTTAGCCCCCAGTATCTTATAATAATGCATTTTGATACTAGTTTTGCTTCTAGGGACAGAATACATTGGATTAAATATTAGAGAGCCTTGTATCGTAGTCCGTCACCCGTCGTCCGTCACCCATCGTCCGCTATAGCTGCAAGACAAATGGTAAAAGCTGAAACCCTTTGGTAAACCTCAAAGTAACAAAAGACAACAAATTGCACTAGACAGGACTTCTTACAGTTATTCAAATGTTTGGATAACAGACAGGTTGTGTGCATTTTGTCTCTTTTGGGAAGAATATATAGGCTATATAACAACCGGCTTTCACAATTTTGCTATGTTCACATACATGTACGCCCATTATCAGTTACCAGATTTTTACATTGTAAAATCTCCCATTTATCAGAAAAGTGATTTATAAGATGTGCTCCTAGTTAATACAATTATATTCTGTTACAATGAATTGCCCCTTTTCCCTGGGCTGTAAATGATCTCAAGCACTGCTAAGTGCTTTTTTTCTCGCTTTTTTATAACAAAGTAAGATGTTTTGTTTAAAAAGCATTAAGCATTGATCACCTCTTTTGAACCCCTCTCAATGAGGTCTATCTATCCATCCCATATTGCCCTTGGCTTAGCCAGCCTATTCAGTGAAGCAATGTGAAATGCACTGTAGCATTGTCGGTGTAGATAACGTCAGCCGTTAACAATGAGAATATGCACTGGCAACTGATGCTTAGTGTTTTTGTGGCTATATTAACATTGCAAGTTTTTTCAATGGATTTCGAGTACAGTGGAATCTTTTGGGAGTGATTTACTTTCTTGAAATTTTACAAATTGTTACAAATAAGTCTCTAAAGGACATAACTGTGAAAGCATGAAATAAAGGGGAAGGGGAGAGAGGAGGCCCACTTTAATTTGCATTGGGATTAGCAGGTACATTGTATGCATGCCACTGGCCCTGTGAATAAAGTTAGGAAATGGTAAAGGCAAGTAAATGGAGCAATTGAAGCTGACGGATTTATGTTTATAGTGGTAAAATTTAGCTCTCTAAGGCACTATTTTAGCTACAAACAAAATATTAGTTAGATTTGATTACAATTTATGACTTGCACAATAGTGACTAGTCATTTGCTTGCCAATCAACCCCATTTTTCAAGTCTCTAACGGTCTAACCCAATGCAACACCAATTTTTAAGATCCCCCCCCCCCCCCCTTTAACCAGTCTATTATCCTCCCCCGCTACTGGCTCTGTTGCCATTTGTGCGCGAAACTATATTGCTTTCCAGGTTTAACAATCACTAGTCTACATTATGCCGTATACAAAACAATTACAATGTCAACATTTCAGTTATGAAACTAAAATAAGGGTATATTAAAAAAAATCTTTTGTCTCAAAGCTCATCAGTTTTTCAAAACCTAATGGGGAATGCAAGTTTTTTTAAAAATTTTATTATATAAAATATTGAAATCCTTGTAAAAAGTGACCTTTTGTATTTAAAATGTTGTGATCAATGAAAATCTGAAAAATTCAGTGAAACTTTGGGTTTTGTTTTTGTTTTTTTGAGAAAATAATTTAAAAAAAATTCTAATGCGCATTAATTAACTAACGTATGACAAAAGATTTTTTAATATAGTCTAACAAATACATAGCTGATCCATTTCATTTTATCGTTCAAAATTACCAATATTCTTGGAGCACATATCAATTTAAAATGTTCAAAAGATCCCTGTTATCTTAACCCGAAATGCTGTCGTATCTAATTCTAATTGAACCATTCTATGAGATCCACATGAATTATGTACATTAGGGACTCTCGCTGCTCATTGAGTAATGTCTGCCATAAATCGATTCAAGCTTTAAAGCACACGCTATATGGGCCATTATTGAAATTATATCAAAACCTTGAATTATATTAATGTATCGCAAATAGAAGCTTTTGAATATTTTATACTCAATATGCTCCTTAGAATGTTGATGAAATGAGAGGCACATTTGATGAACAGACCTGCGAGAGCGCTTCTCTGAATTTATCTGTCATTAAGCCAAAAAAAGAAGAAAAATGGCGTGTTAGTACAAAAACAAATTGAGGTCGGGTAAGTCGGTCGATTTTCTTCTTTGTTTGCTGAAAAATATTACTAACAGACTATGGCTGTCGTGGTTCATGTCAAGACAAAATTAGTAAATGTGTCAATGTTTCTAGGGTGATAATAGTTTTTAAAATATTTATCAAGCAAACCTTTTCATTTCAAGCAGAAAATAGCAATATTTTGGCAATTATAATAATTTCCTATTGCCTCCTTTGACAGAACCACAATGCATTGCAGTGACATGAAAAATGTTGAACAGAGATCCAATTGTGTTAAATAACACCGCATTCAGGCCCCATTGTAGAAACCTCACAGCTACGTCTGTTCCTGAATGTGACTATTGATAATAAAAGGCCGGTTTGTAATCACAGCTTGGTGTGAGGTAGTTGATGGCTTAAAAAAGTTATGTTTCTCAACAATATAAAGTTTATTGTTATCAATTAAATTTGATATATTATATTTGAATATTAGATGAAATTGTTCATGACTCTGCAACAGAAATGTATATAATTTTGAAAGACTTGTCTCTGAATACTATTACTAATTACAAATTACAAATTTTGATATCAGCAGAAAGCCCATGCATCAGGGTTGTCACTAAGCTGGTCGGTCCTGGTCGGGTGTAGCCAGCACTCATGATTGCCGATCAGCACTCTAAAAAAAGGGTAACAAAACCAGGATTCTAAAATTAAAAAATTAAAAATCATTAAACTGCCTCATAAAACAAGAAATTATGTGGCAGGAACCCTCAAAGTGCATTAAAAAAACATTAAAAAACATTAAAAAGGCCTCAGAACTCCATGCCATGATCCACTGCACTTTGTTCGTTACACTTACTCCATTTGCAGTCAGTAAAATTAACCGGCACTAAATTTTGGCTAGTGACAAAACTAGCATCGTTCACACTATTGCAATACATTAGGCCTAATGAGAGAAGTTTCCTCTAGATAAGTTGAAAAGTAGTTAACGCTTTCCACGCGACAGGCGTCTGCAGACGACATACCAAAATGTCATAAAATGTTTCCAAAAAATGTCAACATTATTGAATTTAATCACTTTATTTGGAATCACCATGAGAAATGCATTGACCCTAACTCTACCCCGCACTTTTTTCAGATTTTTTTTTTTCAATGTGGAAAATTGGCCAAAATATCCCCCTGATCCCCACGGGATTTGATCTAGGAACCTCCAGCACTAGCGACGAACGATTCCCCACTACACTACGGGTGTCAAGGCTTGTTGACGCAGTATATTACGCCAACTATATGGGCTGGGTCCATTTTTTCATCAAAAAACTTCCACGACGGGTGGTACCAACGTGCGCAGTCATGGTATTTTGTGGTATATGGTAGGGATAGGGTTAAAATAAGTACAAACATGCCTAGTATTGGTTCAGTAATTCTTGAGATAGACTTTGAAAGTTCGGAAAAAAAATCAGAAAAATCTGTTTTGTATACTGTAAAAGTAGAAATTTTCGCGAGGTTTTTATTTTCGCGAATTTCACGAATCAATCCTCATCCAATATAAACTCGCGAAAATTATTGACTTCCATTGACTTTTGTTCACAAATGTTGAAAATTGCGAAAATAAAAAAATCGCGAAATGCCTGTTATGACCATTTTCGTGAAAATATCTTATCGCGAAAATATTGACTTTTACAGTATATGGATAAACAATTACCCGCATTGACAGTGTTAAGGATCCCCAGAAATGGTGAACCATTCTGTTTTACGGACAAATTCTAAGTGAATTTTGGTTTCTAATCGTGAGAACCACTATTAAAAATTTAACTCAAATTTTGAAAATAAGATTGTTTTATGATGTACCTTTGTAGAATAGAAAACACAATTTGAAGAAGAAAAAATGGGTCATATATCTTTAATTAGGCTAATTAAAATGGATGTGCACATAATTGTATATTAATTTTACTTCTCGAGCTCAGCTTCACAGAGAAACAAACCAATATCAAATTATATCACGGAACATAGGCTGTAGCTAACCCAGCTATTTGAGAAGGCATGCTGATAGCAAGCACTCTCTTGTAATACTGATATCATCAGACTTGTAGATGAATATTAAATACTAAGCTAACATGAGTCTCTGACAATATCCTCATAGTGTCTGCATGTTTCTATGTTGGAGCGGTGATCTAGGCTGGGAGAAAAGTAGGGCATGTGCCCCACGCACCACTTACGAGGAGGTGGAATTAATGAGTTATTAAGTCCTCCAATTTTGCAATTTTCTTATCCGCAATACATATTTTCCACATTCGAAAATTGTTTGAAAACTAAACTTACAATTCTTAATGTGAACCATCTGAAATGTGTATGTGTACTGACTGATCTATGGGCAGATTCAAACCAAATTTTGGCTTTTATCATGTGAACCATTAAACTCAAAATTTGGCATAAAATTGTTTTACGATGTATCTTCATTAACATAACATAACATAACAATAAGCATTTATATAGCGCTCTTACACATTATACAATGGTACCACAGCCCTTAAAGGTGTATTATGTGATCTTTTCCAGGGGACGCCCTCAATCCTCGAAAAAAAATTGGAAGCAGATTTTCTTGCAGATTTACTTTTCTGATCATAAATCATAAATATTCCAAGTTACAGAGTGATACGATTCCTAATAACCTCAAGGCTCAACAACATAGTTTTAGAGTAAATTTAGAGTAAAATTTGAAAAAATAGATTGTATCGATTGGTACAATCTATTTTCAAACCGTGATTTTGAAGTAATTAGGAATCGTATCAGTCTGTAACTTCGAAGATCTTTATGATTTATGATCAAAAATGCAAATCTACAAGAAAATATGCTTTCATAGTAAAAATCAATGATAGAGGGCGCTAATTGGAAAGAAAAGATCACATAATATGCCTTTAACAAAATCAAAAACATAAAATTACAACAACAACAAAAAAAGTTTAGTGTAAAAAGCAGTTTGAAACATTCTGGTCCTACACCTTTAATGTGAACAATCATATGTTAAACCAACCAACATTTTCTTAGACATGCTAAATAAAATAGATTGTTTATTCATTCCATTTCATTGTTGTCCACCCATTTTTATTATACAGGGTGTTCCAGAAAATCTGCAACCAGGCCTCAAATAAAGAAATGGAGAAGGCATGCAATTTAACTTATTTAAGACAATTTGAAAGGGGCACCAATTTTCTCCAAGGCAATTATGTACTTTTAAATGAAGTGAAAACAGCCAGAAATTGAGGGTATTTAAGGCAACTACATGTAAGGTGAGACATTTGCCTTTGATGCCTTCGATTAATTTTAGCCCTGCCTGCAACTTATTTTGAAGGAGCCCTATATTTACTTTCACACAACAGATTACAATCGTGTTGGCACATTCTGGAAACGTTAAAATCTCTACTTTTTATTTATGAGATCAAATCTAAGATGTCACAATCTGTTTTCCAATTACGCTTGGACAACTAGAGGTATGTCAGAAACACATTCAACCCATTTCACGGAAACTGATGGTGTTGCAGCTATGCAGAGCTGTTAACAACTCAATATTGTTTGACCCAAAAGCACACTTATGATTTGTAAATAAATAATTTTGTTCATATGCAATATTGAACTTTATTATTTATATGGGCCTTCCAAACGGTACAATAAAAGCGTGTATTGAATATTGTGCACCAAGTTCCCGGATTTGCGTCCAATATTCAAAAAATATTGCCATCCAGAAGAAGAAGATGTGCGTGTCAGAGTACATATAAGCAGAGAAGGTCAGTTCGGGCTAACTTATTTAGTTTTTATCAAAACAGTCTGTTATATAAATAATAATAATAATATTGAATGTCCTATTTTCGGGTGATACAAGAATATATTGCACTCGCTATAAAAATATTGCACTCGTCTCCGACTTGTGCAATATTTCAATAGCTCGTGCAATATATTCTTGTATCACCCTTATATCAATGCCATTTAATATTATATAAATAAATATTTTAAAAATTATATTGTTGGTATTTAAATATTTTCAAATTTTAAGTCTAATGAGTTGTAACACCAAAAGAATATATGTTACTGAATGGATTGATACACACAATTTGTTACGATTTGAACAAGCTTTTTTATTTTAATAAACTTCATGAAATATTTAAAAGAAAATACTGGATGTTGCTACTACGTCACCATTTATAACACAAATTCGGATGAGCAGACTTTTTATGGTTCATATTGAGTCATAAAACTGCATAGCAATGTAGCCGTATAATTTGCTGTGAAATCGGTTGTACTGGGTTTCGAATAACACCTTGATTACACATGATTCCGACACCAATTCAACAATGTTGGAGATTTCAAGGGTTTCAGAATGTATAAATATGATTACAAACTAAAATGCTGTTAATATTAGTTGCAAGTTTTAGTGGAACTGGACTGAATAGTAGAACTGTCATTTACCGTAAAATCAAAATCAGTTGAACAGGTTTCGACATACCTTTCTATAAATGCACATAATTTGAAAATGGTTTAACCAATCTTTTAAAATTATCATTTCACCATATATGTGGAGATCCTAGGGTTTCCAGAATGTATAATCATGACTAAAATCCATGGCTTATTTAAAAGGCAAACTACAGCTCTGTCAAAATAAGTTGCAGATTTTCTGAGACACCCTGTAGTCTGGGTTCATTCTGGGGGGGGGGGGGGGATTTGGTTTGGTCGGGGGTGTGCAGCTGGAGATTCAAAACCCATACCCATTTTTAGGGTGATTTTGGAAAATTCGGTACCCATTTTTAGGGGTTTTGCTTCATTTTAGACCAAATTTTCGCAAATTATCGGGAAAATAGACCTAATTTTTGCACATTTTCGCGAAAATAGACACAAATTTCGCAAAAAAAGACCCATTTGTAAAAAGTGACCCCATTATTAGGGATTTCCAGCACAAAATCATACCCCATGTTTAGGGATTTTGTGCCAAAAAAGCTACCCATTAGAGCGGCACACCCCTGTATACCATCTTAGGCGAGTGCCCCCCCCCCCCCCCCCCCCCCCCCCAGGGGTTCATTACACTTGTTACAGGTATTTATTGGATGTGGTGAGATTTAATTTAACCTGATAATTCTATCCAAATGCTTTATCTTATACTTCTCATTTTCCTTCAAAGAGAGCTTTTCACTCCAATCAATTTTGTAATGCACAATAATAATTCCCCATTAACAAGTGCTTCCAGATGTTCATCATTTGTCCAGTAACATTGACTTGTTAAAATGCAATTACTTTCACATTTGTAATAAGTGTCCACTTATTGCCTTGGCCGTCAGTTCCTTGCACTATTGATCCTCAATTGGTTCCCTCACAATTTAATCAAATATGATCATTTTATCCAAACACAAAGCCTTCATACCGATGTTCTAATAATTATTGTTGACTATTTATACAGTTATATTCACCTTTTATTATCCAAGACACAGTAACATTGTATACTTTTGTGACCTGTCACATAAAAAGGGGGCTTTAGTGTATTTTTGTAAGCTTTAAAATGACAGCTCGCTTGATACATTTGGTCAATGCATTCAGATTTAATGCGTAATACACCCAACAAAATATATAAGTTCCCCCCTAGCATATACAAGAGTATTTCCAAAAATATTGGATGGATTTAAATACTTTTCAGCTAGAAAGATGCACCCAATTGTTAGGCACAAAAAAAAAGTGGCACTAAATCTCACTGGCTATGGCTGGTTTTGTCCATAAATTAACAGACATTTTCTTGGTGGATTATGAGTGCAGGGCAATTTGGTCCGATTATGAGTGACATGGCAATTTGGTCTGATTATGTGGGACATGACAATTTGGTCTGATTATGTGTGACATGGCAATTTGGTCCGAGTATGAGTGACATGGCAATTTGGCTCAATTCTGTGTGACATGGCAAAATGGTCTGATTATGTGTGACAATTTCTTTAGCAGGATTTGAACCAGTACCCGATCAAATTGACCTTTCTTTGTGTATTATGTGTCATTATGCTACCGTGTCTTGGTGCACAAGATTATGATCTGCTTATTGATTTTCTTGAAATGATGCTACACATAATTGTTTTAGAGTGAGATTTAGTGCCTTTTTTTTCTGTATACAAATTGGTAAATGGCACAATTTCTTATCGTGGCATTGTCTCAAGGCCTACAAAATTTGGTATCAAAATGTGCCTAACAATTGAGTGCATCTTTCTAGTTGAAAAGTATTTAAATCCATCAAATATTTTTGGAAATATTCTAGTATATATGCTAGGGGGAACTTACATATTTTGTTGGGTGTATTATTAGGTGGATATTACTTTCTATTTCTTGATTGTTTCATGCTTTACTAACTCAATATCTTTTAAAATAATACTGCTGATAGAAGCCCCCTTAAGATATGACTGGTCACATTTGTATAATGACCACTCAGGTGATGGGGGGGGGGGGGAACCCTGTTCTACAGGCAACAAATGTACCACTTAGGTAGGGTCGGTCATCATTGTCTTTTTGTTGGTGCTTTTCCAAAAAGAACTCAGGACATTTTGGTGAACTTTCAGCCAAATTCGAAATTGTCACAAATTTTCAAAATATTTCAACATTTCAAAAAATTATCACACAAATTAAAAAAAAAAAATTTAAAAAATCAGTAACAAAATTTAAACATGTATACAAATTTTCTAAACACTTTTGTTGTTCATTTAAAAAAAAAATAGGTTGGTCGCGTCCATAGAACATCCTTTTGTCCATCGCCTCCGCCTCCAAGTCTTGGTTTCTACCATGTACACTTGGTTCAATGTACTATAGGCACTAATTGGTTCTCTCAAGAGCTAATTAGACCTAATTGATCATTGCATCCATCCACCCACCTATGCTGCTTCTCCTTACATGAAGGTATTTATTGATAGGAGTATATAAAACATAGCAATGCTACGCTATCTTTGAATGATCTGCCCTTGGAACTGTAAACAATTGTTGAAAACTCATCCCATAAATGTTCAAAAGCATTTGATCAATTTCCTAAAACAAGTAACTATCATTGTAAAGCTTGCGAATAATATCCTGTCCGATTTTGTCACAATCTCATATTATTTTCAAAAAAGTTGAAGTGATGTGCTACATTTGTATCAATATTCCACAAGGATAGATACCAGCCTTGTCTATATAATTCCCCATCTCTGTTCTATTCCCCATATTATACCAAATCCACTTCCCATACCTGCAACTTATCAAGCGCTATATAGGGATCAGAATCGTAAACCAGAACTTCCACCAATTTTATACCGAACAAACTATAGTCGAAGCAAAGATCACCTGATACATTTAGAAAAAGATGGATGCGCTGTTTATTCTATCCTGGCATATCCGCCCACATAACACACAGTCTTGGTTCATTGCACAATTCTATGCATTTTTATATTGGCTCCTCAAGAAGTCATATTTTTTTAATCCAATGGACTAATGGGCGAGACGCATAAATGATGAACACTCTATTCTTACGTCAACAATTTCATCACAGGACACATTCATATTTTCGTAATTTTTAAAAGCAGCTCAACGATTTTGTTAACGGTCAAGGGACACGCTCACATTTTCATAATTTTAAAGGGCACAGTATTTGCAATTGCTCTAAATGAAGGATCTCTGCATAATAATCATTTTAATTTTGGTTTTTTTTTAATTTTTAAATTTATTTACTGGTAAAGAAGCAATCTTTTTGCAGAATGCTCGATGCAATGCAGAGAGGATTATAAGTTATAAGTTAAACTACTGTTCCAAATGGTTAAACTTTTACTTATTTATTTATCTTTTTATTTACTTAAATTAAAATTAAAATTCCTATTTAGGCAGGATTGATATTATAATTGTAATGAATGTACACAATTACAATTACGGGTTTTGTTTTTGTTATTACTTTTTATAAATATCTGGAGTAAAACGTCATAGGATGTATCTGGTCTAACACACATAAATCTTGATAAAAGCTTTTGACGTCACCATCTTAGGGGAAGTGAGAGTGCTCTATAAGCATAAATCCTAGAAAAGCATTACCACCCAATATTAATGAGACTTTAACCCGGGGGAGGGGTACTCACCCTAAACATGGGGTATGATTTTGTGCTGGAAAATCCCTAATAATGAGGTCCCTTTTTACAAATTGGTCTTTTTTCCCGAAAATGTGATATATTTCGCGAAAAATCTATTTTTCCGATAATTTGCGCAAATTTGGTCTATAATTGATGCAAAACCCTTAGAAATGGGTACAATTTTTTCCAAAATCACCCTTAAAATTAGGTAGGGGTTTTGAATCTCCAGCCGCATACCCCCAATCAAACCAAATCCGAGTAACGCCACTCCCCCCCCCCCCCCCCCCCCTGGGACTTCAACTTGATAAATACTTTACATGTCACGTTTTGGGCAAGGATCAAAAATCCTCTATCACTTCAGCAAGTGCCGTCTAAGGCTCTAATAAGCTTTAAAAAATAAAATAAATCAAATCACATCATGCAACATCTGTTCTATGATCATAAATAAAACAATGTGTCAGCAGATAGCTGGCATGCTAAAATGTTCTTATAATAGGAGGGTTTTCTAAGTGAAAGTGTACATGTTTTTATTCATTTTCAGCCTGATTTTGGGTCTTTTAGACAGTTTTACGCTGGGTTTTGTTTCCAGATTTGTTCACCACTGCTATTTTTTAACAAAAGATCACTATGATGCCTGGACATTGGACGCACACATACACCATGTACATTATGTGTAGCCATTAGTCTTGAAATGTATTTCCTTGAAAAATCATTAAATAAACAAAAATTGTCGCCTTTGACGATATCTGTGGCGACCAGCCTCATTACTTTTCAAATCCTTAATAGTGCCACCATTGCATTTGTAATCCCAGTGTTCCCAGTTAGTGTTTTAAAATAATACTAATTCTCAACTACATGAAAATGTTTTTCAATTGTGTAATATTTGGTTCAATTGTGTAATTTTTGGATGTTAACAAATCTGAAACAAGCACAAGCTTATATTCATGATAATTCGTTGGTATACCTTTGCTCTATATAATCTGCAAATTATTGATTACTAAGCGCTGGAACACTGTCAAAACATTAATGACCTGCTTCGAAAATATGAAATAGATCCAGCCTGTCTGATTCTTCCATAAGTGGGCAGATAAAATCAGAATATTTTTCATTTCAATAGATAATCCAAATAAGACTCTTCTTTTTAAATTTAAAAATTTTGTTTTTTGATTTCATGTTGAGTTAATATCATCTGGGGAGATGTGTGATTGAGTGGTAATCAGACTTTGAGTCAGCATTTCAAAATAGCGGTAATTATCCGTGCCCACGGAATGACCAAATTTCCTGGCAGATAACCGGTTTTTCTTGTTTGGTTAATCTGACCGATAACCAAGATTTTGACAAAAAATCAATTGAAACAATTGCAGATAACAACAAATTGTGGTGGATAACCAAAATCGTTTGCTGGGTTATCCGCTGGATAACCAGTTTATTTTTATTATTTCTAACGCTGCTTGGGGTTCATAAAGATGTGGTTTTGTGAGAACCATACTCTTCCAATATTTTTTTCCAAATTCAATCCCCATTTTTGGCTTAAAGGTAGATGTTCTGATTGTTGGCCCGATTTTCAACTTGATGTTTTCTATTTTACATGAAAGTTCATCCTTAAAATTGTCACATTCCAAAGTTTGAGTGGCATTAAACTCCAATGGTTCTTATTTTAGAAGCACAAGGTCACAAGAATTCTACCCATTGAGTAGTACACAAACTAGCTGGTGGTTAACCACCTTTCGCAGTAATCACATTTTAGCCTATAATTTCTAAACGGAACATTTCTGGCCCCTAAGATTTTACCGACATATTGAGAAAAATATGGGGATTCTTCTGATATCAAAATATCATGATGTGAAAAAAAACCTCATAGCCAAAACAAAAGTAATCGGAACATACACCTTTAACTCTGTATGCATGCAACAAACATGTCCCTTTTGATCAAATTGTCATGCTAGTTGTCTCAATCAACCCTAACCCAACTGAATCTCACTAAATCTCACTGCCAGAAACTATCTCCACGCACGTGCTGCTGTATTGCCTCGATGACGTCACCTATCGCAGGCATATGTGGGCAGGAAGTTTTAGCCCGCATATGCGCTGGCAGTTTAGCTCAGTTGGTAGAGGGACAGACTGGGGTGCGGATGGTCCCGCGATCGAATCTCGTGGGGGTGCTGGGTGATTTTTCGGGTCAAAAACATAGTACTTTTTCCCCCTCCCCCCGATACGCACAAAAAAATAGCTTTACTGGTTAGGGTAAATGTCGTCAATTTTTCGTGTCAATTAATTAACCCTAACCCAACTGAATCTCACTAAATCTCACTGCCAGAAACTATCTCCATGCATGTGCTGCTGCATTGCCTCGATGACGTCACCTACCGCAGGCATATGTGGGCAGGAAGTTTTAGCCCGCATATGCGCTGGCAGTTTAGCTCAGTTGGTAGAGGGACAGACTGGGGTGCGGATGGTCCCGCGATCGAATCTCGGGGGGTGCTGGGTGATTTTTCGGGTCAAAAACATAGTACTTTTTCCCCCTCCCCCCGATACGCACAAAAAACATAGATTTACTGGTTAGGGTTTTAAACCTTGCATACACCTCTTAAAAAAATTAAAAAAATTAAAATTAAAAAAAATTAATTTTTTTTATTGTCATCGCAGCCAACTGGCTGAATTGAAACAACATTACAAATCAAATACATTAATAAACAATGCAACGTCCAGGCAGCAGCTAAATCAGCGCCAAGTTGCGACATAAACCAACATGAACAAACAAACATAACCCCTATATAGTATTTAGTAACCCCCAATAGGCAATGTAGACTAAGTGCCTTGCCCAAGGACACAAACACATTGGCACCAGCGGGGCTAGAACTCACGACCTTATGATTATGAGACCGGCAACTACTCCACTGGACCACATGTCCTCTCCCATCCTTGCCCCTTTATTATGTCTCCATAAACGACAAAACCAGAAGGCATATTGGTTTGCGCTACTTGAGCTCTGCTACATTTGCATGTTCATTCCTTAGATTAAATCAAGTCATGGTTGACTTGTAAATGTAACTTAATAGTGTTATTTGATCTTATACAGGGTGTTCCAAAATCAATGAAGTTCTCCATAAACGACAAAACCAGAAGGCATATTGGTTTGCGCTAATTGAGCGCTGCTACATTTGCCTGTTTATTCCTTAGATTAAATCAAGTCATGGTTGACTTGTTAAAGGTAGATGTTCCGATTTTCAACTTGAAGTTTTCTATTCTACATGAAAGGTCATCCTTAAAAAAGTTGTGTTCCAAAGTTTGAGTTGCATAGCTCTAATGGTTCTTATTTTAGACGCACAAGATGCTGTGAACTGTACCCATTGAGTAGTACACATTAAGTAGTATCGGTGGTTACCACCATTCGCGGTAATTCTACCGATTTAGGCCGTCAAATTTCAGTATGATGATGAGAAAAATACGAGCTTTCATATGATATGAAAATCTTCGTATGTTTGAAATAATTCTGTGTTACAAAAATGTGATCGGGTCATCTACCTTTAATTTAACTAAATAGTGTTATTTGATCTTATACAGGGTGTTCCGAAATCAATCAAGGGATATTCAGAGCTGCAAAATATGTTAATTTCATAGGAAGCAAACTAAATTTCCAGATAGTAGGCTGGATTTCCTCCCATTTCTTATGGATTTCTTTTTTGGAAAAGCAAAATTTCCTATGAATGAGCTTCCTGAATTTCACATTTTTTTTCAGGACTGGATATTTAATCATGATGTTTGACATTTTAAAAATGATCAAATGTAACATCCATTATTCCATTTGCAATAGAATTTCTAAGACCTGTAGGGTACCCACTACCCCAACTTTCCCTGAACTGTTTATTTGGTTATGAGTTATGACATGCTTTTAATTTATCTAATCATATTTTCAAGTCAAATATCATCAGTCCAGTCTACATTGATGTCCCGAGTGAATACGGTTGATTCGGATCAGGACAGGAGCAAAATCAGTACCTTTTCAAGTTGGCCTGATCCAAATTCCAAAGTAAGATTAAATCAAGTCATGGTTGACTTGTGTGTGTAACCTAATATCATTAATTAACCATGTACAGGGTGTTCTAAGCGAGTCTGTATCATTTTATTTGATAAAATTACAAAACTGAAATGTCTATTAAATGATCAAATTCATTATCGTGTCAGGTTCTTTTTGCAATGGATTTCAATTGAAGACTTGTACCTGTGGACACCCTATTCCACAACTTTCTTTGGACTGGTTAACAAGTCATGACATACTTTTAATCTTATTACGGAATATTAAGTCAGGTCAGGTCGGATATAGATCAAACCAGTCCAGTCTAATCAAGTGTGATCAATGGTTTGGTATGGAAATATGGGGCAAATATCATTACATTATAAAGTAAGGCAGCGTGTTTACTTATGCTTCAGAGCCTCAGATGTTCCCATAATTACCCGCCTAGTTTTTCCTAATTTTGATGAATCCAAGTTCTAGAAACACTATAAAGTATAGATCTTGGCAGGCCAAGTACCACACCAGCACACACCGGTATGGGGTACTGAGCGACTGCATAAAAAGCGTGTCTCTAGAACTTGGACAGATGGGGAAATCTGGGGAAATCTAAGATCTACAGTAGAGCTAGGTGCTACTAAAATGCCTCATCATATAGTCTTTAATGTCAATTTGCCTATATATTTTTACACACCGGTATCGAGTAGAGAGTGACTGCATAGAGCATTAGAGAGAGTGTTGGTAGATAATTGACCTACATTTAACTGTTTCTAGAACTTGGATTCAAGATAAACATGGGATGGGGAAAGCTGGGGAAATCCAAGCTCTACAGTAGGGCTAGGTGCTACTAAAATGCCTCATATATTGTAAAACACTATAATGTCGCTGATACTTTATTTTGTGCATTTAAAATAACGGCTAATTTAGCGGGCATTTAATTTCACGAATCTGGAAATGTTACTGTTACTTTCAATACAACATTTATTTCATATCGTGAATCCGCATCCCTCGCGAAATTTAAACCGGCTATTTCTGACCATTTTAAAAAAAATTAAAAAAATGGCATGTGAATGCATGTTTTAATATGTCCATAAAATAATATCCATATTTTGAGACCAATACTTTATTTTGCTCTAAGACACCCTCAATTTAAAATATTGTACAGTTTTCTGCATCTTCATCAGCTTTGTCAATATATGTCCCCATGTGGCATAAACAGAGCGTGCATTATTGAAACAACAAACCTTTAATTATTGAGCGGCTTGATGAATCGTTTTACATCATAGTTAATTGATCAAGTCATTCACAAAGTGTTATGTGACGTGTGGACGGATAAATATCCGATAGATAATAATACAGTCCTCAAAAAAGTAACTGACCAGGTAATAAATATGCTCTTTAGTCCAAAACTATATATCCTATGTAAAAATATTAAATTAATATTAAAATAAAATGTCTTCTCTTTATTTACATGTGAAGATTGACTGAATATTAACACAGAGCTGTGTCCAAAGCCAAAACAAAGTCTGTTATTCATTTTATAGCATTTGGTTCTTTTACACGCAGTCTCGGTGTAGCAATAGGCAGATTATTGATTAACTGGTAGAGACAACAACATACCGGTCGATAGTTAGATGAGGATTGGGGATGCTTATTGATTGATGCAGCCCATACACATACCTGTCACACTCTACTCCTGCTGTTCGAAACCTAAGTGCCAAAATGAAATCTGCGTTTGTTTCACTATTTTCAGAGTAGCGTTCTCAATTGTTATCCAATCTTCGCGAACAATGTTAATAATTTTGCAATTTAATATTTCGAAGTTGGAACCATATTTCAAGAGCGTATTTATTACCTGGTTATTTGCTATGTGTGAGGACTGTACTATAATTTAATGATCCAATACAATTTCATGTAGGTTACTGGCCCAAAATACTGTAAAACACAAAATGTTTGTGTACATTTAAATTTTGCTAATTTCGCAAGGAGCATTAACTCGCGAAAATGTCATGCCGTGAATATTTCTAAACTACCCTGTAGAAGTGCACAGCAAAGTTACATAATGTAACTCTAAAGTTTACATTCCCGAAATGTTCATGCCATGAATTAGGCCAGTATTACTGATTCTTGAAATGTTATTAAACTTGGGAACATTTCTGGTTTACAGTATTTAAATATGTACGGCCCTCGGGCCCCTCAAGTAAAAAATAATTGAGAACTCCTACCATGACACTAAAGTTAAAATCAATTGTCATCTTTTTGAAGCTTTCATTGATATTTTATGTTTTGAAGACAAATTATGCAAATCTACATCTTTAACTGATATTTTAGGACACAATCAAAATGCTAGTTTTCAATATGCCTTCAAATACAACTTTTGAATTATCCTGGAAAGGTACATTTCACATTCTGACAGTAAAATGACAAAATCATCTCTCTTTTATTTCAGAAGTAAATGTGATTGTGCACAAGCCTTGAATTAACTGGGCGCCCGGGAGTTTTTTACACCTGGTTGCCAAGTTTTAGCTCCCGATATTTTCAAATTTTGAACAGCAAAGTATAGGACTGGGAGCTACTATGGTCAGAAAAGTCACAAAGTAGCTCCTGGTCCACATATCCTTAAATCGAGGCTTGATTGTGCACCCTTGGATGTGACATTCTGAGAGTAAAATGACAAAATCATCTCTCTTTTATTTCAGAAGTTAAAGGGACACAATGTCATGTTGAATTTTTTTAATTCTAATTAATTTACTTCAGAATTCAAGATGAACATTAAAAATTGCCATTATTGTTGTTTCTACTTAAAAAAAACCAAGCAAAACTTGATTAAAACAATGTTTTAAATATGTTGGAATACCACCCTTAACCATGTAAAATGCTGTTCGGGCCCGATCAGCATTTTTTGAATCGACGTTTTGTTGTACAAAGAGGGCTGATTTTACTTAATCCTTATAGGTGTACTGTAAGTTGTAATACAATTGTAAAAATATATAAATCCCAGTTGTTATCATATATTTTTGTAATTGAGGGCGCTGCCTCCACCACATCTCTTAATGCCCCTTCAATGTGATTGTGCACCCTTGGATGTGATGAGTCACATTCTGTTAGGTAATAAAATATTAAACATTTGCTTCTAACCATGCAATCAATCATGGTCATTTTATAGTTTGATCGGCTCAAAAGCCTCCTACAGCAGAGAATGATCTTGAATACCGAAGGATGAGGGCGCGCATGAAATGCAATAAGCGCACGCATGAAATACAAAAAGCGCACTGAGCATGACGCGTGCAGGTGGCCAAAACCGTGTGTGTGTGACCACAATCGCACACGCACGCTTGGATTAATTGCACGCGGAAAGATAACAAATTTCTTGCCAATTTGGAACTGATTCAACTATAGAAACAATTATATTCATTTTTTTTCTTATTTTTTTTCTTCTTTTTTTTTATCATTTCTCTAATTTTTTGTTTTAGGATTCGCCTGGCCACTGTCGTCTGCCAAATTTCTAATTTCTAAGGGATGTGACAGTGTGACAGGGCCTTAACAATTATATTCATGAAATATGCCCATTTGATAGGGCTACCGGTAACCGAGGTAAACTGGAGTTCATCGTATATAATGATCGTGTATGTTTCCCACAGCTGCTTCATACCAGTCACATTAAAATGCCATACCAAAGTCATCAATACTATGTTATGGATCATGGCAGTACGTCTATACTCAGCATTGATTTTCTATCTGTTTGTGTCATCAAATGTTCCATTAGGTAAATTATACCGTGTCTGCTACTCAAAATTATGCCTTTTAAGCCATATGCATACAAGAGAAAGAAAATGTAGCGAATCAGGATGCAGTCCAGTCCAGTCGTAGGCATCGATCGGGCTTATAGGCAAGGCTCAAGATAACAGGGTTTTTTTTACCGGGAGCTACTTTTTTCAAAAGTAGCACCCGGATAATGGGATTTATTGAGAACCGGGAACTACTTTTTGTCTACCGGGAGCTAAATCCAGCATGGCAGCATGGCGAACTCGAAATTTGATGTCTTGGTCAAGCTTCCTGATCATCAACAGGCGCTGGTTTGGACTAAATATCAGCGCTCGGTCGTTTATTTTTCAGCATTACCGGGCGCTATAGCAGAAGGACAGAGGGGTAAAAATAGCCCAGCGCCCGCTTATCTTGAGCCTTGCTTATAGGAAAACCGATCCTAGATAATTGACTTTAGATGATTTCGGTGAAATTTTGGAAATTTTAACCCAAAACTGATTTTGTTAGGTTGTCTGAAAAAAATTGGTACTTAAAACGCCCTTTGTGCCCCCGCACCCAAGCCCTATTGTGCCCCCGCCCCCTTATCCGGATGTAGTATGTATAGGCATTATGACAACTTACATGCACCATTTTTCGAGCGCGTTTTGTGTAAAACATGCAACCTTTTACGAAAATTTTGGAAATCTTGCCCCCCCCCCCACCCCCCCCCCCCCCCCCCGAAAAAAATCCTAGCTACGCCACTGATCAAATGCATTTCGTTATCAGATTTTCTAGTTATATAGGATTTCTAGTAAGTGTATGGTGAAGATTAGATCTGACCATAGATCCTCTGACTACCCAATCTCTGACTATCCCAATCCAGTGTCCGTATCGAGACGCTTGCCATCGACCAGCAAACTCTATCTATAGGCTAAATCCATGCTCATGATGCAATAACACAGTGGTTACATACTAAACAGTATGATAATGTAAGCCATTAGGCTGGTCAGGGGGTGTATAAATACATCTAAGTGAATATCAGAGGTCTTTGGTCATCGCGTAAAAGATTTTGATGCAATTTGGCAATTTGAAAACTGCATAAATTGTTGGATGAATTGTGGCAATTTGTAAGAAAATGTGTAGAGTGGCCCTGAGTGTGTCACTCTTCATCCACAATACACATGATACTGATCATTGGGCTCTGTTTGTACTTGCAGATATCAGAGGTAGCTATACTTTCTGAAATCTCTGGATCCAGGCTATTTTCAAACCCATGCCAAGATACCTTCCAACCTCAGGATTTTAACCAATAAACACAGGGTCTTGGATCAATTGCCTAGGACTTCAGGCCAAAATGTGCCAAAATCAGGTCAATTATACATCTAAGAAACCTAAGAAGACTGAATCGGCAAAGAAGAAAAAATGCTCCGAAGAAGGAAGCAGCTCACAGGATAAAAGATTCACCAGGAAACAAGGTTTTTAACAAATTAGTTGATTACAACCAGAACCAGGGATGTGAGAGGCCACAAATTAAAAAAAGAGGAAAACAGACTAAAACGAGGAAAAACAGAGTAAAATTGGGTAATGGGATCACACCACTAAATAGGGCTCCATAGGGATATCTACAAAAACACTGATATAAAACTCGGTTTTAGACCACTAAATTGCGAAATTGGACCTTGTAGAGTGATTTTTTCTTAAAGATGATCACATTTTCTCACCAAAAAGAAAAGAAAATAGGTAGGTGAGCCTGCTTGATTTTCCAAAATACGCCCATGGAGTTGACTACCTCTCTGACGGGCTTGAAAATGTTGCCGTCATCGCCAATGTTTCCAGTAAAAAGCACAAATTTGAAAGATCTCTCAAAATTTATTTAGATGATATTCACAGTTTATAGTCAGGGTGCATGTAGGTGATGTCCCATTATTATCATAATTAATCAAAAATCATAGGCATTTACGCAATTGTATTACTGTCAAGTCTTTTTAAATTGAGGATTTTGTGATGCACACTTTCCGATTCTAGCTTTAAACACCGTCCTTAAGGGTAGGGGATACCCATTTAGTGTAGTGCACCCTAAAAATTCCAAATATGGACTGAAAAGAAAAAGGCTGACATTTTGGCATAAGAAAAAGAAGAAGAAAAAAGAGGAAATCACCTAAAAAGAGAAACTCTCACACCCCTGCAGTACTGATCGCAACCTGAAATCAATGCATTTGTGGACTCATTCAACACATGCTATCAAAATGTTGAACTTAAAAAAACCCAAATGTGAATGAGAATAATTATAATTATGGGAGAGTCGCACAACCTCCCCTTCATATCCATTCACTCGCAATCCTATCGTAGAGGAAAAGGTACTACATAAATGTCAACATTTAATTTAATTTGCAACACACTATACGAGTGTCTCTCTGAGTAATTGGCATAATTCATCGCTATGGGAAATGTATAGCCATTAGCAAACTGTGGTTGACTTTGCCGTCATTTGATTTCCTTTTCTTGGACGTGTTTGTTTCTTTCTTCCTCAAAATAATTACAATTGATGGTTTCAATTCAATTCACTTTGCACTACAGGGTGTCCCAGTAAAAATTGATCGTTCACTTGATTTGTCTTTATTTCAACACATACAACTTCACATAAAACAGTACGATGATCAATATTCTGCAGCCAAATGATTCTTAATATTCGGTGAACCTTCAAATTGAATCAGACACATCTATTCGTCTTAACCTAAGTTCTTTCGGTGGCGTAGCCAGATCACTTGTCAGGGGGGGGGGGCAAAGGGTATTTTCACCAGTTCGACCCGGTGGCGTAGCCAGGTTTTTCATGTAACTTTTTAATTTGCCATCGGGGCACTGTGCCCCCCGCCCCCCTTTGCACCCCCTGGCTACGCTACTGAGTTCTTTATACATTAATTCAGGGCTCAAATTAATCGAACGCATCCATCGAAGGCAATTGCCTTCGATGCCCCACCTAATTGCCTTGATGCCCTCAATTTCTGTCTGTTTTCACTTCATTCAAAAGTACATAATTGCCTTGGAGAAAGTTGGTGCCCCTTGTAAATTGCCTTAATTTGCATGCCCTCTCCATTTCTTAAATTGAGGCCTGCGTAAGTTAACATTTCATGAGCAAAACCTGCACAAATCCAGCCAAAAGTCCCAACCCGAAATCCTGATTATTTTATAAATGGGATATTCCCAATATACCTAGTCAACCTGGGCCAAAACATTCGTTCGTTCCCCGACTATTGCAGATAATAATACTTATAGTCCCAGCCATCCCTGCATACCCAAAAGACCAGGCTATCAATTGACAAGTGCATAGGTTTTTTTAAGTAATTGCCGTTATTGATAGGGAATGTACGTAAACTTGCAGACAGCCATATCTAACTAGGCCTTAACTATAGTTTACAATTATTATCTCTTGATATTTGTTTTCTCTTCCATAAAATAACTACAATTGATCGATTCAATTCAATTACCTTATTTTGTTATGTCCCTGTGCCAATAACATTTGTAAAGCCTTCATCAAAAGGGTGCAGTTGTCTCTCAAAGAAAAAGGTTGAGATATTTATACCAACAAAAGGAGCTTTTTGAATGCTTCAAAGTGACACCTTTGTGTTTAAGATTGGATACTGCTTTCTGAATTTTATGAAGACAAATTACTGTAAAATTGTCTTTATTTTCTTTTGTTTTTCCACGCCTAATTCTATCAATATCTCAAAATACATTTTACCGACAACTGCAGCCTTTTGCCACAACAGTAAACAGATTTGATCATCCCCTTGATTTGTGTTTATTAGGACAACCCAGCTTCATATAAGACATTTTAATCTGTACTGCATGGTACAAACAAGTCTCAATATATTATACGAAAATTTCAATCAAATTCCTATCTGTACAACATTGCAATCAATACTGTGTTGCGAGCAAGTATCAGTGTTCTGTGAAATTCATCCAATTTGAATGTCTGGTTATAAGAGATTTGATTGAATTACACAAGAACACTATTTTCTTATGGAAAGTGTTTTTTCTACATCAAATCCAAAGAAAAAATATCAATTCTCAATCTGAGACATTTTGATCCCTAAGAATCGTGTTCATTCATAATCATACTGGCAGTTTGGCAGGCAGTGAAGTTGACCTAAAAAGTGTTGGGTTTTTTTAGCTAGTGAAGTGGGGTTGTTGTGATAGGATAGTTAAGGCCAAACTAATTAAAAAGTTTGTCTCAAAGCTCTCCCAAAGTTGAAAACCTAATGCGGAATGCGTTTTTAAAATAAAATAAAAATCATTTTTTTATTTCTCCAGACTGCTGGATGACAAGAGTTTACTCTTGTCATCCAGCAGTCTGGAGAAATAAAAAATACGCTATTGTGGCAATACCAGTGTATTCGAGACCAGGCTGTCCGACACCATGATCATCTTAAACCATCAGACAAATGAAGATATGAAATGGCAGACAAATAAAGTCACATCTACTACAAAGGAAAACTTAACTTTGTGTTTGTTTTTATTTTTAAAGGGGGAAAAAAGGGGAAAAAAGAGGAAAATAAAAAAAATAAAAAAATAAAAAAATTCCAATAACGCGGGCCATTTTTCTAACGCGCACGGGAGCTTTGAGGTGAACTATTTAATTAGTTTGGCCTGATCAAAAACCCTGTCCAAGCTGTACACCCCTTCATCTTTGTTGGTATTGTCTCTATTGCTAGCAGTTGGATCTATGATCTAGTATTTTTGTCTCTTCCTCCTCATAACATGATTGTCAGATGCTACATTTTCTAACATTTCTTGCGATGTGACATGAAGGAGATCCACCCCCCCCCCCCCTCCACACCACAACTATGCTGATGAATTCATGCTAGACTGACACTTGATGAGTTTTTTAATATGTTCGTTGGATTGGAAGCAGTGTGGATTACATAAAGTATGTGCAGACGGTATAAGGAGAGTAATAATACATGGTATGTGATCCCAATATTCCCCATAGCCAGTGTTCCAAATAAGGGGAAAAACCTGGTTGTCCAGCGGACAACCTAACAGGACATTTTTGGTTGTCCGCCATCTTTTTTGGTTGTCCGCCATAATTTTTGGTTGTCCGTATTTTAGGCCAATGAAAGTTTATTCACTGGTTCCCATTTCCTGCCCGTGTCGGGTTTTGTTCCACGCATCGAAAAGTCATTATTTTGAAACTTTTTCCTTATTTCATATTTTTCTTATATACAGTGGAGTATTTAAGTTGGAAGCCTAAATGGTAGTTATAATAGGAGCTAGAACTAAAGTTTGATAACTGTGTGCTGGTTGGACAATGAGCTAGGATTAAATTGGAGATAATCGTAATTTTAAATTTTGTTGGCAAGATCAGCTATGGTGGTCAGGTTAACTACACAGTGTGGCAGTAAAGGTCGTCTTTATTAAACTTTTGTGAAGACAATTACTATAAATAAGTGAAACAAATCAAACAAATTCACAGTTCTGTCCATTATTTGTAGATAAGATTTTTGGTTGTCCGCCGGACCGCCGTCAATTTTGGTTGCCCATGGCTCAGTTTGGGTGTCTCAGGCAACCTGACAACCACCTAATTTGAACGCTGCCACAATTGGGGATGCATACACAGGTTGGGTAGTTGGCCATATTGTTCAGATGGATCAATACACCACACACACGCTACCTGTCATACTCTCACTCGTGTTGAAAAGTAAAATGGGAATATGACATTGTGAATTTACCTTACATTTTGGATTGTCATTTCTTCAATATTCAACCGATCCTAGCGTGCAATATCTCATATTAAAGAAGATAAATTTCTCATGGACAATCTAATCAAGTTCCCCTTTCAACTGAATGATGAACATAGTCTATATCGGCTGTCACTGCAGACTGGCCAGCATGATGAACTATACTGCCACAGGTACTATACTTTGTTCAGGTACAAATAGGCAAATATTGTGGGGCTCGTTTTATCCATGAGCTTCACAAATCCCAGAAATGGTGTTCTATAAAAGTGGATATTTTTGCCTGTGTAATTTTTCGCGCTTTGCCCATTTTGAACAATTTTTCTTGTTTTTATTTTCGCGCTTCCTTACATAGACCTACATACAGAATGAATATATTCACGCTTTTTTATTTTCACACTTGCTGATTTTAGCACGAAATTAAATGTAGCGCAAAAAATTCCACTTTTACAGTATTTAAAAGTCATCTAAAAGTCTGATGTAGCTTTAACAAAGCGCTTCATTCTACCGCATAATTCATGCATGTCTGGGATTTGGAAATGTTCATTTTGGTAGAGATATGAGGTGCTAAGCGCCAAATCCTGGGGGCTTAGGGAACTGACAAAATGACAAATTGGGATCTTGAAGAACTGAATTCTTACATGACAGTTTGCGTTGGGAACCAGATTTGAGTCAAATGTGAGGCTATTGAACTAAATATTTTCACACTTTGTGTTGAAATGGGGAATTGAGGAACTGGAACATGGTGCTAATAGGGTCATAGGGAACTGTCCAGAGCGTGCGGAGGAGAGGTCCTCAGCAGGGGTCGCATTCTGACGCGTCTGCGCATCCTAGACCTCTCATTTTCTTTTAGTGACGCGTCATGTTTCAAATTGGAAAGACTTGTGGGTCCCGATCAGAATTAAAGGGACCCCTTAAATTTGATGATGTATGGAAATGGAAACCTTAAGAAATCCTGTAAATTACATATCCATCCTTTGCTCACAATATAAATTCATTAAAAGTGTCCCTAAAAAAGTAAAATTTTCCAATACCCAAACTTCAGGACCCCTCAATTTCTTGGGGGACCCCTTAAATTTGTTTTTGAAGTCCTACGGGGTCCTGAAAAAATTCATGGGACCTCTCACATTTTTGATCCAGTGCTATCCCTGGTCCTCGGTGCCGCACAAGACATGGTCAATATATGTGTGTACCCCTTCCGGGATCTGTTACCAAAAGTATACTTTATCCAGAAACTCTACTATAATCATGTCATATTGTTGTTACACAGTAGTGACTAGTGTGCAGAGCAGATAGAGCGCACAACCAGAAACAGTGGCTCATGTGTACAATGTATGATATGTATGACAGATGACGCACTTACCCAACAGATGTATGCACCACCACCGCGCTATAGGGATTCTTTATGCGTGAAGGTAATACGAGCCTAACAATTCTGTTGCCTTTTTTTTGTCACCAAACAAAGTATACTTTCCTAGCTACTGTCAGCTTTATGCCTGCCTACCTGCCAGTACTGAATCAATGCATTGTTTTGAAAGATGCTGACATAAATGGGCCAAAAAAGGTTAGTCTCTTCTAGAAGCATTCATGTCTAGGTTTTAGAGCTAAATATGTCTAGGACCTGGAATGCTGTTCATTTGTTTTATTTGATAAAGAGACCTCTCTTTTTTCCCTATACCAGATGTTGACTCGGATCATTAAAATTACAAAATATAGTCTGAAGATTCTAGTTAAAGAATCTTTAAAAAAAAACATGGGAATTTACAGTATCCTTTTAACTAACACAGTAGGATCAACTATAACCAAAAATATTGATTTTTTAATTATTAGGAAACCTAATAATAATCACAGATTTCTATCCAAAAAAGTTACATTCTTACACTTACAGCCTGCTAAACAAATGCATCATATTTTGCTAAGGCCATTATCCCCTGGGTGTTATGCATGCACATAATAATACACTTGACATTTCATCCCTTTTGAACAAGATCCCTCCTTTGAATAATAGCATGACAAGGGGTTAATGGAAAGCCTAGTGAACGAGTAACTCATAAATATACAAATTTGATCAAATTTTTAACTGAACAACAAGCTACATTTTGTAATGCTAAAAGTCTGTAAAAAAACTGACCCAAGTTAATTTAAGTTACCAAACTTTTTACAGCACTAACATTTTTTTACCGATTCTGTTGCGCAGGCGCATAATAAACACTAGGTCCCTGGCTGTTTTATGATATATGTAAATCAGATTTTATTATTGTATAGAAACTGTTTTGTTGTGTATTTATTCAAGACTTTAAAGCCATTTTGTGTTGCTATCTACTGAAGATAGCAGACATATTAAAATATCCATGGCTCTATCAGTAGAAGTTGTTTCATCTAAAACTCTATGTCTATTTCATATAATTACTTACTATCTACTGAAGATAGCAGATAATATCAATGTACAAATATATGGAATATAGATGTGTTGGTATCTACTGAAGATAGCAGTTAATATCAATGTATAAATATATGGAATATGGATGTGTTGGTACAGGTTTTGTTACATTTTAAACTGCAATACTAATACATTTATGTCATTTTCTGGAAATGGCAACAATGTGAACATAAATAAATGTGTCTGTGTACGTTGTTCTTACAAAAATGCCTATACAATACTTTTTCATCTATCTTTTAATCTCATCTACTGAAGATAGCAACAATGTAAAAATAAATGACAGTATACACGTAGGTAGTCTTTTACATCAAAAACCTATCGAATAGCCGCAATGTTAAAAACAAAACAAAAATGTTTAAGGCAAACGGAACTCGGTCGGTCTGGGTTTTGTGGTGTTTTTTGGAAACTTTTCCCCCTTAAAAATGACCGCAAAAATCAAACAAATCTGTAAAAGACTTAGTACATGTATGTATTACAATAACCTAAAAATTTGAAGTCTAAATAAGATGCACTCCGGAAGCAACCAAATTCAGGAAATGGTATCAAAATATTGCTTCCTGTTAACGCCCAATCTGCTACTTTATTGTATCACAATACTCAATATCCATAAAATATCTCATTTATCGCTACGGCGACGAAAAACACGTCCTGTTCTACGGGCAAACAGACCTCTTGGGTAGCTAGGGTCAGTCGGTCATGCGTCATTGTTTTTTACTTTCTAAAAATTCAGGAAATGTTAGTGAATTTTCAGAAATTGTTCTATTTAAACAGATAAAAAGTAATAACATTGTTGGATGATTTGGATGCTCCTACAGTACCACTTCTCTATACTTCCCAAGCGTTTTTTTTTCTGTCTAATTCCTCTACTTTTTTTGTTTTCCACAGAATCCTAACTCTATTCTTCCATTTCTTCAAATTAAATAAAGGTGTACTGTGGGGTGACAAAAAGAAAGAAACCTCGACCGACCCATTATTTTAGAAATCGGTGAAAAAATGTTCACATGCAAATGAATGCCAACCCAAATAAATTGTTTATCCAAATCATCCAACAATGTTATTACTTTTTATAACTGTTTAGATAGAACAATTTCTGAAAATACGGCAAGATTTTTACAGATTTGTTTGATTTTTATGGTCATTTTCAAGGGGGAAAGTTAAAAAAAGACACACAAAAAAGAAGAAACAAGACCCGACCAACTGATTAATCCTGTGAGGTCTGTTTGCCCGTAGAACAGGGTTTCTTTTTCGTCACCTAAGCTTAATATTCAATGAAATCTCAAATTTGGCAGTGAATTCAATGAGCCGAAATCTGAAATCTGAACAATTCTATTTCAATGACAGGTATTGTTTAAAGTTTCACTTGGTTTAAAAATAAAAATGATTACCCAAAATACAACTGATGGATTTTGGACACCCTGTATATCATGTATAAGATGCCATCAGCAGATCAACCCTTCAGGTCAACTGACAGGGGAATGTACAATTTAGAGCACAAATCTCACAATTTAATCCTGTAAATCGGATGATGTTGCCATCAAAGTAGTAAGAAGAGATGTTATAGAGTGAGGCAAAAAAGAAAATTGACTTGTTGTCCCATGCCACTTGCTACTATTTTATAATTTCAAAATTGTATTTTTTTAATTTTTTTAAGTTTACTGGACAAAGAATACCTATACCCTAATTTTCTCAATTCAAGACAATCTTTTTCTTTTTTTCAATTATCTTTTGTTGCGAGTTTTGACACTCTAAATTAAAAAAAATGTATTTTTCAATACTTTTTTAACAAATATTTACCAAGTTAAAAAGTAGTAGAATATGCTCTGCAAACCGATTTACAGGCATTTTGGATAGATAGGCCAACACAGGGTTTGTTTACCCAAACACGACCGACCCATAAAATCCCAAAATACCCTGCTTTTTTTTCTTTGCTTTTTTAAAGATTTTTTGATAGTGAAAAATGTATATTTTAAATGATATTGCCAAGTAGATCATTAAACTGCCCTAGACTTTATGTATACCCGTAGCCTCCCTTGTAAACACCAAGGGAGGTGCAAATTCAAGATACTAGCAAAAACAGGACATTAAACATGTCTGAGGGTTTGTACTATGGGCTACAAGCCTGTCACCTTCCATTCCAGCACACATGCTTTCACAAGAGACTTTTCACCTTTTTTTGGTACATGGTGCTATTAAAACAAACGTATAAGAACATTAAAGTAATTGAAAACAAGTCTTTGTCTTCTCTAAAAGTGTCAGGTAAGCTAAGAATAGAACTCCAAGTGCCATAGCAACAAACAAAAACTTTTTTTTTCCTTGTTTGGACAAACACACCCTTTTTTTGGCCTTTGTACCCAGTACCCACCATCTGAAAATCAATTTAAAATGTTCCTCCTCGTGAGACAACCAAAGATTTTAGGACAAGTCTTCACATCAGGAAAAGAAACCCGGTACATTGTTAGTATTGCACTCACTCACGATTTAAAAAAATATGAATTGGTAAATAATACTGAAATTCAAGCCAGCCTGGGAGTCTCTGAAGAATTCAATGGGCATACTAAAGTCACGTTTGGTCAGAAAATTGAAAACGAGAAATGTAATGTACACTTTTGTAACAGCTTTAAAAAGAATGAGAATTATGTATGAGATTACATTTAGTTGTAATCTATTCTATATTCATGTACCAGTTTCGTTTCATTTATCATGCTATCTACTGATGATGTAATATATACATTTAGGCTGCTATTCTGCTATCTACTGAAGATAGCTCAATACATTTAGTTCCAGCGCTTTTATGCAAATTTGCATTAACATTGTGATTGTTAAATCCACACTCACTTGAAAATGTTGCATTTCAAAAGAGAGCTGTACATCATTTTCAACAACCTTTAGCTTGGTGATCTATTGAGAATTGTCTTGTTTGCAACGTTAGATACATGCAATGGTTTAGATACTGTAACATAGTGAATTTGCGCGTATGCAAATTTTCGGGGTTTGCACATTTTTGCTTGTTTTTATTTTCGCGATTTTTAGCTTCCATGCATAGACCTACACATAAAATGAATATATTTGCGCAATTTTATTTCGCGCTTTACAATTTAGCATAAAAATAAATGTAGCGCACAATTTGAATATATTCGCACAATTTTATTTTCGCGCTTGCCGATTTTAGCGTGAAAATAAATGTAGCACACACATTGCCACTTTTGCAGTATTATTTTCCTTATTCCTTGCCTAATGACCACTCTACAGTGAAGTAGTATTCCCAGCTAGTAAGACTAACCCATTTGTGATTTAAACAAACACCATTACCAATCATGCCATACTCTTATGTCAGTAATCAGAGTAGAACCAATGCCTGTATGGGGGGAATAGGTACGTAACCCCTCTGTGACTGACACACTGATTAGGCAACAACAACAAAAAGTTGTGTTGCCCTCACAAGCCTAAAATCGAGAAGGTCGGCCGGCTGGCTGGATTTTTTAAATTTTACCAAATCAACGATTTTATACCTATTATTTCAGTCAACATGTGTGAAGATACTTAAGGAAAACGCTTACTGGATGTATTTTCAACCCAATGGTGAATATTTTGGTTTAGTCTGTGCAATTTTCACAGATTGGAAGATCTTGAGAACAAAAATCTTGAACAAAAATCTTGAAGAAAAAAGAAATCTTTAAGAAAAAAGAAATCTTTAAAAAAAACCAAATCTTTAAAAAAAAGAGAAAAAAAAGAAGAAATTCGCTAATTTTTTAAAATAAAAAACCCAGCCCATATTCTCGGAATTTTGACCGGGCCAGATGGGGGCAATACAACTATTTTTTTGGGCCTAATAAAAAAACTGCTAGACATCTGTTCTTGAGAAGAATCCATACTACGAAATAGAAATACGGAAGGACGAGTATAGTCTGTTCACTGAAGATTGAACATGACCCTAACCTGAATGCTTAATGCAAAACTTCAATGACATCAAAAAGGTCAAGTTGTCATCTAATGATGAATGGCCTATAGAACATTTTCCCTATATCCCTAAGCTACCACACATAATAAAAATGCCTGGATATATTTCCTCTGAGTAAACATCTATATGATTGTAACAAACTTTCAAATTATTAATCTAAAAACAAGCAAAATGGTTCAATATTGCCAAAGCGCGAAGAAAAAAGAAATCACATTTGCATGATTAATTACTACTTTTCAGAATCGGCAATCGCTTAACATAGGTTTACCGTATAAAAATGGCATCTACTAGGGACAAAAGTCTGGTGACACAAAACTGTTGATTATTTGTATGTGAGATGATACCTTAGTCTCAGGTGTATTCATTCACATTTTATTTTCATATTTTGTAAGCTTACTGAAGCAAGTTTTTATGTATCAAAAAATGCAAAAATTAAGTGTCTCATAAATTCACTGCGACACTTATCAATGAAAAACACTATAAAACGGTGTTGTATTTCAAACCTTACATGTAGAAGACACTCGCCCTGATTATGCCTTTTAAACCAGCTGGTTTTGTCACATCATAGATCGGCGTCATTCAATTTTTCAGTCATTTTCACATTTTAATTTAAACACTCCATTAGCCATATTAGGATAATCATGTGGATGGCCTGTAGCTACACTACACCATGCCATGGTTTGTGCGTCATTATGCAAAAAATGATTGTTTGTTGGTCCTGTTACTTATTTTTTGGGGGTATTTTTGTTTTTGTTCAAATGAAGTAAACATGGCTTCCTCATTCTGAAATTGGAATTATTTGTGCAAATGCACTGACAAATAACTCTTATTTAGCTGTCTGTGGGCAATTGGACATCAAAACCTGTTCTTCTGTTCATTCAGTGTACAGTCATCAAAAAAGTAACTATACAGGTAATAAATGTACTTTGAACTCTAAAAATATTTATCCTACCTAGAAATATTAAATCATAAAGTTGTTGAGATATTTATCGTCTTTAATATGAGATATTGCACGCTAGGATCGGTTGAATATTTAAGAAGCGACAATCCAAAATGTAAGGTAAAGTCACAATTTCAAATTCACATTTTACATTTCAACACGGGAGAGAGAATGACAGGTAGCGTGTGTGTGCGTATTGATCCATCGGAACAATGCGGCCGACTGTCCAACCTGCGTATGCATCCCCCAATTGCACTACCGGTAATCGATAAGGTACCCGTAGATTGGTCCGCGTGTAGAAAATAAAAATGTGAAAATGAAAATCGGACTTCTCCTTACATTTTTGAGTGCCACTTCTTCAATAATCACCCGATCCTATCGTGCAATATCTCATATTGAAGAAGACGAATTTCTTAACAACTTCATAATTAAATATATTTAGGTAGGATATATATTTTAAGAGTTAGAAGCCCATTTATTACCTGTATAGTTACTTTTTTTGATGACTGTAGTCCAGTGCAGTGATACCGATTGGCGCTTCATTTACACATGGGAGCCAAGAATGATCTTTGATCGCATTGGTACACATGCCATTGCCAGCCCATTTAAATCAGGCATGTAATCTGGGGTATAGGAATTGTTAACATCTTTCCAAAGGGGGACTAGAAATTTCATGGTTTAATCATTTAGAGAATTACGATAGACCTTGAAGCAGAACACAGACAATTTAGACAGACTTATCTAATTGGACAGTTTTATTTTAAATTTCAATATAATAATTAAGTTAAAAGTTGTTTTAAAAAATTAAAGTTAAAAAACTGTTTGGAACTTTCACTTATCAGTCATCAAGCAAGAACAAACAAAATATGTTTTCACCTTTCCCATTTCATACCCCTCTAGCTTAATGATACAGAAATTTCTCTAGGGAAAGCTATTGCACATAACTCAATTTTGATTCATGATTGATTTATGACAGCTTTAAAACCATGACAGGACATGGTGAGAGATATGAAGAGAGATTTGAACTTTTAAGTGTTATGTAATAACCTACTTAGTCAATAATAAATGATACATTATTTTCATCGTAATGAGAAATCAACTTCTTCCTAGTAAGGCGACAGGAACAAATCCCTGTTGTATGGGCAAACGGACCTTTCAGGTCGAGTCGGTCGGTCTTTTTCTTCTTCTTTACCCCCGCCCCCCCCCCCCCCCCCATTTTCCCTTGAAAATGACTGTAAAAAATCCAAAATATCTGTAAACATTTTGACGTTTTTTGACAACATAAAAAAAAATGGTCGGTATTCATTTGCACATGAACATTTTTTTCACCAATTTCTAACAAAATGGGTCAGTCAGGCCAGTACAACAGGGTTTCTTTTTTCGCCACCTAAAGTCAAAAGTGCACATTCTGATATAAACGCTATCTTCAGTAGATAGCAGGTATGCTTATAAGTGCAGAACTGAACAAATGACACAAAGCTTTCTGTAGACATAAAGGAATATAGTCAAAAGTGCAGAACCTTTTAATCTATCTTCAGTAGATAGCAAGCAAGCTGTGAAGAATGGTGAAAATGTGCAGATAAGGCCAAGGAACAAAAACGCCTGTTTTACGGGCCATGCAGACCTAAATGTATATTTTTTTCGAATTCTAGAGTTTATTTCCAATTCTTTTCTTTTTTCTAAATGTTTAAAAATTTCAAAGTTTGTTGACACTTTTGAAAGAAAGGAGAAAAAAGCCTGATCGACCAAACCTAGCTGAGAGGTCGGAAAATCCAGAGAACAGGTGGTCTTTTTCATCGTCTAATCTTCGATATACATGTATCTAGAAGTCTAGCAAGATATTATCAAATTTTTAATTGATTGATTAATATATTTGTTTATTTTACTGAAAGGGTAATATAAGCTCATATAAATCAAGCACAACTAAATCAAGCATTAAACTGTTTTACCATAAGACACTGTTGATTTAATTACACAATTTCCTATATTTTCATGAATTCCAGCCTGCTTCATTTCCGCAGATGGTGACTCCTAACATCTCAATATAACACCATACCAACACAGATAATTCAGCAAGGTATTTTATTTATGTGAATATGATTTCTCACAAAATTAGTGACATCAATTACATTGCAAAATCAAGTAGAGCTTTTTTGAATTATTGGTGCATATACTTTCACATACGAAAGCAATGGGTAGCCTCATAATACAATGGTTCCTGCCAACGGAATGACTGATAATAAAACTTAACATTGACATCAGCAACCACATACAGAGATTAAAAAAAACGCCTTTGCATTTCAGAATGGGCCGTTCTATCCGTTATTCCTGCTAGCACCCCATCAGACTGTCAGTTCTAGTAGAAGTGGCTTTCGATTTAATCTCTAACGATTGACAATGGCCAGGGATTTGAGGGTCTTCCTTTTATCACTTTTGATCAATTTCAAGTCACCTCTAGCTAAGCTGATAAAATCTCAACTTGGGACAAGTAGAACTAGTTCAACCTTTACATACACTTACATGTACACATAGGCCATGTACTAACAGATGCCAGGCAAGGGAACAAACATTACTTAACACTTTCCACGCGGCTATACTGTAACTAAAAGCCAATATTTCCGCGCATTTTGATATCATAGACATTTTGCGAATTGTTTTTTTCGCGGACGACCTTCTGGATGCATTGCATGAATGTTGAAAACAATATTTTGCGTGTTATAATTTGCGCGGAAAAATATTTTACGAGAAAAACACGAAAATAAAACTACCGCGAAAATTTCAGCTTTTACAGTAGTTCAATCAGTTCCAAATTGGCGAGAAATATTTGGTTTTTATCTATCCGCGCGCAAAATGAATCCAAGAATATAAGCGCGATTTTGGCATACGCAAGCGTCACGCATACAATAACAGTGCGACATTGCGTGCCACATTGCCCCATGCCAGCGTTTTGCGCGTGACGCTCTTCTGAATTCATTCGCTGCTGTAAACAAGTTTCGCCAATTTGGAACTGACTGAACTATATTAGTTTTACCATACAAAACAGACTTTTGAGAAACCTTTCCCAACTTTTAAGGTCTATCTCAGGCCTTCTCAATTAGATTTTGTGAAGCACCACTTTTGAGATGTTAATGATCTAGAAGCGCCACGTATCCCTGCGAGCGGAGCGAAGAACGGGTGGGGTCTAGGGGCGAAATCCTCTGGAAGCTCATGGATTTCCCCCTTTTAAGAGGCTAAGGAGAGCTATATTTGCATGCAATATATAGTACACGAAATAAAGAGATGTTGATGGTAAAATGTACAAAAAATGGTACCAAATGTAGTGATAATCAATAGGCCTACTACTACTAATCATGCCTTACCCCACTGCATTTAGTGGCTCTTCATGCTTCTTGCGATCTGGTTGAAGTTGGGGATATATTTCTTCTTCTTTTTTTAATTTTAATTTTAATATTTTAATATTTTTTTATTTTTTTATTTTTATTATTACTAATTTTACATGCGTCCTTCCGCGCGCCACTCGGACTGATGCAATGCGCCACAAGTGGCGCACGCGCCACCATTTGGGAAGGCCTGGTCTATCTCAAGGATTACTGAACTGAACCAATATTAGGCATGTTTGTACATATTTTAATGCTAATGCATTTCTCATGGTGATTCCAAATATGGTGACAAATTCAATAATTTTTATATCTTTGACACATTTTGTAAAATGTTGGAATGACTGCTGCATGGAAAGTGTTAATTCACAAGAATTTCAATCATTTTCTTAAATTGATGATTATCTGATTTTGGTGGGTTTTTTTGTAATTGCCAAAAAGAGCATTTTTAAAACGCAAAATCATTTTGTATCACTCATCAATTAAAATAAAATAGACACACTGTATTTGAGGTTTTTGTTTTGTTTTGTTTGTTTGTTTGTTTATTTGTTTGTTTGTTTTCTGATACTTTTTAGGTGTATTATTTTTATTAATTATTGAAATGCTTATTTTTTTTATTAAATGTTTGAAAATGGCAAATTCATGTAAATTTCATTGAAAATCAATAGCATGCTGTACGGTACCTGAAATAATTTACGATTGAACATCATTCTATCAAATCCCTCAAACAATGTACAAATAAATATGCAAATGACAAGTTTGGACTTGATAAAGTCGACAGGCGTGTCATTGATATCCATTTTGCACTTAACAATATAAATATAGATATGGTCTCCTGATAATTAATTAATTGGTCAATACTTTTATGAAGCAGGTTTATGAAAGCACACAAATCATCAATACACTTCATGTATGTCACTTAGGCCTAAAAATAAAAAAAGTTTGATTGGCGTAACCCGACCGACCCTAAATACATTGCCGACCCTGAATATTTTTTATTATTTTGAGGGGGAAAAATATATATATATATATATAAAAAAAAATTCAAAGTTTAGACCTTCCGAGAAAGGGAGTCGTTACTCTGAGTTTCATGCTTAACGCAATCGTCAGACGACAAGGATACTGATTGTGTGACTGGTTAACCATAGACTAGATTAGGATGCATACACTTTCAATGGTGTTTATTCACTGAAAGTGTATCACACTTCTCCAGCCCGTAAGCCAACCAGACCATTTCTCAGGATCGGTCTAAAAGCTTCGAGATAGCTTAAAAGTGCTCAACTGATAAAAAGTCAGGAGCATAACATAAAATGTCATGAACATCGAATCGATTTCATGGGCAGACTATCTTTCGAATAAAAGTGCTCAATTCCAATAAAGGAAGAGCTATATATATTTTTTATATAGCTCTTCCTTTATTGGAATTGAGCACTTTTATTCGAAAGATAGTCTGCCCATGAAATCGATTCGATGTTCATGACATTTTATATATATATATATATATTTATAAAAATTGAACAAAGTATTAAAGTTTTTTACTGTTTGCTTTCATTTTCGGCTATTTTAAGTCCCCATCGAAATGATATATTGTTGAACACAATGATACATTTTTGCCCGGCAATTAAATACGCTTTTTAAGTGTTCAAAAGTAGGTGATTTAAAAAATAAAAATAAAAAATCCCGACCGACCTACCCTATTTGTTTTGGTCATGTTACGCCAATCAAACTTTTTATTTTTTAGGCCTTAGGCTCAAACTATGGTGTACAATGTGATAGCAAATATCACGGATGAAGGGAATGTTTTATCACCAGATTTAGCTGAATATAATTTTTCTTTTCAAAACCTAAAATAAGCTTGTTTCCTGGACCCATTTTAACCTCTCTTATATCTGGAAGGGAAAAAAATCCACTAAAAAGGCGACGAAAAATTCCTCTCTGTTCTATGGGCAAACAGACCACTCAGGTTGGGTGGATTGGTCAGGATTTTTTGTTTTTCTTCATTTTCTCCATCAAAATGATCTTGGTTGGGTTTTTAAATCAGTAAAATATTGCTGTTTCTTTTTTTGACAAGCAAAAAAAGCAAAATGGGTTGTATAATTTGTACATGAAATTATTTTCACCAAATTTTAAAAAATAGGTCGATCGGGCGTGACAGGGTTTCTTTTTTTAGTCGCCTAGTACTTTAAAAAAAAAAAAAAATTTGGATAGGCCCATTAATTGCTTTTGCGGCTTTCATAAAAATTGCAGGATTTGAGCAAACTTCACCTCTATCCTTGAATTAAATAGAAATTCTTTTCATTCTGGTTTAACTTTCCAATTTCAAGATACATTTACACAAATTTAAACACCAATGAGAATCAGTGATGACTTTAATGCTACCAAAACAAACAATGACAAGCCATGCATGCCATCAAAAAGAAATCTTAAATAATGAATGCATTCTCCAATACTGTAACTAAAAATTAACAGGTCTGGAAAAAAAATCAAATTTTCCAAGAACAATAGCAACAATATTCCTTCGTAAAATGAGAATTCCCAATTAAATTGTGAAATAATTTTTATTTTCTTATAATTTTTAAAACTAAAATTGCCTTTCAGTTTCCAGATACCAAGTCCTTGTGATGACTGATGAGATCCCTAATAGTCCTTTTTTCCAGGCCTAACAATTTTACGATAACTCCCACAACACAGTTACATGTATACATCCCACGTATCACACTCACCGTTCTCTTCACCACCACCACCACCAACTTATCAAAACTCAATTATCGTTCCCGGCTAAATAGCGTGCTCTCTTCCTCAATGCGTAGAATCCAATCCAGCTAACACGCAAGACAAGCTGGTAAATATCATCGATACACACACACTTGATGCACTCAACAGAGTATTGGCATACTTGGAATTGGCAAATTGAATTTACACTTTAAAATATTTCATGGGTTGCCAGTAATATGCTTGACTATCAATATGGCAACAGCGTGTACTGCACACAATTCCCTAGCTCCGCTATCATTTGATGTTATTATGTGCTCATATTATGCTCTTTTTTATTAATATCATTTCAATGCTTGGATGGAGTGATAATGTGTTTTTAATATTAAAAAAATGGTATTTAGAATAGAATTAATGTAACAATAACAATATTTTACTTGAACAAATCCACAGTACCATATACGAGGGGTATCAAAAAGTTTTAGAAATTACCCAGAAGTAAGGGGGCCATAAACTTTATTTTGATATGTAATCCTTCAGACATCTTTACATAGTCCCTGTGCAAAGTTACACATTTCTACCACTATTTATTACCTGCCCACAGACCGCCATTGTAGAGATCCTCAGATTGACCGCCATTGATTGATTCTCAGATTGCCTCAGATTGTGTTATTCCCAAAACAGCAATAAATAGTTTAAATGTTGACAGAAATGGGTCAAAGGTCATTACAAACAAGCTTGATGACAATAAACTTATGGGTAACATGGGGTGTGCAGAGATTGACCTCTAATGACCCCTACATGACCTTTGACCCTTTGTGTCCACTTTAAAATATTTATTGCTGTTTTTGGAAAAACACAATCTGAGGCAATCTGAAAATCAATCAATGGCGGTCAATCTGAGGATCTCTACAATGGCGGTGTGTGGACAGGTATAATAAATAGTAGGAGAAATGCGTAACTTTGCACAGGGACTTTGTAAAGATGTCTGACGGATCACATAACAAAATGAAATTTCTGGCTCCTTCACTTCTGGGTGATTTCTAAAACTTTTTGATACCCCCTCGTACCTAACAACACAATCACAAATTATCATAAAGTTTTAGTTTTAAAAATCTGATTTAAATCTGCACTTCTTGAAATCCTTTCTATCATGTATATTCATTCATGACATATAATTGTCAGTGCCTAAAATCACTGAAGTTAATCCATATACCATAATTTTGTTTAATTATTATTTTCTCATGCTTTTGAAAAAAATACATGATTTACCTAATTTTAAAAAGAGAGAAAAAGAATAACTTACCCTACAATTAATTAATTTTAAAACATTGGTCAAAATATTACATGGTAACACATGTCTGTCCCTGTATACCTAAAAGTAGGATGACAATTAGGCCAACATTGCCCAACAACATAAAATTGTTACGTTGCCCTCAGATTTTAAGATTTAAATTGTACCCACATTGTCAAAATATTTCTATTTTGTGCTTGAAATGAATAAGTGTGCTTCAATAAATAGTTTTTGAACTATTATCATAGAAACATTAGTAAAATTGACATTTACCAAATTGTTTGCCTTGACATGAACCCAGACAACCACGTCTGTCAGTAATATTTTTCAGCAAAATATGAAAAATTAAAAAAAACTACTGCCCGACCTTAAAAATGTTGGCACTTAAGGGCAACACAAGGAATTTTTTGATTTGAATTAAATTAAAATATTGAATTTTTGAGAAAATCACCAAATTCAATTTTTTTTTACCCAACAAAAATTGGTCAAAAAATCAACATTTCCCATCCAAAAATGTATACTTTTATATGCATTTGATCAATAGTTCAATAATTACAGCACTCACAAAATTCCAAAAAAACTTTCTTAAGTCCCCCCTTAGGGCAACACAACAACAAAAATGTGGCCTTTTACACTGGTCTCATACATGTGTCACTCACTCAATCCATAAATGTTGGATGCTCAATCTAACTAGTAATTTAAAGGCAAATTGTGTTTTTGCCATTAAAATGTGGAGTTGATAAATTATGGATGGTAATTTATCAAAATATGGCCTGAACAATTTCAAAATGATACTTTGACATTTTTAATTGCCTATTTAATATGTTCTCATTTACCAATTAGCTTTATAATGTCCTAATACGTCAATGTCAGGTGTTTGAGATAAAAACCCACGCAAGTGATTAGTAATGGGAAGTGCTATACACTATGACATACATACTGACTATGCGCTCTCATTATAATGATGCCCAAATACAAATGAGAACAATTCTGATTCTATGTGATTCTAAAACAAATAAACACATTTGACTAAATCCAAGGATCAGGGTAGCATTTTAAGGTCCAAACGTCACGCCTAACAAAATATGTGTTCTCAATTGCTAAGCTAAACATACTTTACTATTTTAATTTCACAGTTCCTCGGCAATGACTTAGAATTATCCTCTCAACTTCTCAAGCACTCCTCAGATGGAAGAAGATGATAGATGAAGATGATTATCTTATCAAATCAAGTAAACATCTTCTTGAAATTTATTACAAATAAACAAGCTCTACAGGGTGAATCAAAACAAGGCGGTTCTCGAACGGCGCGTCTCGCCTGTTCATCAAAAGTGACTTGAAAGAAATGATGATGAAACATATGATACAATGTAGCACTGTCACAGAGGTATGCATTGTAGTTAATGCAAGGGATGTAATGCCTTGAAAAATTTAATCAACAAAAAGAACACACCAACCCCCTTCCCTACACCAAATCACATCAAGATAGGCCTTACAGATCTTATTTGACCCCAGATGACCTCTGATGACCTTGAAAATTTAATCAGCAAAAAGAACACACCAACCCCCTTCCCTCCACCAAATCACATCAAGATAGGCCTTACGGATCTTATTTGACCCCAGATGACCTCTGATGACCTCGACAAATTAATCCACAAAAAGAACACACCATCCCTCTTCCGTCCACCAAATCCCATCAAGATAGGCCTTACGGATCTTATTTGACCCCAGATGACCTTGAATGACCTCCGATGACCTTGAAAATTTAATCAGCAAAAAGAATACACCACCCCCCTTCCCTCCACCAAATCCAATCAAGATAGGCCTTACTGATCTATTTGACCCCATATTTGACCCCCGATGACCCCGAAAAATTAATCAACAAAAAGAACACACCATCCCTCTTCCGTCCACCAAATCCCATCAAGATAGGCCTTACTGATCTATTTGACCCCATATTTGACCCCCGATGACCCCGAAAAATTAATAAACAAAAAGAACACACCACCCCCCTTCCCTCCACCAAATCCCATCAAGATAGGCCTTACTGATCTATTTGACCCCATATTTGACCCCCGATGACCCCGAAAAATTAATCAACAAAAAGAACACACCATCCCTCTTCCGTCCACCAAATCCCATCAAGATAGGCCTTACTGATCTATTTGACCCCATATTTGACCCCCGATGACCCCGACAAATTAATCAACAAAAAGAACACACCATCCCTCTTCCGTCCACCAAATCCCATCAAGATAGGCCTTACTGATCTATTTGACCCCATATTTGACCCCAATGACACCGAAAAATTAATCAACAAAAAGAACACACCATCCCTCTTCCGTCCACCAAATCCCATCAAGATAGGCCTTACTGATTTATTTGACCCCATATTTGACCCCAGATGACCCCGAAAAATTAATCAACAAAAAGAACACACCACCCCCTTCCCTCCACCAAATCCCATCAAGATAGGCCTTACTGATCTATTTCACCCCATATTTGACCCACGATGACCCCGAAAAATTAATCAACAAAAAGAACACACCACCCCTCTTCCGTCCACCAAATCCCATCAAGATAGGCCTTACTGATCTATTTGACCCCATATTTGACCCCCGATGACCCCGAAAAAATAATCAACAAAAAGAACACCCCATCCCTCTTCCGTCCACCAAATCCCATCAAGATAGGCCTTACTGATCTATTTGACCCCATATTTGACCCCGATGACCCCGAAAAATTAATCAACAAAAAGAACACACCATCCCTCTTCCGTCCACCAAATCCCATCAAGATAGGCCTTACTGATCTATTTGACCCCATATTTGACCCCCGATGACCCCGAAAAATTAATCAACAAAAAGAACACACCATCCCTCTTCCCTCCACCAAATCCCATCAAGATAGGCCTTACTGATCTATTTGACCCCATATTTGACCCCCGATGACCCCGAAAAAATAATCAACAAAAAGAACACCCCATCCCTCTTCCGTCCACCAAATCCCATCAAGATAGGCCTTACTGATCTATTTGACCCCATATTTGACCCCGATGACCCCGAAAAATTAATCAACAAAAAGAACACACCATCCCTCTTCCGTCCACCAAATCCCATCAAGATAGGCCTTACTGATCTATTTGACCCCATATTTGACCCCCGATGACCCCGAAAAATTAATCAACAAAAAGAACACACCACCCCCCTTCCCTCCACCAAATCCCATCAAGATAGGCCTTACTGATCTATTTGACCCCATATTTGACCCCCAATGACCCCGAAAAATTAATCAACAAAAAGAACACACCACCCCCCTTTCCTCCACCAAATCCCATCAAGATAGGCCTTACTGATCTATTTGACCCCATATTTGACCCCCAATGACCCCGAAAAATTAATCAACAAAAAGAACACACCATCCCTCTTCCGTCCACCAAATCCCATCAAGATAGGCCTTACTGATCTATTTGACCCCATATTTGACCCCCGATGACCCCGAAAAATTAAGAACAAAAAGAACACACCATCCCCCTTCCCTCCACCAAATCCAATCAAGATAGGCCTTATGGATCTTATTTGACCCCCGATGACCTTGAATGACCTCTGATGACCTTGAAAATTTATTCAGCAAAAAGAACACACCACTCCCCTTCCCTCCACCAAATCTCATCAATATAGGCCTTACTGATCTATTTGACCCCATATTTGACCCCGATGACCTCTGGTGACCTTGAAAATTTAATCAACAAAAAGAACACACCATCCCTCTTCCCTCCACCAAATCCCATCAAGATAGGCCTTACTGATCTATTTGACCCCATATTTGACCCCCGATGACCTTGAATGACCTCCGATGACCTTGAAAATGTAATCAGCAAAAAGAACACACCACCCCCTTCTCTCCACCAAATCCCATCAAGATCGGCCTTACGGATCTTATTTGACCGCATATTTGACCCCGATGACCTCCAATGACCTCCAATGACCTTGAAAATTTAATCAGCAAAAAGAACACACCACCCCCTTCTCTCCACCAAATCCCATCAAGATCGGCCTTACGGATCTTATTTGACCGCATATTTGACCCCGATGACCTCCAATGACCTCCAATGACCTTGAAAATCTAATCAGCAAAAGAACACCCCACCCCCTTCCCTGACATCAAGTCCCATCAAGATAGGCCTTACGGATCTCTAGATATCGCGTCACAACGCGTCTCAAAAGTTTTAAGCATATTTGACCCCGATGACCTTGTATGACCCCCGATGACCTTGAAAAATCAATCAGCAACAGAACGCACCACCCCCCTTCCCTCCACCAAGTCCCATCACGATAGGCCTTACGGATCTCCAGATATTGCGTCACAAAGGTATTTCTTAGCACACGGCTGACGGCGGACGGCATACGGCATACGCCAGACGCCGGACAGAAATAGTGATAACATAGTCTCTTTCTGATTACATCAGGGCGAGACAAAAAAGTGTGCATGATTTTAAACGGCCATTTGACCTTGATCCATGCATTGAACCATGGAATTATTGTTGTCTGTATAAAGTGTTGTTAATCTAGTTTATCCTCCCCAAAAATGAAAGTGATCGACTAAAAAATAAGCAAACAGTGACACGTTTTGTAAACTGTCCGCATTTTTCGCCATTCCAATGGGATTTACACAGTTAAGACTGCAGCATGATGATATGGAGTGAGAGTCTAGCAAGGCATACATGTATGAGCCAAAGGTGGTTTAACATTGTAGAAATAAATAATACTTCACAAACTAAAAATATTGCACAAATAAAATGTCTGAAGACCCAAGGTTTGTTTCTTGATAATTGCACTGAAAAGTCATTCACATTTGCCTTTAGGTTTTACAAATAATATGGTATGAGTTACAGTCTTACATTGCGAAAGGTGGTTTTTAAGACATAAAATAAATGGTAGCTTCCTTGCAATTTAAAATAGAACTCATTTAGTTGTTTGCTGATATTAAGGTTTTTTTCATGAAGCCTTCCTTCGACATGGCCACCATTTTGCCGAAGACATGTCGAACATGTTGCGAATAGCTCGTCTATAACCATTCCCCTGTTTCGGTGTGCCTGTCACTTCGGCTCTGACACGTGCCTCCACTTCTTACCTTCTTGGTCTGTAACAGGTGATGCGTGTATTCAGATTTGCCTTTTCATTTGACAACTCGGTATCAGACTATTAATTACTTATCCCAGAGTGAAATAATGATTATTCAGGAACATTTTGACAATTAATGTGATGATAATGACCATTTTAGCAAAACCAATTTTACTGTGTGTAAATCCCATGGAATGGTGAAAAACTCGGTCAGTTTACGAAACTTGCCACAGTCTTTGCTTATTTTACAGTCGATTACTTTCATTTTTTTGGGAGGATAACCTAGATTAACAACGCTATAATACAAACAACAAAAATTCCATGGTTCAATGCACGCATCAAGATCAAATGGCCGTTTAAAATCATGCTCAATTTTTTTGATTCACCCTGTATGTTCATCAAAAGTAAAGATACAGTCAGTCAAGAAACAGATAATGCAACTGGTCAAAAAGGTTACTTTACAGACTACAGCGTGTCCCAAAAACTGGGTCCAAAATCTGCAGAGCTTGTAACTTAAAAAGTTGAAAACGTAGCTGCTCTATATTTGAGAATATTAAGGTACATACCTGACCTTAATTGGTTAAAATGTGAGACTAATCAAATGGCAACTTTCTGAAATACAAAGCTTTCAACAGAGCATGGTTAGAACCTGTTTTTTCCAATTTAGCAATTCCTTGCATTTGCGTTGTGTGCAAGATTTCCCTACATCATGTGCATGGTGTTTATTCTCCGAAATATATGTTTGGTAAAAAAGGGTTAAATTATAGGTATTTTGGATCAATATTCAGCATTATAAAAATACCCATTACAGTAACCTTGTCGTTGAATATACAAAATCAGAGCAACTGTTACCCTGATAGTATACCATGCCTGGAAAAAGCACCCGCCCACCTGCCCATAGCGGGTAAATGTTGTGTCGGGAAAAAGTATCCCGGCAAACGACTGGCGGGTAAACTCACGGTGCAAGTGTGAGTGTTACACTGGCTGGTGGAATTTCTGTCGGGCAGGTATTTTTGTGAGTTACCGCCCGATCCCGACTGGCTGGTTGAAAAAATCTGAAGTTCCAGCCCTTCCTCTATTTCCTTTGATGAGATGACTGACTTAACGGCTGGTTTCCAATTTTGAAGAAATGGTTCTTGAACTGCTTCAAAGATGGCAGTGTCTCAGAAGGTTATTTATTGATTTTATTTACACTTTTCATCCCCCTTATGACAAAGATTTCCCTGAGTAAGTCATTGTTATCAAGTCAAAGGCAAAACTTTGATGACGTCAGTACGATGCGCAAATGCAACGCATGGACGGTTCATGGGCAAAATCGGAAAAAACGAGTTCTGACCACGCTGTATGCAAAGCTTTGTATTTCTAAAACCTTACATTTGATTGGTCTTATAATTTTAATTTAACCAAATAATGTCAGATATATTTACTTTTATAATCCTAAACATGAAGCATCTATCTATGTTTCCCATATTTTAAGTTATAAGCTCTGAAAGTTTTAGACCCAGTTTTTTGGGACACGCTGTATAACAAAATAATGTACATTGTGTTGAATTTTCATAACACACATTCACAGTGTTCTGAATTCCTGATGATGAATGAAACTAATTCTATGATAAAATAATGTCGGCCTACAATTTATATCCTTATAATATTAGATTGTTTTTGTTTTTTCAAATTATGTGTGCACGCACAGGTCTAAGATTACCCGGGACTCGCTCCCAACCTTACTTCTAAATATGATTTTTGTGGTTATTTTTGTGTCGTTTACCAAAGCTCAAAAACACACTTCTTTGTGCTTGTTCTTATCTACTCTTTCTTTATATCTATCTTGCCATTCGTTTAAAATTTTGAACAATTGCAATATTCCCTTGAAATTTAAGGTGAAATCCTAAGCCAATTCTTTCAACGGCACTAGCGATGTTCGACTGATTTTATTATTATAGACTCGTTTTAAAACATTCCCAGCTCGTAAGGGATGTGCGTACATAGACGTTTGTTATTTTGCGATGGGGTCAAGACAAAATAATAATAATAATAATGGTAATTTGTATAGCGCCGGTATCCGTCAGAAATGACGCTCATGGCGCTTTTGTAAACATGTAATATAAGTAATTAATAGCACAAAAATGATAAATAGCATGGGTATTATACATATACTGTTTTGTACGCTTCATTGAACAAATGAGTCTTTAAAGTTTTCTTAAAACTATGAATAGAATCTGTACATTTAGCATCGCGTGGTAGACTGTTCCAAATTCTTGCAACAGCAACGAGAAATGAACGTTCTCCCCATTGATTTCTTACTGGGTACTCGGTAAGAAGCAATTGTTTTGATGAGCGGAGTCCACGGTGTCCAGGTATATAGGGTTGCACAAGCTCAGTGAGATATTGTGGCGCCTTGTGTTGTAAAATTTTGAATGCGAGTAAAGCATTAAATCTGGACTGCATGTTGCATGATGGGATAGCAAGAAAGTCTGAAAACTAATTCTGCCATTGCGTTACACTCTAGAGAATTATGGTTAAAATGGAATAATTTAGCATTTTCATGATAATAAACAGAGGCTGAAAAGAAAGAAGAGAACTTTATGAAGGTGTGTAGCTAGTATGATATGAAAATCAACAGGAATGTCGTTTTGCTGTACAATCCCCCGCGTATCATTGATTTGAAACGCGCCGCCATTCACTTGTACAGCAAATCAAATTGACAATTTCTAGCAATACAATTTCCCCATACGTTGGTGGGGAATTTTTGAAATAGATCAACTATGAATGACTAAGTAAAGTAAAACTCCATTAGTTATAATAACTAGCTACGCTAGGGTCCCCGCTAGATGCTTATGCCACATTACCTACGTCTAAAACCACATAAACCCCCTACAACACCCCCCCCCCAAACCAGGTTGATTTATAACCATATCCCTTCTAAAGGCATTATAAACCCCCTACAACCCCCCACTCAGGTTGATTTATAACCATGTCCCTCCTAAACCATTTACCGTGGATACTTTATTTACCCCTACCTCTCAAACCGCATCAAAAGTTAACCCTCTGTACTTTTAAAACCACATAAACCCCTACAACCGCGCCCCCCCCCCCCCCCCCCCCCACACTGCAACTACACCAACCAGGTGGATTTATAATCATAACCCTCCTCCTAACCATTTCCCGCGGCTACTTCATCCCAGGGCTGTACTTTCGGCGCGAATCCGCGAATCGATTCGCGTAAATCACTTCCGCGTGAATCCAGGTGGATTCTCGCCAAAAAAATTTAAAAAAAATTAAAAAAAATCTTTTTACATTTTTTTTTTTTCTTCTTTTATTTTTCCAAGTTCAAAACAGGACCTTAGATGACTGGTATTTGACTCTAAACTGTTCAAGTTGAAATTAAAATGATGATTGTTCTTAACAATAGTACAATAAATGTTTAAAATGCGGAATTTAAATTCAGTAAAAAGGATTCTCGCAAAAATATTCTGCGAGAATCCATGGATTCTCGCAAAATTCCTCTGCGAGAATCATCCGCTAGATGGTTATGCCACATTACCTACCTCTGAAACCACATAAACCCCCTACAACACCCCCAACCCAAACAAGGTTGATTTATAACCATATCCCTCCTAGCAACATTATAAACCCCCTACAACCCCCCCCCCCCCACCCCCAATCAGGTTGATTTATAACCACATCCCTCCTAAACCATTTACTGTGGCTACTTTATTAACCCCTACCTCTCAAACCGCATCAAGTTAACCCTTGGTACTTTTAAAACCATATAAACCCCCTACAATCGCCCTCCCCCACACTACAACTACACCAACCAGGTGGATTTATAATCATAACCCTCCTAACCATTTCCCCGCGGCTACTTCATTAACTCTTAACCCTATCCTAAAACATTTCCCGTGGTTTACCCCCCCCCCCCCCATGCACACACCCAAACCAATTTGAATTATAATCACAACCCTCCCTAAACCATTTCCTGTGGCTACTTCATTAACCCTCGGTCCCTTAGATTGTTTGGCATGCCAACTTTAAGTAAAGAAATCACATATGGATTTGTTTGGCTCAAAAAGAACACCTAACAGAGCCTATTAAATACACGCAAATTACTAGCTATTTCCTATTTGCCACTGTGTAAACAAATTATTACGGGCCGTCTGTGGGGATATCGATTAGCTTCACGTAGATTCCTACACGTAAGATTTTTATTTTTCCAAATTCATGAAATGCCCTGATAATATCTCCATTTAACTCCCTTTCCATCACTCTCTGACAACTGATATTTGACAAATAGTATCTTTATATTGTTAATAAACTTCATGTTAAGTCATACTGTTAAAAAATAGATGAAAACAGTGAATTTTTATCAATAGAACGATGAGTATGAACTCACTGCTCGCAATCCGTGTTTGTGTGTATAGTCAATGGGGCTACGCTCGACCGTAAGATTTTGGTACCGATTCCGTAATTCGTCAATTCAGAAAAGTACAAATGACGTGGGCTTTTCTCAACCAATCAAAATGTATTTAACATGGACACGTTTCAAACACACCAAGTGTACGATGGCGTGTGTATGAGATGTGTACCTTATTTATTTCCAGAGATACAGCGAGCTGAATACATGCCCCGTAAAAACGCGTGCACTTGGTGAATTTGACAATAATGTTGTTATTCTTTACTGTGTGGGGAATCGTGAAATAATAGGATGGAAAAGTAAAATATTAAATGACGCAGGCATATATTTTTCTAAAAATATAGAATGTTGATTTTAAGAAAGAGAATTACTTTAGCTTTATGTGGACAACTGTATGGCATTCATACGTTATACACAGCTCAAGTTAGCTCAGTAGACACACAGTTGGTTGAGATGCGTCCTATACCAGTACACAGCATCGATTTGGATATTTTTCGCTGTACGAAAAGTGACCCCATGAATTCAATATGGGTTGCTTCATTAACCCCCGCAAAACGCTACTTGTACCATTATAACCCTAGGCCTATCCTAAACTATTTCCCGTGGTTTTACACCGTCCCCCCCCCCCCCCTCCCCCAACATGACACCAAATACCCTACCAACACTCACTGTACAGGCCTATAACCATTTCCCGTGTGGCTTCTGCGCCATGTGTGCCGCGGCAGTGAGACCTTGCGCAAACATGCATGCGACGCGTTACCACGGTAAGATTACGCTGTAGTACGCGCAACGCACAATGTTGTTCAATTCTAGTGGCATTTATGAGCCAAATCTGAGAGGTTTTTTGCTGTTTTAATTTTGGAGCCAATTGTTAACCAATTTCAGGGGAATAAACTTTAACACACTTCCCGTTATTTCCTCTATCTTTCATGCGAATTAGGCACCACTTTGATCACACTAACGGAGAAATAACAAATAACTTCATGACTTATATGACTTAGCCTTTAGTTTAGGATAACAAATAAACACAAAATAAACAAACAAACACACCCCGTTTCCAGATTTATTATAATAGAAAGATATGTATAATGCATGCACACCCGGGCATGGCATGAACAGATTAGATAGACTACTTATTTAATTTACTATAATATGAATCCGACATCCATGTCTGTCTGATAGACTGATGCATGATGTCAGTGATGATATTGTCCATGGCATAGTGAAAATAAGCTTACTTCATTCATATATCCTGCCCTGCATCCCTGCTGCATGCTGCTGCTGCATGCTGTCTTTTTTGAATGCATGAAATTTATTAAACAATCATCAACGATGCCAGAACAGAAGTTATTCGTTGGCTGGCACAATGACTTACCTTCGGTCAAACTTGTCTAAAACTTTAAAAGTTCCACTTGGCTGTGGCAGTTGGCACAACGAGAAAGAAATCAGAACAGCTGACTTGATCGAGTCAAAAATCGCTCGAGTTTGAACATTTATTTTTGTTGACCAATAAAATAAATCCTTTAGACTCTACTCCACGCTTCATTCATATATTATTTTGTGTAACAAATCATTACTCTTGACGCGAATATGATTAGACTGTGTTAAATTATATAGCCGTTGGTTGATAAACTCTGCTACCGTACATCCTTTGATCACTACTCTGTATATCTGAGTGCGTAATTGGCGAAATATCCAATACTGGTGCAGATATGCCGCACTTTTTACCACCTGCCAATCAATGAATCCAGCTTCCGGCAGCTTGGTGCTAAGCATTGGTTTCCAGTTTCCAATACGATTTATTCCGTAAAATATATCCTACCGGGTTCCAAGTTGTCGGTTCCTTTCATCTATGCTTAGCAGCAAGCTGCTCAAAATGAGATTCCCAATCAAAGGGGATCAAAGTACCGCTATTTGTTTAGCTGTCTAGTAAACTTTTTTGAAAAAGGGCTTGAAAATCGGGAGCGATTTTTTTTTTTTCGTTCAGGATCCTAGTGAAATTCACTTGTATTCCGTTTTACGGAATAAAACAAAATTCACTAGTTTAGAACTATTGAGTTTAGAACAGTAGCGTAACAGCCGGGGGGGGGGGGGGGGGGGGGGGCAGGGGGGGGCACAGTGCCCCCCCTGAAGGTGCTCAGCAGGAAATTCAAACCTACCCACCAGGAAAAATAGGGGGAAGGGAAAAGAGGAAAAGAAGGGGGAAAGGGAAAGAAAAGAGAGAGAGAAAGGAAAAAGAGAGGAAAAAGAAAAAGGAAAAGGAGAAAAAAGGGGGGAAAAGGAAATAAAGAATGAAAAATTCGCAGTAGGCCTACAAAAAGCACAACAGTCAAAAAATTGTTGACTGTTGTGCTTTTTGTACTGTGCGAAATTTTGTGACCGTGCGAATTTTTTTTGACCGTACGATTTTTTTTGTTTTTTAACACGTTGTTTAAAAGATAAACTCGCGTTTTAGTTAAACACAAGTTTAGTTAGACACGGTTTTAAGCTAAAACCGTGTTTAGTACGAGAATACGGCCCAATGAGTTTAATAGAACTAGTGAGTTTAGAACTAGTGAGTTTAGAACTAGTGAGTTTAGAACTAGTGAGTTTAGAACTAGTGAGTTTAGAACTAGTGAGTTTAGAACTAGTGAGTTTAGAACTAGTGAGTTTAGAACTAGTGAGTTTAGAACTAGTGAGTTTAGAACTTTAGACCTGTGGAGAGGACAATATACCGCCAGTAGTATTGAAAAGATGTGATCTAGATGATATTGTGCTGGGTTTCTGCAATGATGCAATTACAAATAGAGAGAAGCCGAGCCAATGGTCCATCCTCAACATTGTATCCATCCCAAAGTCAGGAGACCTCAGCCTGGGGGGGGGGGGGGGGGCGGAAACTATCGTGGCATAAGTCTAATTAGCTCTATCGTAGCGAAAACCTATAACCGGATGATCCTAAATAGAATTCGTCCTGAGCTGGATAAACATCTAAGAACTAACCAAAATGGCTTCAGGGTAGGAAGAACTACTATAGGGCATATACTGGCACTGAGAAGGCTGATTGAAGGGGTGAAAGCTAATAACCTACAAGCAATAATAACATACATAGACTTCAGGAAAGCCTTTGATACCATCCATCGTGGCAAAATGCTAAGAATTCTGCACGCTTATGGCATACCAGGACAGATCGTCGATGCTGTTGGAGACATGTACGAGGGAACTATGGCTAAAGTGATTTCTCCAGATGGAGAAACAGATCTGTTCGAAATCTTAGCTGGTGTACTTCAGGGTGACACCCTTGCCCCATATCTGTTTGTTATTGTACTAGACTTCGCCCTGAGAATGGCTATAACAGAAAAGGAAGAAGAGCTTGGATTCCACCTTGAAAAGCGAAGAAGCAGAAGGATTGGACCTGTAGCAGTGACAGACTTTGACTTTGCAGACGATATTGCCCTGCTGTCTGAAGAACTACACCAGGCACAAGATCTGCTTCAGAGGGTCGAGACATCAGTGGCTAAAGTTGGCTTGTCTATGAATGCAAAGAAGACAAAGTTCATGGCATACAACCAAACAAGTGCGGTGGAAATCAGAACAAATGATGGAACCAAACTAGATGAAGTAAACGATTTAAAATACCTAGGTGCCTGGATGTCAAGCACTGAAACGGATATCAAGCAACGCAAGGCAGCAGCTTGGAGAGCCTGTGAGAAGCTGAACAAGATCTGGAAATCCACCCTACCAAGAAAATTCAAACTTCGCCTGTTCGCAGCAACTGTTGAATCTGTGTTACTATATGGCTGTGAGGCATGGACCACCACCCTAAGCTAGCAAAGCAACTTGACGGCTGGCTGTTATACTCGTATGCTGAGGGCTGTCCTCAACATTCACTGGAAGCAACATACAACTAACACAGAGCTGTATGGAGATCTCCCCAAAATCACCCAAAATATCAGGGAGAGAAGGACAAGATTCTCAGGCCACTGCTTTAGGAGTCAAGAATGTGTGTCAAAGCTGGTTCACTGGATACCAAAGCATGGGAGAAGGAACTGGAAGACCTGCCCTAACTTACATCGATGTGCTTAAACAGGACACTGGTTTGGATGTAGGAGACTTAAAGACAGCAATGCAGGACAGGAAAGTGTGGAGAGCCATTGTAGATCGAGAACACAACTCGAATTAAGCAAGTAAGCAAGAGTTTAGAACTAGTGAGTTTAGAACTAGTGAGTTTAGAACTAGTGAGTTTAGAACTAGTGAGTTTAGAACTAGTGAGTTTAGAACTAGTGAGTTTAGAACTAGTGAGTTTAGAACTAGTGAGTTTAGAACTAGTGAGTTTAGAACTAGTGAGTTTAGAACTAGTGAGTTTAGAACTAGTGAGTTTAGAACTAGTGAGTTTAGAACTAGTGAGTTTAGAACTAGTGAGTTTAGAACTAGTGAGTTTAGAACTAGTGAGTTTAGAACTAGTGAGTTTAGAACTAGTGAGTTTAGAACTAGTGAGTTTAGAACTAGTGAGTTTAGAACTAGTGAGTTTAGAACTAGTGAGTTTAGAACTAGTGAGTTTAGAACTAGTGAGTTTAGAACTAGTGAGTTTAGAACAAGGAGGGAGTTTAGTACTTTTTTCTTTTCTTTTTGATATATATATAAAGAGCAAATGTGAACAATTATATAGCCCAACAGGCATTAACAAAGCAAGTTCTGGCAGTCGGCAATGACAGGGCATGGCATGAGCTGACATTGCAACACTTGCACACGTAGCACGACGATGAACGTATGGTGTGAGGAGCAATGCTGCTAAATCTTGTGGACAGTGGTTGGTGTGCATTTTGTACAACCGTGGCTGCTGCTACCTGTCGCCTGTGAAGTAGGCTTGTGATGCTGAGTTTAGAACTAGTGATGCGTTGAAAAGAACAAAGAAGAGATTAACTGATGTGTGTGTTGCTTCTTGCTTCGTGCATTTACTTTCATACTGAGAGGATTGGACCAAGCCGATTTTGCTTCCTCATGTTTGCTGAAGCATATCTCCGGTTCTAAATTACCAATTGGAACGCAATAAAATGCAAATGAAAGCTTATTTACTCAGCTTTCATAATAATAATAATAATAATAATAATAATGGAAACTTATAAAGCGCAAGTATCCGTCAAACAAAGCCGCTCACTGCGCTACAGACAACAGAGAACATGATAAAAAGCAATACAAATGCAGAAACATAATAATATACTACTACAATTATACAACACACATGCATGTGATATACAACATTACAAGTTATTGGCAAAAGCAATTTTGAATAAGTGAGTTTTTAGAGCAGTCTTAAATGATGATAAGCTACAGGAGTTCATGACATGTATGGGAAGATTGTTCCATCAAGATTAGACCCGTGTGTTCCTTTTCTTTTAAGACATCTTATGTGCCCGGAGTGTTAACATTTTTTTGGGACACCCTGTATATAAAAGTGATTGTGACTATGTCTTGGTTTATCATGTTTATATAGAATGTTATTGTTTCTGTTTATAGAACATGAACGGGATCAAACAAAAAAGGTGGTTCTTAAAAGGGAGGATAAAGAAGAAAAACCACCCTATTGTAACAAAACCTGGGGGGGGCTTTGTTTGAAAAGTAACTAAAAGGAAACTGAGTCTAGCTAGGCCTACCCTTGTTCTAACCAAATGTCGTCGTGGTTTATCTAGAATGGTGACACTAGCCTAACTAGGCCCAGGGCCTAGTAAATGATAAATACAATAGACATAAAAAGTATAGAATGTTCATAATAATGTTTTATTCAATCAGCCTTCTCCTCACTTTCTTCTCTTCTTTGGTCCACATATGAGACAAATTTACTTTCCAAAACCTTATTTATAAGGTACATGTATTAGATATTTCGTGAATAAAATGAATACAGCCACAATACAATGACTATTTCATTTGCCTATTTATTTGCTGTGTAGCGTATTAATCCTAGTTAACACTGTCAAGCCTATGACATACCCTATACAGTCATTCAGCTCTTATTTTTACTATTCAGATTATTTATGAGATGAGTTCATTTCAACCTACAAGTTAATATAAAAGGAGTCTTTGTTTGAGAACTTCAATAAACTGGCCAAACTGCCACCAACAACCTGTGCATGCTCGATCACACCAACCAAGGCATCACACATTTATATTACGAGATTGTCTGAATATCAACACGCTTCACATACCCTACGCGTCGTGATAAAACTTATCATGCTATGAATTGCACCAATGCATTACGCTGTTTCCCTACGTTGTTACAGCGAATTATGACATAAAAATGGGTGACTCCTTTTACACTCTTGTGGTTACATTAATATTTTATGGTTTATATTTATTCATGAATGCTGAGACAATCTTAGTATTACTTATGTATCGTCAAAGAGAAAAGGGGGCGGGGCACAATCGTAAATTACGCTACGAGGTTCAGATCGTGAATTGGTGATCCAGTCAATTTAATGGCTATAGCAATGAGACGCTTTCTATGTTCGTGCACAAACCAAAGAAAGTGGAGCCTCATTGTTACATGTACTAGAAAAAGAATGTATAATCTTGTCTTTATCCGATATAACCGGTCATTAAATGCAGATATAACAACACCATGAAGCCAACAAGCTTTCACTAATGGGTCGCCTGCGACGGGTAAGCACCAGATATATAGTAACAAGAATTACACTTTTTGACATAGCCATTATTTCAACCGAATCATCCAATCCAGATCCACAGGCGCCCATAAGCAACCATTTATGTAGAACCAGTCTTACTTTACAAAATCATGAAATATCTTAATCTACGCCAAGGTCAAAACCATGAGACCATCCAAGCCAATTTATAATTAATTATGACATGATTTATTGTTTTAACAGCCTAAATAGTAAAAGCCAAATAAAGGTTGGCTGATGCCACGGCAAAGCCGCGGCTAAAATTAGCAACCACTATACCATGCTGCTCACCTTTTCTGTAACTGTGTTGATGAAAATGAATCAAAAAGCCTAATAATATAATGTGGTAAATAAAGTTCAGCTCAACTGTTTGGTCTGGAGTCCTGTCAGCAAGTGAACTTGAACTTGGATTTGGTCTCGACCTTGACGCAAAATTCGCGCCCTAGGGAAATTACCAACGCTGATTGGCTAAAAATACGGGGATAATTGATTGGATCCAAAACTGCCTTCTGATTGGTTGGAAGTTCGACATTCTCTGAATTCCTAACCAAATTTAATCTGTGACGCAAAATGAACTTCTGGGCACGGGGTGCCGGACGTGAAAGATAAATCCTATTTTAAATGAAATGAGGATCGCGGTATCCCCGTGGTACAAGTTTTAATAGAGAGGCAGAAATCACTTTATTACACTACCCCCAACCGGGTGGAAGATTATTACCAGGGGGAATAATCTGACAAATGTGAAAAACATAATAATAATGAAGTGATTTAGTACTTTCGGTATACATCCACTGTTTGAAAATGACCATATCACATTTTAGGGTTTAATTAAGTTTTAACCATTTATTAGACATTACGGTAAGTTACACTGTTACGTACAACATTACCCAATACGATTCACCTGTTTAGTTTTGTAAATTGATAAAATTAAAAGCTTACTATGCTCGCCGAGTATCATAAACTCACATATCTGACAATATGTGAAAACATCGGCATAAATTCAGTAGCTATTACACTTGTTACGCTCATATAGGTTTAGTTTGTTTATCATACCCTGTTAAAATTTTGTCTGCATTACTAAAAACATGGTTAAACTACCTTCTAATCCACACGCATCACGGAAATCACCTCTGATATTCATTTGTTTACATTCTGTTGAACATGTACGCTCGGTCAAAGTTCAACTGTCACTCAACATTTAGCGTTTCTAGGGAATTTAAAAATGGGATACATGAACATTCTAAAATATAAGGACACTTTCGTCAAAAACTGGTTTCTAACCTTTCGAAAGTGGACCAAAATTTATTTTAACCTAACCTACAATTCTTACTCTACGGGTAGTCATCTATTTATGGCTGAGTTTTTCTAATAAAAGGGGATTCAATTACATTTTTGTGGCGCTAAAAACTAGAAACTACGCCAAAATCCGAAAATAGCCTAATTGATTTTATAGTGTCAAAGGTCAATAGAACGATAGACGCAATTTTTTACGGTGAACATCATGACATCTAAGAAAAATAGTGAGTACGAAAATACAAGACATTTCCTCTTGTGGCGGTTTAAACCTGAAATTTGGATTTTACAACAACACTGCCATAAAAACAGAACTCGGTCCTTCCTAGAATGACTACCATGTAAAAATTGGTTCATACTGAAATATTTTCTTGAGCCTAAAGTAAAAAGTAGCTTCAAAGAAATTCAGAAATTTGTTTTCGGTGTGACATGCCAAAGTCGCACGTATTTGTATTCCCTTTCGGGCCTTCCTCCACACCTAGAACCAACCTTTACATTTACATTTTAAATTTCACATTTGAATATAATAAACATACAGCCACAAAACGGGATGAACCCGTATATTATTAATCGGCATTTTATTATTTCAGTTCACATAAAAGTCACTGTCACTGATAAAGCCACAAAACGGGATAAACCCGTATATTATTACTCGGCATTTTATTATTTTAGTTCACATAAAAGTCACTGTACTGGATCAACCAGTAATTAAAAAGTGAATATTTATATCATGAACATTATTTATTATTTGTATTTTGGCATGTAGTTAGTTACAGCACATTTTCTTCTCCTGTCGTTGCAGGTGTTGGAGTTGGACGACTGCTGGATTTCACATGTCTAGGTTTAATTCTCCTTGGCTTCTCGCGCTCTATCACCTCACTCCTGTATATGGTACCGTCTGGCAGGATCACAGTTTCCAGTACCCGCCGTTTAATTGCACCACCCGTCATGTACATGGGTTGATCCCACGACCGTTTTATGGTGAAGCTTCGGGCCGCTTCACGCCGGGCTTGTGCAATCAAGATACCCTGTTGTGTATCCGGGATGGGCATCTCCCTTAAGGTGGGGGGGATGGGTAACAGGTTAGGAACATGAGGAGTAGGGGGATTTATAGCTTCTGGAGCTGTAGTCTCACCGGACGACTCTGTTAAACCTAGTGGGGAGTACACAGCTTCCGGAGCTGCAATGGTTTTACCGGAAGATTCTGTTAGACTTAGTGGGGTGTACACAGCTTCCGGAGCTGCCACTGTTTCACCGGAAAACGCTGGCGCGATGTACGTAGCTTCCGTAGCTCCATAGTCCATGGTCACCGGGCCATCTTCAATTGCAACATCGTCGGGGAAATATCGGTCAACCGCCTCCTTGAAGGGATCCTGGGGCTGTACTGCCGGCCAGGGCTGAGCATTAAAGGGTACTATTACCGTGGCATGTTTGAGCCGCTCATGTGATAAAACCTTGCTTCTCCGTGGGCTGAAATATTTGGGACAATAACTGCATTTGTACATTGTTTTGTGTGAATTTACATGGTAGCGTAAGGCTTGCCGGTCTGTCGTCGTGAACATATTGCATTTGAAGCAACGAAATGTTTCCGCACCTAGTTGTTTGGGGTTTATGGCTAGCGGCATCTGAAGGAATTTGATATTAAATCAAATTTAAAGGAGAGAAAAACAAATCTTCAATAAACGAAGCAGAGCTTCCTGAAGAACAATACATATTTATTTTATGAAAGGGACACAGCAACATGGTTCTTATTACACCAATCAAATGGTGCTAATTTATTCTGCATTATGCAGTATGAAGAACACATTTAAAATTTATATTTATAATTCTGCTCAGACTTTCATTTACAGTTTATTTTTATTGAACAATTCTATGGGGTTAACATTTTATATTATTACATTAACGTGGCATAAACCTCTTTTTTCACTGCTATTCTACCAAATCCCGTACCACTGGGGTTTTTTAATTTCACGTCCCCTTTTTGAACGTGGTATAGGGAGGTCAACAGTTTGAGGCCTATAACTACCACTACTTGTGCTACTACTTGTACCTGCGGGGAAATCCACTTCGCTTTCCACCCATTCATCACGGGAAATGTCAAGTTTGAGTTTTCCCACATTTACCACCATAGTTTTACTACCGGCATTTAGTTGTATACGGTATAGAACAGAACTTATTTTCTCAGTAATAGTGAACGGGCCTTCCCAAAAAGTCTGTAATTTTGGACATACACCTTTCTTCTTGGCAGGTCTGTAGTACCAGACCTTGTTGCCTACAGAAAACATTGGCAGCTGTGCATCAGGCGCACAGTCTTTATCATGGTGACCTTTTTGTTTCTGACTTGCCTTTCGGTTATTGGTGCGGGTAGCCCAGTGCACTCGGTGCATGTGATCACGTTGATTTTCAACATATTCATTACGATCTACAGGAATTGGGTTTACGGTATTATTGCCATTGTTTGGACCAATAACTAAGTCTACTGGTAAAGCAATATTTCTACCTAGAAACACTTCATTGGGTGTATAACCTGTACTAGCTTGCACCGAGGATCTATAGGCCATGTTTATGTATGGTAAATGAAGGTCCCAGTCCTTCTGGTTCTTACTGGTATACAACTTGAGGGAATGTTGTAAAGTTCTATTCCACCGTTCCACAAATCCATTACCGGACGGGTGAAAACTAGTGGTTCTACTCTTTCTTACCCCTAATAGAGCACAAAGTTGAATCATAAGCTTACTTTCAAAGTTTGACCCTTTGTCTGTGTGTATTTGCTTTGGTACTCCAAAGACACTAATTACACTATCTATCAAGGCTTTTGCAATTGTACTTGCCTCCTGATTTGGAAGTGGTATAGAAGTTATCCATTTGGAGAAGTAATCTCCAATACAAAAAATGAAACAATTACCATGGTCAGACCTGGGTAACGGGCCCATTATATCTAAACCGATGCGTTCCATACATGAATCAACATTGTGGAGGGTCATAGATGGTTTTGCCTGTCTCATGGGTTTAAGTTTTTGAATGCATTTGGGACACTTTCGAACCCATTCGACTACCTCCTTATGTTGACCCACCCAAAAGTATCGCTCCCTAACACGCTCAAATGTTTTGTCTTGGCCCAAATGTCCTGAACATCTAGAGTCGTGCAATTGACGTAAGGCGCCTGTACGCAATTTAGCGGGTAGCACCAACAATTGTAGCAACTTCAAGGGATCCCTATTTGACATCCAGTATAAAACCCCGTTGATTAATACTAGATTTGACCAACCTTCCCAAAACTTCAGAAAAGTCGTTGACTTAGTACAGACGTCAGCCCACCTGGGCTTTCCTGTACCCCTGGAGTAAAATCTATACACCTCCCCAATTTCAGGGTCATCTAATTGCATTTGTTTCATCTCCTCTGTAGTGTAGCCTTGAATCCAAGCATGAGTGTTTTTAGCCTTTTTCACCCTATTCACTTTCTCCCTGTACCCATTTTCATTTTGTGAACCTAATTTGTCTAGACCTACATGTACTTCTGACTTCCTACTCTTTCTATTTTTGGCAACATGTACCGGTTTCTCGTCAATGTTTTTGGCCATTCTTTCACATTGGATGCAGTCGCGTCCATCACATGGTCGTCTAGAAAGACCATCCGCATTTCCATGGAACCTGCCTGGCCTAAATTCAATGACAAATTGATATTGGCCTAGTACTTCAATCCACCGAGCTAACTGACCTTCAGGCGCTTTAATCTTTGTTATCCACCGTAGACTACTGTGGTCTGTTCTAATTAAGAATTTCTTTCCTAACAGATAGTGTCTAAAATACTTGACAGCTGCCACTATGGCAAGTAATTCTCTACGGGTGGTACAATAATTTCGCTCTGATTTATTTAAGGTTCGACTATAATAGGCTATAACCTTCTCGGTATCATTTTGCACTTGACTGAGTACACATCCTACCCCCACTGCACTTGCATCACAATCAATAATAAAAGAGTCTGTCTCGTTTGGGTAGGCCAGAATCGGGCTAGAAATGAGAGCATTCTTGAAAGTCTGGAAAGCTTCTTGTGCCTCCTCTTTCCAAATGAAAGGTCTGTTCTTCTCTGTGAGGAGGAACAGTGGTTTTGCTATCTTGGCAAAGTCTTTCACAAATTTTCGGTAATACGAGCATGTTCCCAGAAAGCTTCTCACTTCAGTCAGATTTTTAGGGACTGGCCAATCAACTACAGCTTGGACTTTAGCAGGACAGGTGTGTATGCCATCTTCCGATACTTCGAAACCTAAATATTGTACCTTCTTCTGAAATAGGCAGCATTTTCCGGGATTTAGTTTCAACCCAGCATTTGCCAGCCTTTGAAAAACTGTACCTAGCCTATCAACTGCCTCTGTGAAGGTTTTTGAAAACACAATTAGGTCATCCAGATATATTAGACAGATATTCCATTGTAAATTGGCCATGATTTTGGTCATTAGTTTGACAAAGCTTGCGGGTGCACCATTTAGACCGAAACAAAGTTTTCTAAATTGAAAACTACCTAGGGAGGTGTTAATTGCTGTTATTGGCCGAGATTCGGGTTCGATTCCCATTTGCCAGTACCCAGCTTGGAGGTCTAATACTGAGAAATATTTGGCCCCGGATAAACAGTCTAATGTTTCATCAATACGTGGCATAGCTATAGCCTCGGGTGTCACCAGTTCATTGATTTTACGAAAATCACAGCAATAACGATACTCTATCTTATTTGGATCTTTGCCTTTCTTCTTAACCAATACACAATTGGATGCCCAAGGACTATTGGCTTCTTCTATTATACCATGCTCGAGCATTTCTCTAACCTGTTTTCTTTCAATCTCCCTTTGATGAATTGGGATCCTACGTGGTGGTTGTTTGATGGGTTTAGCATTACCTACATCTATTTTATGTTGTACCACATCGGTAAACCCTAGATCATGTTTATTTTTGGCAAAGACAGATTTGTGCTTTATTAAGAGCATCTCTAATTGTCCTTTCTGATATTCATCTAAACCTTCGCTCGACTCTTGAAGAAGGTCTTGCAAATATTCAGGTACAGTTTCAACTTTGTCACGTTTAGTCTTATTGTCATGGTCAGCTTTAACAGAATTACAATGTATAGTCTCATTCTGTTTATCAACTAGGCCTAATGGAATTATATCTGAATCTGAAATAGGTTCACAGGTAGCAATTATCATATTCTTGTAAATTCTTTGCACTGCTTCACTTGGATTGAGCACTCTAATGACTACATTTTCTGATTCTGTATTTATTACACATTTAGCCATGAGGACATCCTCATATTTCTCATCGAATTCAAAGATGGGTTCTACTATCCCATATTTTGATGAAGTAGGCCTATTTACAAAGTGTGCAGGAATTAGCATTTCACTTTCGGGTGGCACTATGATATCTTGATTGGTAGCTATACGATAACAATGTAGGCCTAAATGCTCATTATCCTTATCATCGTACGGTGAATTGGGAAACTCCCCAAATTGTAACTCACCGCTACCTAAATCTAGACAGCATTCATAATTGGACAAAAAATCGTACCCTAGAATGCCATTACCATCTATTTTGGCCACCCAGATAGTGTGTTCTACAATTTTATTTTCAATCTCTAATGTGAAAATACCTTTTCCCTGACATTCTAAACCTTCGCCATTGGCGGTTGTCATGGTAACTGACACCACTTCTAAAGTAGGCCTAATGTTGAGTGGAATTTGGTCAAAGATACTAGGATTTATGATTGTTACTGATGCACCAGAGTCAATTAGTAAAGACACAGGTATGCCCTGTACTTTCCCCAGAATATATGCCCCATCCCTTCTCATTTCAACTGATTCATTGTCTACACTAGAAATTTTGGGTCGTTCTGAATCATTAGTTGTTGTCGAACTCTGACCCTCGAGACCGACCTGATTTAGTTTTTTGGCTTAGGCTTAATAAGCTCAGGGCACTGGTATTTGATGTGACCCAGTTTTTGGCAGTGGTGACATCTGAAGTTGGAGTAATCCTTCATTCTCCTTGCCAAATTGCTCACCTGTTCTTGGACCTGTCTTATCATGACTTCCACCCTCCCTTCTTCTTGCTTGCCATATGACTCAGGCTGAGCAGCCTTATGATCTGTTTGAAGTGACCTACAAAAAGCCACTGACTTTTTGTTTCCCGACCTAGGATTACCATTTTCTTCCCTTGCAGCTAATTTGATTGCAGTGCGTACTGCTTCATCAAGGCTTTCCGGTTCTTTAAACTGTACCATGTATTGCAAGTTTGGGTCTCGGATTGCATCAATGAAGTGGTCTTTGGACATTTGTTCGATCATATCAAAAGAGGCACGGGGATATGTGTTACGCACCATGCGGCGTATACCATAGGCTAGCTCAGGGAACTCTTCGTTTGGTTTCTGAACTTTGTTTTTCAGCAAAGCGCGGAAGATTTCTTCCTTTTTACTGGGCCCGAACCTATCTTCAAGACAATTGACCAGCCCTTCAAAGCTATTACGCATGCCTATATCAATATCCCCCAACACCTCCCGTGCAACACCGTCCAATGACCCTCCCAGAAACAACAACTTCTCGTGCTCGTCCCACCCGTTTAATTCTGCTATCATGTTAAACTGAATCAGATAATCCGGCCATGAGGAGGTGCCATTATAGTTAGGTGGTTTGCATCTACTGCCTCTACTGCGAGTATTTGGGGTGGCATTATACAAGGCTTGTGGGGGGTGTTCATTATTGGCACGGACAGTAGGGTTTAAGCTTACAGAGGCCTCATTGCTCATATTGGTTTGAGAAGTATTCAACTGTAACTGGGAAAGACTTTCCCTTATGGCTTTAACCATGCCAGCCAGATCATTGCTTGTATCACCCCCTGCCCCATCATCAAGTAGGCCTACACCACTCGCATCATGAAAAGCCTCGTCCTCTTCCTCATCTACTACTGGGACGGACGGGTTCACACCCTCTGGTGGTGGTACTACAGTTGGGTTTCTTTGGCGAACCGAACCGTCAGATAAACCACCCCTAGGCCTATTTGTATTATCGGGTATACCAGGCATCGGTATGGGCCTAGGCCTATTTACGGTTGTCCTATTCATATTTGAGCTTGTGCTCGCACCCTGCTGATCGCTCTGGTTATTTGGTGTTGTTGGTTGATTTGTGGCTCCCAATTGTCTCCCAGATCTTAGCATCACACTCTCGCTTGAAGCTGAGTCCATTATGAACTTTCCGTGATTTTCCTATAACAATCATGAAATAAAAGCCTAGGTTAATTCTTCTATAGAAAGAAAAATAGATCCTGCCGACTACGCCAGTGTAACAAAACCTGGGGGGGGCTTTGTTTGAAAAGTAACTAAAAGGAAACTGAGTCTAGCTAGGCCTACCCTTGTTCTAACCAAATGTCGTCGTGGTTTATCTAGAATGGCGACACTAGCCTAACTAGGCCCAGGGCCTAGTAAATGATAAATACAATAGACATAAAAAGTATAGAATGTTCATAATAATGTTTTATTCAATCAGCCTTCTCCTCACTTTCTTCTCTTCTTTGGTCCACATATGAGACAAATTTACTTTCCAAAACCTTATTTATAAGGTACATGTATTAGATATTTCGTGAATAAAATGAATACAGCCACAATACAATGACTATTTCATTTGCCTATTTATTTGCTGTGTAGCGTATTAATCCTAGTTAACACTGTCAAGCCTATGACATACCCTATACAGTCATTCAGCTCTTATTTTTACTATTCAGATTATTTATGAGATGAGTTCATTTCAACCTACAAGTTAATATAAAAGGAGTCTTTGTTTGAGAACTTCAATAAACTGGCCAAACTGCCACCAACAACCTGTGCATGCTCGATCACACCAACCAAGGCATCACACATTTATATTACGAGATTGTCTGAATATCAACACGCTTCACATACCCTACGCGTCGTGATAAAACTTATCATGCTATGAATTGCACCAATGCATTACGCTGTTTCCCTACGTTGTTACAGCGAATTATGACATAAAAATGGGTGACTCCTTTTACACTCTTGTGGTTACATTAATATTTTATGGTTTATATTTATTCATGAATGCTGAGACAATCTTAGTATTACTTATGTATCGTCAAAGAGAAAAGGGGGCGGGGCACAATCGTAAATTACGCTACGAGGTTCAGATCGTGAATTGGTGATCCAGTCAATTTAATGGCTATAGCAATGAGACGCTTTCTATGTTCGTGCACAAACCAAAGAAAGTGGAGCCTCATTGTTACATGTACTAGAAAAAGAATGTATAATCTTGTCTTTATCCGATATAACCGGTCATTAAATGCAGATATAACAACACCATGAAGCCAACAAGCTTTCACTAATGGGTCGCCTGCGACGGGTAAGCACCAGATATATAGTAACAAGAATTACACTTTTTGACATAGCCATTATTTCAACCGAATCATCCAATCCAGATCCACAGGCGCCCATAAGCAACCATTTATGTAGAACCAGTCTTACTTTACAAAATCATGAAATATCTTAATCTACGCCAAGGTCAAAACCATGAGACCATCCAAGCCAATTTATAATTAATTATGACATGATTTATTGTTTTAACAGCCTAAATAGTAAAAGCCAAATAAAGGTTGGCTGATGCCACGGCAAAGCCGCGGCTAAAATTAGCAACCACTATACCATGCTGCTCACCTTTTCTGTAACTGTGTTGATGAAAATGAATCAAAAAGCCTAATAATATAATGTGGTAAATAAAGTTCAGCTCAACTGTTTGGTCTGGAGTCCTGTCAGCAAGTGAACTTGAACTTGGATTTGGTCTCGACCTTGACGCAAAATTCGCGCCCTAGGGAAATTACCAACGCTGATTGGCTAAAAATACGGGGATAATTGATTGGATCCAAAACTGCCTTCTGATTGGTTGGAAGTTCGACATTCTCTGAATTCCTAACCAAATTTAATCTGTGACGCAAAATGAACTTCTGGGCACGGGGTGCCGGACGTGAAAGATAAATCCTATTTTAAATGAAATGAGGATCGCGGTATCCCCGTGGTACAAGTTTTAATAGAGAGGCAGAAATCACTTTATTACACTATTGTGGGCTGAGACGATTATAAAAGGCATAATACAGTCTGCATAATATGTGATCTTTTCCAAGTAGCGCCCTCTATCATTGATTTTTACTATGAAAGCGGATTTTCTTGCAGATTTGCATTTTTGATCATAAATCATAAAGATCTTCTAAGCAAGGAGTTATTATTAAAGGTATATTATGTGATCTTTCCAGGGAACGCCCTCAACATCGAAAAAAAAATAGAAAGCAGATTTTCTTGCAGATTTACATTTCTGATCATAAATCATGCATACATTCCAAGTTACAGGGCGATACGATTCTTAATTACTTCAAAATCATGGTTTTAGAGTGAAAATAAACTGTCCGAATCCTGACACTTAATATTTTTCACTCTAAATTCACTCTAAAACCATGATTTTGAGGTAATTAGGAATCGTATCGCTCTGTAACTTGGAATGTACGTATGATTTATGATCGGAAATGTAAATCTGCAAGAAAATCTACTTTCTAAAAATAATAATGAATAGAGGGCGCCCTCTGGAAAAGATCACATAATATGCCTTTAACTATGATAACTCCTTGTTCTAAGTTACAGATCGATACGATTCCCGGTAATTACTTCAAAATCATGGTTTGAAAATAGATTGTACCGAGCGGTACAATCTATTTTTTCAAAGTTTTACTATGATTTTGAGGTTATTAGGAATCGTATCGCTCTGTTACTTGGAATATATTTATGATTTATGATCAGATAAGTAAATCTGCAAGAAAATCTGCTTCCAATTTTGTTTCGAGGATTGATGGCGTCACCTGGAAAAGACCATATAATACTGACATAATATACCTTTAGTATTGGGTTTAAAGTGTTGCTTCCTATCCCTTTAGTTATAATCGTCTCAGATTGTGGGGGCATCAAAAACAAATTCAAAATGACTTCCATGGCTCAATAGTTTCCACCCCCACCTAAGTATATATGAAAACTCCTCTCAGCCCTAACTATCAGCCCCCCCCCCCCCCCCCCAAAAAAAAACACCCCGTAATATTATTGAGATTTTAGATGCCTAAAACCCTGAGGCAAAACTATTAGTATTACTATTAGCGGGACTATTTAGGCACATACCGTGAGTTTAATAGTCATACAATCTTCACGTGTAATCAGTATTTGTCGATGATTTTTGATTTTTAAGTACTGAATTGGATATTTTTATACACGTGATGAAGGCACTGGCAACACTTTTTCATCTGTGTCTTTTTCAGGGAAATGGCGTCGGATACCGAGGTAAAAATCTTGTTAAAATTATCGATATCAATATTATTTATTCCATTCTTGTAGGTAGAGAGGAAAGTATAACCTTCACAATGACTAATTAAAGTAATTTTGTCATTCATGATCCATCGGATTGAGTGAAACAGTCAAACATTGTTCGTCGAAGTTGAGTACAGTGCAGAATTTGGCACCTTTCCATTACCATTGTCAATTGTCACTGAATTAATTTAATTAATACCTTTCAATTACTTGATACTGAGAGCCTGATGTTAGGCTGGATTATCATATTGTGTTTCTTAATGATGTGTTTAGTATTGAGCCTGCAGTTGATTAGGATTTATTGACATTTGAAGGTCCGGCGGTGCGGGGTGGATTAAAAAAGTTTTACTTTTTTTTGGTATGCATTGTGATTGTCATTGAATGCCATTTGAGTTGAAGATCGATTGTTTTAAAATGTTTTATTAATTTTGTTTGTTTGTTTGTCACCAACATTTTCCTTCGATCGATTTAAAACTTAGTTTGAAACCTAGTGCTTTACCAAGACTGAATCCTTTTACACAAGAGTTACAGTCTTGACTATTTAACACACAGTCCATGCCATGCCATGGGCCCTTGCCCATTAGCGATCTGCGAGGTAGCTCACAAGCGTGAATGTGAAGACCGAAAAAATACAGTACAGTTCGACTGAGTTCGTAATGTGTCTTTGTTACATATAATTAATACTAGTTAGTAGCTACGGAGTCTACCATTGACACTGAGCGTTGTAAATTATTGCTTCTATTCTAGCAGGAATAGGGTGATCCAAATGCAAGTCAGTATAGGTTGTGCTATTTAACCAAGACATATTCTTTGAACATTAAACATGATATTTGAAGCAACAGTTTGACTAATTCTATCCAGAAAAGTTGACAAATATTGATGAAAATATCTGACGTCCAGTTGAATGGTTTCATTTCATAGCTCTTATAATAGAACTATGTGTCAGAGGCTAGAGCCTATCATATCAGGAAAGTTAAGAACTTTCCTGGGGCTACGATTGATAAATGAGCTAATGCGTTGCTGGTGGTTTCACAGGGTGTTGGCCATTGCGTGAAGCGATGAGGAGTGTGATTACCTCCCGAGAGTCCGAGACATGGCAGGTTGATCATACGACACCGCAAGTTGCATTGGATTTTATGTGTATGTTGCTCAGTGAGTCTAGTTTGCCCTGTCTTTTCCCAGTCCCTTGAATTGGCGACCATATAGAGCAGGGGTTCTCAACCTGAGGGTCGTGACCCCCATGGGGGTCGTTTGGGGTTTTCCAGGGGGTCATGAAGGGCTCATAAATATAGGTTTTTGGGCACCGTGTTACATTTCGCTTTAAAATGCTTAGAAAAACTCAAAAGAAATGTTCAAATATACAAAATGTCCTGCTCGCATCCAAACTGAGCAGTTTCATTTATGATATCCGGCTGTTTTTTCTTTCAATTTTTGTTTTGGGGTCACGGTACTGACCAGGAATGTGAAAAGGGGTCGTGGGGCAAAAAGGTTGAGAACCACTGATATAGAGGCACGTCTAGTGCTTTACCTATAAATTATTTAATTTTTATAGGCACATCTTTTGAGTCAGTATCATGTTCTCTGCCCCTTTTACAGATCCACACAAATAATATTAAGCTGTGAAATGAATATGCCAAATTACACAAATTGACGAGCTAAAGATAGAATCATAAAGAAATTGTTGAATTTATAATGTATATTTTCTCCTTAACTTTTTACAGGATCAAGAGTTGGAGTCTTTAAGATCAGCAGTTTTGGCCTCTTTAAAAACAGTAAGTTGTAATTTACTTATTTGATCAGAAAGAGAGATTAATCACAATATTATTGTTGAGCAAATTTACATCTTCCACAAACTCTTTATCTCAAACTTTTGAGTTGATTTATCGAGGCATATAAACTACCTTCTTTTCATATTGTAAAGAACACGCTTAAATTGGTATAATTAAAAAGTTTGTTAATTTGCTCCCTTCATTTTTAAGATTCACCAAAATTTAAGCTGTACAGCAGTCAAACAAATCTCAATCGGGAATTCATGAATGTGCTTGATAATAAAGAGTGTTTAAACATTTTCCACACGCGGCTATTAGTTTTACTATTTTAATTTCATGGATTAATAGTGCTACATGTAGGTAGTTTGGGTTTTAAAACAACTTTGAAAACATGATTAAAACCAAGACAGGTAGTCTACCTACCATTTTAAAACAAAACTTTCCTTCATTGTTTTGCTCCTTCAATTTTTTACCTACGGCGTGTGGCACTTGTCAGATCATTTTTCCATGTGCAATTTGTAAAAAGTTCTTTTCCTTTTTGATTTTTGTACCCATGACATTGACATTGTTATTGTTCAGCTACCTTGTTTATTGTAGGTATAGGGAATTTGCGTTTTTAAAAGCACTGACTATGCTGCCCGATTTTGGTTGGTTACAAATAGACATTATTTTTTTCATTTAGACAAATTTTGATTAAAAGAACTGTGCTGTGGGATGAAAAGTGCTATTTTATGAGCTTTTGCACCATAGCATATTTTCCCTAACCCTACTCTATTGTGTATGGCACATGAAATAAAATATTATTGATGAATCTGTCATGTTACAATCCGGGGTGGGGGGGGGGTACTCACATATGTAAGGCATACGGGGACGTGCCGCTCCAGTGGGTCGTTTTTCATGAGACATCCTTAGCCGTGGGTAGGCTTTTCAACAGAAAAATCCTTAGACATGGGTCCTGTTTTTCTATTTTCGCGAAAATTTGCCAAAATTAGGTATATTTTCGCAAAAATTTGGTATAAAATGAAGCAAAACCCCTAAAAATCACCCTTAGAAATGGGTAGGGGTTTTGAATCTCCAGCGGCACACCACCGACCAAACCAAATCCGAGTTACCCCCACCCCCCCCCCCCCCTGGGTTACAATGGCTAAAAACTAACTATCACTTGATGCTGATTGTTAAAATGTACAGAAATCTGATGTGGCAGATGAGCAGAATAATGGCGAGACAAGCAGACAGGAAGCAGACAACATGGATGAAGAGAAAGATGAGGAAACGGAGGAAGATTTAAATGCGCTGAGAAGAGCTGCACTGAAATCAACCAAACCAGTAGAGGTAGGGTCAACTAAATCAATACACTAATTGAGAGGGCTCAGGCTACTATAATATGATTAGTATTAGTATGATAAGTGGGTTTTTTTAAATTGGTAAATAAAGAGCTGTGACAGCGATGAAATCGCATTGATGGAGTGAAAATTGCTGATAAAGTGTTCTTAAGATCCCAGGTATGCATCGATAACACAGTAAAGTAAACAATTACCAAACTGTGTGTTTTATGCTGTCAAAGACTTAAAGGTAGATGTTCCGATTTTCAACTTGAAGTTTTCTATTCTACATGAAAGGTCATCCTTAAAAGAGTTGAATTCCAACGTTTGAGTTGCATAACTCTAATGGTTCTTATTTTAGACGCACAAGATGCCGTGAAATGTGCCCATTGAGTTGTACACAAACTAATTGGTGGTTAACCACCTTTCGCGGTAATTCGATGTTATTTCACCGATTTCTTCGTAATCATACTGATTTGGATCGTAAAATTTCAGTATGTTAATCAGAAAAATATGAGCTTTCATATGATATGAAAATCTCCATATGTTTGAGAAAAATCTGTGTTATGAAAATGTGATCGGGTCGTTTACCTTTAAAACAAGTATGAGATTTAAAGAACAATATTTCCTGTCATTTGAGATCAATATTTCATTTGAGTGATAATGTAATTCAGTATTTTTATTCCAAAGGCATTTCCACTGATTATATCAGTGGTTATTCCAGCAAGATAGGTGGCAATGGTGTATGTTTAACTGTTTATTGCTCACTTTTGTGTATTATTCATGTTTATTTGATTGTATCTTTCTGTATTTACAGGGTGTCCCAAAAAAATACATAAAAGACATAAATAAATATATTCCACATAAATTATATAGGTATTTTGATTTATGGTTAATTTCAGTGCAATACTAGTTTTATTTTAGTGCAATATTAGTTAATTTATTTAATTGGATGGACCATTTCAACAAAGAACATGAAAAGAATCGAAAGAATGCGTTGAAAAGAACAAAGAAGAGATTAACTGATGTGTGTGTGTGACTTAATCATGTTGCTTCTTGCTTCGTGCATTTTAAAAGCTTTACTTTCATACTGAGAGTATTGGACCAAGCCGATTTTGCTTCCTCATGTTTGCTGAAGCATATCTCCCGTTCTAAATAACCAATTGGAATGCAATAAAATGCAAATGAAAGCTTATTTACTCAGCTTTCATAATACATCAAGATTAGACCTGTGTGTTCCTGTCCTTTTAAGATATCTTATGTGCCCGGAGTGTTAACATTTTTTTGGGACACCCTGTATTTATGTTGTTTAATATCATTTTACTCTCTTAATCCTTTTCTTGTTTCGGCTGGTTTTGTCCCTCTTCATGCGCTATGAGTGTCTTGCGGATTTGCGCACTTTATAAATGCTCACTATTATTATTATTATTATTATTATTATTACTATTATTATCCAAGTGGAATTTCTTTAGAACAGAATTTACTGAAAGCTATTCTTGTATACAACTAATCAAGATGAATATTCTAATAATATTCTTATTTGTTTCAAGATTTAATTTCCTATAATGTCAAGTGATCTTAAGTCATTAAGCAAATTAAACTGAAAACTCTCATACATTTGTGGAATCTATTTTATTTGTTGATGTCATACAATGTATTCATAATTCAAGATGATATTTTCTCACTAATCTTCTCCCAACAGCACCCACCTAACATGAATCAGTTCATGGTTACAGGCAACTTAATATCCATTCAAATAGAAGATACAAAACCGGTTGACGGCGTGAATTCTTCAGGAACGGACACTTCTAAAGCTTTACGCGGAACCAAATTTAGTCGGTTCAATTCCGGATCTGACACTGATGATGATGATGTGGATGAGTCAGACAGTGAAAAGGAGCAGGATAAGAGTGCAGAAATTGAGGTAAATGCATACACAATGTGTTTAATGATGTGCAGGGGTAGAAATTTGGCACGAATCCGCAAATCGATTCGCGCCAATTTTTTTGTTAACATTTTTTTCGCGCCAATTTTGTTTTTTGTGTAAGTCAAAAACAGGACCTTGGATGGCTCGTATTTGACCCTTAATAACCCACATAATACCCCTTGACCCACACCATTAGGGATAGTAGCTCCTAACCTAATATCTTATACTATATTATTTATTCATTCTTATCAAAAGTAAGATTTTTTCAACACTGTTTTCTATGTAAAGATACAATTTATTTCAAAATCAACATCTAAATTAAACTTCCCAGTTGGAGATGCAGGAAAATTAAAGTGCACATTACATGCAGCTTTTCTTTCATTGTGACCCAGGAAATGAAAAATAGACATTAATTTTTATTTATTTATTTATTTTTTTTTGGGGGGGGGGAGGGAGTGGGGCGGATGGGTAGAGGAGGCTAGCTAACTGTATCTTGGCAAGTGGCAGGCTAAATGGCTTGATACTTGACTGTCTTTATACCTACAAAGTAAAACAAAGGGGAAACTAAACAGGTCATACTCAGTCATTACATTTTTCATTGACTCATCAATATGGGCAAACATTTTTTGATTCACGCAAAGTTGTTGCGAGAATCAATTAATACGCGGTTTGCGTGAATCAATGATTCGCGCAAGACCTTATCTGCGTGAATCAAATTTAGAAAATTTGATTCACGCACTTGGAGACGAATTTCTACCCCTGCTGTGTACTCGCACAAAAACCTGCCCACAATTTTCTTGTGCATGTCAACCCATAACAGCTCAAAAACCTTTTACCCCAATGTAATGCAACCTGATAGGAAGCGTCGCTCTCCTGTCAGAACCTTGTATCTCCATCTGACCCTTCAGCATGTATAAAGTAATACTTTGTATGTATACCTTCGGGCAGTCTGCTTTAAACATGTTCAAGGGCCAAAACTACATTTGTCAAAACCCTTTGTTTACGTGCTCTTGCCCCCTGAACATGTCTAAAGCAACACTTCCAATGTATAACCATTAGGCAGTTTTACTTTATACATGCTGAAGGGCCAGTAAAACATACACAGTTTTGACAGAACAGCAACAACATGTTCTCCCGTCCAATACTGAACCAAATTTACGCACCAGACCAGGCCATTGCAATATATATCAACCAAAAAATACAGGCTTGTCTCAGACCAGACTGCACCCAAGACCAACCATTCAACATCATGCAAAATATACAGTCTAAATAAATGTTCAAATGTAACCTTTTACAATAATTGTATGAACAAAATCTTGTAAAAACAGGAATTTTAATAACTTGTTTAGTAGTTTATTTGTTGAAATTCTTGATGAAGAACTGGCACTAAAACCAGGAAGGCAACTGAAGAAATCCACATTCTACCAGTTGTGCCAATTTTACAATGTTGGCCTACTTCAGGAAGATATACACTGAGCCAAAAAAGAAACTTATAAAAAAAAGAAACGTATAAAATTTTAACAGATCACCAAATAAAATTCTGTGCATGAAAATGTACCAAATTTGGATACAATATTAATAGTAATATTAGTAATATTGTATCCAAATTTGGTACATTTTCATGCGCAGAATTTTATTTGGTGATCTGTTAAAATTTTGTAAGTTTCTTTTTTTTTATAAGTTTCTTTTTTGGCTCAGTGTATAATAGGGTCTAAATAATTTACAAACTGAAAAATAGTTTCTGAAAATCAGGCACTCTCAACTAAATCTGGTGAAGCACCACAATTTGTAAGATGTCCAACCATCAAGTGCCACTATCCTAGTCCTGACTAATATGGATGGGCCTTTGGGATCCTTACAGGGGTCAAGAGGGGGCACCCCATTGAGGTTATTGTATTTTGTAAAGGTGTAGAAGTGCATTCCTTTCACTCATTTGTAATTTTGAATACATACACTTGCACAATAAGATCATAGATTTTTGAGGCCATGCACCTTTTGGCATGCCAATGCGCCACAGGTGGTGCGTGCGCCACCAGTTGAGAATTCCTATTTTAAATGATTATATGAACACTTTTTTTAACAGGAGTCTGATGGAAAGAGCAAAGGTAGCGGCTCATCAAGTGACAGTGGAAGTGGTAGTGATTCAGCATCTGAAGATTCTAGTCAAGATTCATCATCCAGTAGTGGTAGCCAACGCTCGTCTTCATCATCGTCATCCTCCTCCTCCAGCTCCTCTTCTGCTTCATCATCCTCATCTTCATCTTCATCATCCGAGTCAGAGGAAGGGTCTAATGATGAAGCTGCTGAAGGAAAAGAGAAAACTTCACCAAAAAGGACTTCTGAGAAGAGTAAGGATATCAAGGACAGACCAAAAAGAAACTCTGACAAACGTGTAGTGGATGTTAGGCAAGTGATTGAAAGCAAGAGGCGGCGGTCGCCACGTCCCAGACATGATGATAAGATTCGGCATAGAAGAGATGGTGCTCGCTCTAGACATGAAAGAGACAGGCCAAGAGATCATCACAGGTCTCATCGTAGTAGTGGAGACAGGGAAAGAAGACGAGAAGAAAGATACGCCTCTCAGGGTCCATCTAGAGATAGCAGTCATAAAAGACAAGCCAGGTCACCTCCTAAGTATGAGCGAACAGGTGGTAGTAGGCCCGGTAGTAGACCTTCCAGTGGTGATATGAGAGTAAATAGTAATAGGGATAAGGTAGACGAAAAGACTTTACAAGCTAGACAACGTAAATTTGCAACAGGTCGAGATGGCGTGCAATTGGACAGCATTAGAGACACCAAGATATCGCTGAGGACTGTTGTCAGTGATAAATCAGATGGCCGCAGTAGAAATAGTAGTAGATCTCGCATGGAAGGTAGAGATAGTGGTAGAACGAGTAAAAAACCTTCATCCTCAGGGAAGGATAAGCCAAATCATCATTCAAATGCTAAATTAGACAGTAATGCACCCAAGCAATCATTGCCAGACCATGGGGCGGAGTCAGAGAGTGATATCAGCTTGAGTAGTGAAGAACCACCTGCTGCCGCGAGTGAGAGTGAATCAGAAGGGGAATCATCTCGCTTCAAAAACATAAGTGATATGGATGGTAAAGCTGCTACTGATAGTACCAGTCAATCAAGACTTATAACATCTATGATATTACCAAATGTAGATGTGAAACAGCTACTAAGAACTCAACCAAGTAACAGATTCCCTGATAGAGAGAGGAGGACGCATGATGCTCGAGATATGCGCCGCTCAGTGTTTGAGCGAAGAGACAGAAGTAGAAATGAACAGAGAAGTACAAGTAACGACAGGGGGCTTGAGCGTAGAGATGGGTCCCGTGTGGATGGTGTGGCCCATAGAAGTAGGAGTCAAGATAAATTGAAAGATCGTCGCACAGATTCATCGTCCCGTGATCGGGAACGTAGAGATTTGTCAACCCGTGATCAGGAACGTAGAGACTTGCCATCCCGTGATCAGGAACGTAGAGACTTGCCATCGCGTGATCAGGAACGTAGAGATTTGTTAACCCGTGATCAGGAACGTAAAGATTTGTTAACCCGTGATCAGGAACGTAGAGACTTGTCATCCCGTGATCAGGAACGTAGAGACTTATCATCGCGTGATCAGGAACAGCCCGTTGAGAGGTACAGAGACAAAAGGATAGAGTTTGTTGAAGCTAGCTCCGAATCCGAGCCTGAAGATGCCAAGTCTGGATTACGAAGCATCATTAACACAGGCAAAGAGGAGAAGGCATCTTCCAAATCAAAAGAGAAAGATGCACGGAGCGGCCACAAGAAGGACAAGAGAGAGGACTCTAAAGTGAAAAGTTCAAAAAGGGCATCGTCACATGAGCGTCAGAGGAGGAGAGACAGGAGTGAATTAGATGAGGAGTTGGAAGAACTGGGTGCGGCTGCTTATAGAGGAGACCCAGAGATACATGTCACTTTTGATAAAGGTAGGCAGTAAACTTTACACAGATAGTGTTAGATAAAACTGAATAACATTGGTGGCAGCCAGTTCACATTACGTCCCAATTCCATTTTAGGGCTGTGACAAAATGTGTAGTTTTGTACCCAGGTAGCCAACCCATTTTGGGCAAACCCTAGCCCCACCCCCAACCCAAACAATAGATAAATAACATTTTCAGAGTAATACATTTTAACCTAAATTACTTTTTTACCTGATAAAAATAGATGCTATTTTTACACAGAAAACAGTCCTCAATAGTCAAAATTGTGATTAGAATTAAGAAAATACTTAAGGTAGATGACCCGATCACATTTTTGTAACACAGAATTATTTCAAACATACAGAGATTTTCATATCATATGAAAGCTTGTATTTTTCTCATCATCATACTGAAATTTGACGGCCTAATTCGGTATGACAGAAATCGACGAAATAGCGTTGAATTACCGCGAATGGTGGTTACCACCGATATAGTTTGTGTACTACTCAATGGGTACAGTTAACTGCATCTTGTGCGTCTAAAATAAGAACCATAATTAGCTATGCATCTCAAATTTTGGGACACAACGTTTTTAAGGATGACCTTTCATGTAGAATAGAAAACTTCAAGTTGAAAATCGGAACATCTACCTTTAAATATTGATGGGTTACTATTTTGCAATGGTATGGACCATGGGGTATTATGTGGGCTATTTTGAGTTATGTATGAGTCATCAGGGTGATGTTTTATACTTTTGGACTTTTAAAAATATGTTATCTCCTTTTTAAAGTTATACTTGGACTTAAACATTTACATGACCAATGTATAAATGTTATCATTCTTTTGTCTTTTCCAGTTGATAAACCTAAAATGTCTGTTCTAGATAGACTTGGTGTAATGCCATCATCAAACCCACCAGCTAGAGTATCCGTCAAAGACCGACTGGTATCCCACCCACCAAAGTCTGTCAGAGTATCTGTTAAGGACAGACTAGTATCTAAAGGGTCCGTCAAAGACAGACTAGTGTCTAAAGGGTCCATCAGAGACAGACTAGGCATGAAAAGGACGGTGTCCTCGAGAGAACATCAAGACTCGTTAGGTGAAGATGACGATGACAGGTTTGATTTGACAGACGATGATTTGGAACGGTACAGAAACGTGGAAATAGCACCGAGAGGGTCTGTTATTGATCTAAAGAATCATGTGAAACTAAAACGTCCCGTACCTCTCATGTCCATCCCTCTTGAAACCGACTTAGAACCGACTCGTAAGATCGTCAAACGGTCAAGGCACTCTGATGAGAAATCAGGGTCTTCGAGTAAAGAGAGGACAAAATCAAATCCACTTAAATTGAAAACAATTAAATTAAAGAAGTCCTCGTCGAGGGAAGGAAAGGTTCGCGAGAGGATAAAAGAGGCCCCAGGGAAAAGTGGAGAGGAGGAATTGGAGGAAAGGATCCGTCGTATCAAAGCCAAGAATGCAGCTATTACGAAGAGACAGAGAGAAATTGATGAAGAAAAGAAAAGATATGGATGTACATGATAATGATTGCTCAGTAACACGCAGGGTATATCTTCTGTAATCTGGGAAAACCTAGTAAGTCTGTTGAATGCAAATTTGAGAAAACTAAGGAAAACTGTTTATATTTGTACTTACTCCCATTTGTTTAAATCAAGTTAAAGTGTGTGAAACTCTTCCTTGTCGGCAGTTTTTCATCTGGAAGAATGATAAACTGAAGGAGAAAAACCTATTAAGTTCAAATATGGGTCTAACTCAATTTTCACCAAAATTTGACTTACTAGGTTTTTCCAGATTACAAGAGATATGTACAGGACAAAAGTTAAGGTTGGGATGGCATTATATGGATCGGTTGAGCCGCAACTATTGTGCTTTTTTTGCACTTCAAGTGTATAGATTTCCAACTGTGTCCATGGTGTATTGTTGAGTTATGCCATGGCTTTATTGGGTAATGTAAGGACAGATAATATTTGTTTTTCAAATTTATTGTACAGTTTTGTTAATTTTCCCATCGGCCTGTACATTTTAACTTAAGATTACCATGGCTGCATCAATTTAGTAGAACAATCTTAAAAAGCTCATGTGCAAGCAATTTTAGTAGTTCCTCATTATCTTGCAAAAGCATCGGCAATGGGTATTGGAAAGTCTAGACCAGGGGTTCTCAACATTATTAATAATGGAGCGCCACAATTATGAGATAAAATGTATGATGAAGCGCCAAATGCACCCATTTTCTTATGTATTTCTTTATATTCTGTATACTTACCACCATTGCTTCAAGGGCCACATTTGGCACATGCCCCGCCCGCCAGTTGAGAAGCACCTGTCTAGACTGATCGGTCTCGAAGTTGGTTTAGCCGCATATACCCAAATTGGTGCAATTTCCTACCTACATCTGTCGCTGGTTCTGACGGTGATTTGGTGATTCATAATCCCACTCAATCTACATGTTCTGAAATTGATGTTATCAGTGATTGAAATTAACCATCAGACTCATTAGAGTTGTCTTTTTGTTATCACCAAGCAACTTTTCTAGTGATATATTCAATTGTAAGTGCCAGGATTCGATCTTGATCATTGAGTAAATTTGCTTTATCCTCACCATGTACACAATGAGGCCAACAAACTAATTGGTGTGTTGCCCTCAGCGACCGGCCCTAAAAAACTCAAAAATCAGGGTTGCAATTTTTTAATTTTTTTTAAGATTTAAATGTTACCAAATTTGACAAAATATTACTATTTTCTGCTTGAAATGAATAAATTTGTTTGAATAGATTGTTTTTAAACTATTATCACACTAGAAACATTAGTCAAATTGACATTTACCAATTTTGTCTTGTCATGAACCATAGTCTGTCAGTAATATTTGTTAGCAAAAAAAGAAAAGGAAAAAATGGACCGACCGACCCGACTTAAAGAGTTTTGGCACTTATGAGGGCACCACAACAATTGTGTGTTTTTCCCAGAACAGTCAACTTCTGATGCAACTGCACAGAGAAAGGCAAATGGGAGACTTATGTTGTTTTATACTTTGTCAGTATCAAAGCACTGACAAATATTTCAATGTTGTTACATGTATCTAACTACTTAAACTCAGGAGGCTTTAGCTACAGGTACACCAGGCATGAGAATCTTCAGGAAAAAGCAGGAATTCCTGCCTTTTTGTAGTCAAAATGTACACAGTTTTATTTAATTCAGTCTGTTTTTGGCCTTTTTTGCCCAATTTCACGCACTCTTTCAGGAATTTTCACCATTTTCCCGCTACTTTCAAAAACTCCATTCTCATGCCTGGTACACTGAATGTTTTTATAATATTGTAATCACAGTCAAGACTACTTTGTACCCACATTTTGTAAATATTCTATGTTCTACGATATAACGTTGATTCGTAAGCTGATATTTTTGATGGTGGTTATTTCTGAATCCTAATCCTACAATCATAGAAAAAAGGTGTTCGAACACTGACCATTGTTTGCACCGTTTAATTACCCTATAGTACGCATTTTTAGAGTCATGTGAAAACACCAATTTGCATCTGCTAGCCTGAAAGCCCCCCTTCAATATACCCCTCCCCTCCCCCCACCAATCAATGTTGCTAGGCCACGGGCTGATGTTTGGCAAGTTGGGCGACTCAACATTGAACAGGGGGGAAAGGGGGATGACTTTACATTAGGCCTACTAAGTGTTCGAACACTTTTTTCTAACATTGTAGCCAATGTCCTCCCTTTGTTTGACCTGTTGTGTACATCCTGAATATATTATGTTGGTGCTATTTTACACAACATTACTAAACCAATATGACAAGGCCTACTACTTATCAAAAAATTAAACCTCATTAATTTCTTCATGAATAAGGCTTCATATTTAGTACATCTTGACCAGATCAAGTTGAGATAACATAAACATGGTCCTATTGCATAAAAGTTAAGATTCATCTTAAGTAGAGTGGAGCTTCTTATGTCTATTTTTGCGAAAATTGGGTCTATTTTCATTGATAATTATCGAAAAATGGGTCTATAATGAAACAAAATCCTTAGAAATTGGTACTGTCTTTTCCAAAATCACCCTTAGAAATGGGTAGGGGTTTTGAATTTCCAGCCGCACACCCCAGACCAAACCAAATCCGAGTACCTCCCCCCCCCCCCCCCCCCGGGCTTGCATTGCATCCCTCTTTTAAATTCTTGCATTCAAAACTCAATGTGAAAACGTCTCATTTTCAACAAACACTTATACATGATCTGATAGATACACAGTCAATATATCCCCCTAAAATATTGTATTCAGTCAATGGTTGTCAATATGTATGTATGATGAAGTTTATTTTGATACTTTATTTTGTAATTTTGTAAATTAAATATCTGTGTACAGATATATTTCAACCCACTGTTGTAATTATAAACACTTGTGTGTGTCATGGTAGTCAAAATGGAGAGAAATTTGTACCCTGAATTGACTGGGAATTGAATTGGAATCATCGGTTTACTAGTCATGCTTTCTAATAATGGAGCTTTATGAAATGTATGAAAATATGAAACTGTTATATAAGTAATTTAAAAATGCATATATATGTGACATGATCAAACAAAATAAGTCACATGTCGGCAGTTTTCAATTTTGATATATTTCCATCATTTAAAAGCAGGTGGAAAATGCTACGGTATGTTCAAACCCCACTAACATTGAAGTTCTAGTTTTTAAACAAACAGTTTGCTAATTTGTCGCTGCTTTTACCTATAACTCAAAATCAATATTCCTGACATCCGACTCATTCTGCTTGATCGTGTCACATATATATTAAGACCTATGATTCAAATGCCTGTATTCGAATTTAACATAACATTATAAATGTTTAGTTGATACGGTGTTAAGAATGACATTATGGAAATTTTGACCCTAGGCTATTTAATAGATGCATTTCCAACAAGTATTTGATACCAACATGGAATTATATTCTAATAATTCCATGATACATTAGTTCAGTAATTAGAGCTCCTGACTAGTAAACAGTGTTGGGTTCAATTCCAAATCTAGGAAAGATTTTGTTTTATTTTTCAACCATTAGTTATGCCATCCCTTAAATATCATGAACTAACACTACAACTTATGAACGAACATATACCGTGTACTATTTGGTGTACAGTTTAAGCTCCTCCAAACTCTGTCAAATGCCTTTCAGAAGACCATGTAGGCTTACCATCATCAAACCTTCTTGAGCTATATTTTCAAAGGAGAAAAGGTACATATGTGGCTTTCTTGGACTTCCGAAAGGCATTTGACACTGTTTGGAGAAACTTAAAAAGTATACCCAATAGTATGTGCTGTCCAAAACTACACGTTCATAAGTTGTAGTGAATTAACCTTCATCCACTTATGTGTTCTTGCCATTATATATAATTGTGTTAGTTAACCCCCTGGGTACTACCTGTCTGTATAACAGCGCTTCTGATTGGTTAATTACAAGATATACTCATTTGGATAACCAATTACGATACAGCTTTTAAACGATTTCACCCCAACCTTTATCAGGGATACAATTATTTAAACGATGTCTCCGATTGGTGCAATAAATGATGTATCCATCTTTCTAACCAATCGGCCGGTAGTTCTCAGAGGGTTAAAGGTTACCAGGTTGAATCATTCATTAGAATAAGTGACTCTCTCATATGAAACAGTGACAAGTCACATTTGACATTCCAAGATATGTCATCAAATGAAGTAGTACCACAGTAACATGAGAGGTACATTTTCTTTACTGTTTTTATATTATGTTTTATGTAAATAGGCAAACAAATGTGATGTGATCAAGCAAAATAAGTCTGAAGTTTAAAAAGTTGCAACATTTTGTAGACACCCACATTAAGAATGGAAAATTAACTCCAAAGATTTGAGCAAATTCAGGGTTTTTCAAAACAAAAGAAACCTTTGTCTGGTTAGGTCAAACAAAAAAATAAGTTTGTTTCCAGTAGTGCGCACGCATTTCATTGAGACGCTTGATTCTTACGCATTTAATTCTTTTAATAGAAAAAACAGGGAAATTATTGTTAGGGCGCCATCTTTTGTCGAAATTGTGTCCAACATGTTTCAAGATGGCGATTGGCGACATATGGCAAACACCGAAGTGAAAATCCGCTGCAAAAATCACATTTTAGCGAGCATTTATAACAGAAACAAAAATGCACAGATTTGAAAAAGCAGATTTTAAAAAATACCACATTTTGCATTTGACTTTTCAGGCTTGCTACTGGAAACAAACTTGTTTTATTTTTGCCTTATATCTCGAAATCAATATTCCCGACTTCCAACTGATTTGGCTTGATCATATCATAAATGGTTGATATTAAACTTTTGTATCATTGAAAACAACTTATCCTCATGTATTTTCACATAATTTGTATTCCAGCCATATCATCAAAGACCATGATCTACTGTTTACTGGAACTCATACAGCGTTAAAAAATTTCATTCGAGAATTATAGTTTGTTTGTTACAACAAAATTATACCTTTGGGAAGATAAATTTATAGCCTCTATCTATTTGACTGAACCCACATTTGACCAGTGTGCTAATAATAATGCTAAATATATTTAATAAGAACATTTCATAGAGAAAATTCCAAATGTGAACTTACTGTTCCAGATGGTTTTGACGTCCGATCGGATGTCTTTCTCAATGGTGTATGACCGTTGATCCAGGGGCCTACCAACTTAGTCATTTGTACGATCCCGAATACGTCATCAAAAACATCCCGTGACGTCACCAGAAAGTCAACATTTTCTGGCAACCCTGGATCAGCGGTCATACACCATTGAGACAGACATCCGATCGGACGTCGAAACTGTTTGGAACAGCAAGTTCAATTTTGGAATTATCTCTTTGAAATTTTCTTATTATGTTTCTTTGGATTCCTGATGAAACTATTCTCTGCTAATATATCTTTAAGCACCCCAGAATCATTGGTAATTCTGTAATGTGCTGTGGAATTTTGTAGTAAGTTCCACATGTATTAGAACTTCTTCTTCAGCACAAATAATATCCAGGCATACCAGTTTGATGATTAATGGATGGGAGTTCATATTTGGAAACCAAGTGTTATTTTGTATCTACATTATATCACATCAATTGTGAACATTTTGTTAACATTTCGAGAGCTCAGAAACACAAGGCCTTATCTCCATTTTGACCATTTTGAGAAAAAGACTATTGAAGATTTTTAAACACATTGGGGAGATGGAGATGAGGCCTAATGTGATACTGGCTATAACTTTGAAAGGGGTTGTGTTATGGAAATAAAGGCTGTGTGTAATGGAAAGATGGAGATGAGGCCTTGTGGTTCCGAGCCCTCGATTTGTAAGAGTTTGAATTAATTTACTATTTATTGTGAAAATATTAATGTCCAAATGCGCTACCAATAATACACAGTCCATCAACATAATTGACTCATTTTAAATGTTTCTCTTGATTGATGATGGACAGTGTACGTTGTGTTTGTGATATTTATAGTCAATGTGATGCGGCACACTGGAATAGAACACTTTGGGGAAAGTGCTTTTCCATATGAAAGAAGACAGAAAAGGAAGAAGACAAGAAATGAGAACCCTTCGCGGTAATAACATTTGAATGAGGTGAACAATATGTAATGAATGCAGTATCATGCCCGAAGAGCAGCGATGCAAAGTGCCCTCAATGTCCTGCATCACATCGTCGCTGTTCTGACATACCGGCACATCACAACAGAAATAAGTAAAGAGATGTGCCGGTATGTCAGAACAGCGATGAATGTAAGCACACTTTGTCAGTGTTCTATGTATGATTATAGTGGAATCGGTTCTACATTGGCGAGAAATATTCTGTTTTTATCTCTCCGTGCGCAAAAGTAATCCAAGCATATGTGCGTGATTATGGTAACACGCACACAATTTTCGGTGGCACGCACGCGTCATGCATATGATGCACAGTGCGCTTGTTGCTTTAACGTGCGCTCATGTCCTTCTGTATCTATTCGCTGATGTAAAGAGGCTTCGCCAATTTGGAGCTGATCAAACTATAGTATGATTAACATTATTGTGAGTGGATGTTGGAGACTGAACTCTTCATATTTTTACCTGTGGAAATAATGATCATATCATTGTGACTTTGACACAAGATACTGTTGATACATTTTGTACTTTGGTTGGCATTATTAATCAAAACCAAATTTCATATGGATATTGTAAAGCTTTAATTTGTGACTACAGGTACCAGGTGATGTGTTAATAGCTGTTGAATTTGACTTCATTTTTGGTGCCATTATATTTAAGATGAGCCAAACAAATTCGGTGTGTTACTGTATAAAAATGTTGAGAGACAAAAATGGAGATTGGTTAAGAGTTTGCTATGTTAGTTCCCTGCACCCATCAACTCATCATCCATAGGTGCAGGTATAGGATTCTCCATCCCCACCGATAATCAACTCTACACCAGATTAGGCTGTCGTTATGACATACAGGAAATAACAATCACCACAAGTTGTAGTTGAGGTGATGCATGGAATACCAATTTTTTTCTATGGTGCAACGGGGAGCACGCTACACCCTGCGTGTGAAGTTTGATGCTGTCCTGGGCGCAATCAGTGGATATGTTATCGTTCTAAGCATGATACTGATCCATGTCGTTTCATGCATGCATGACTATTATGGCAGCCTATCAATGTGATGAAATGATCTGTGCGTACCTACATAAGAGTTAACCCAATAATAGGCTCCAGGGTGTGGCATATCTTTATATATGTGTACAGCCACAGCAAAAAGTGCAGTTGTCCTCAAAGAACAACTTGAGATCTTAATACCATCAAAAGGAGCTTTATGAATGCTTAAAATGACACCTTTGTGGTTAAGATTGGATACCATTTTCTGAATTTCTGAAGAAAAATGACTGGAAAATGGTCTTTATTTTCCATGTCTAATTCCATCAATATCTCAAAATGCATTTTACCGACAACTGCACTCTTTTGCCGCGACAGTACACATATTACAAAGTAAAGGAAAACTCTTGGTTCATGTTCATGGAATTAGACTCCTCTTTTTTGGGTGTTGGCTTCATTTAAGAGAGCCAGAGTTAGTCTAGGGTAAAGACTTCATTGAGGGATTATACAGACATAATCCCTGAATGAAGTTTTTAGACTAGACTAATTTCATGACACCTTACATGAAGGAAGAACCACTTTTTCGGTTGTGAACCAAGAATTGTCCAGGTTCAAAATTATTTGGAGTGTTACTAATTTGATGATCCCAACATTTGAACTGAAAATTGTCAACATTCACTGACTTACCATTTTGGTTGTGAATTCAGATGTGTTTTATTCACTACATTCAGTGTGTATCTATTGGAACACACATTTCAGATTGAGTGTGCTTTTGAGGTCCCATGGATGCATAATTACACGTTAGAACTGGGACTTTCCCCATTTTAAAAAAAGGAATAAGATGTTGCCTCGCTGTAGTGATATAATAACATACATATACCAGTGACAAATGAGTCATTTTGACAAATTTTCTCTTGTAACAAGCATAGCCTCATGTAACCCCACATTTAAGGAGCAGTTCATGATAATTGCCATTGTTTTTGGAAACAAAATTAGCATAGTCCTTCACCAGTGGGTCGCAATTTTCTATGAAAAGTGAACATGATATACATAATATTACCAATTGTATAACATAGTTGACATGACTAGATATCAATAAGTAATGTCAATATGTAACAGTATTACTGTAATTAAGAAGCCTGTATTTATCAAGAATTGACCATATAAGTCGATTTACCTTCACTGGGCAGTGACATAATGGGTATTTTCACAGTAAACCAACACCTGACGTATGTCAAAACAATTTCAAGCACAAAAAAGCCCAATTGTGATTATTTGATTTCATAATTTTAATATCAGCATTCCTTTTTATTTGTAATAGAGAGATAGTTTGGTAAATTTCAATCGTCTATCTGAAACTTTGACCTACAACAAGTCTATGGGAAATATAGATAATTGGCGTAACATTGACACACATTTTGGGACTGTTACATTCTAAAGACTGTAATTAAAAAAGTTGACATGCTTGCGTGGAGTGACCTATAAGGGAGCTTTCGATTTGGACGACGGACGCTTAAGGTGACACCTCGAGTCATGTGCGCATGCGTCGACTTAGCAATCCGTCGGTCGTCCAATTTCTAGGACCTGTCTTCGGCTGATTATTAGAGAGCTTTCGATTTGCATGACAGATGAATCTAGGACGGTTGAATGACACTTTGAGTCATGTGCGAATGCGTCAATTTTGTCATCCGTTGGCCCTCTAAATGCTACAACGCGTAAAGGGACTAACAACCGACGTGGGGACGACGGTAACGTTTTGTGTTACTGTCGTACAAGCGTCCGTCGCGCAAATCAAAAGCTTAAGATCACAGGTCCCAGAAATTGGACGACCGACAGATTGCTAAGTCGACACATGCGCACATGACTCGAGGTGTCATCTTGTCGTAGAAGCGTCCGTCGTCCAAATCGAAAGTCGTCCAAATCGAAAGCTCCCTATTATGAGACTATACTAGGCAGCACAGAGTAAACACACTTGGTATGGGGATATCCAGAGGTAGCAGTATCTTTGTTGTTTGCATCAAATTTACTGAAAGGTATGATAAAATCCATCCATGGATAGACCAGGGAGGTGATAATTATCGCATCCATGGATAGACCAGGGAGGTGTTAATTAACACATCCATGGATAGACCAGGGAGGTGTTAATTAACACATCCATGGATAGACCAGGGAGGTGTTAATTAACACATCCATGGATAGACCAGGGAGGTGTTAATTAACACATCCATGGATAGACCAGGGAGGTGTTAATTAACACATCCATGGATAGACCAGGGAGGTGTTAATTAACACATCCATGGATAGACCAGGGAGGTGTTAATTAACACATCCATGGATAGACCAGGGAGGTGTTAAATTAACACATCCATGGATAGACCAGGGAGGTGTTAATTAACACATCCAAGGATAGACCAGGGAGGTGTTAATTATCGCATCCATGGATAGACCAGGGAGGTGTTAATTAACACATCCATGGATAGACCAGGGAGGTGTTAATTAACACATCCAAGGATAGACCAGGGAGGTGTTAATTATCGCATCCATGGATAGACCAGGGAGGTGTTAATTAACACATCCATGGATAGTCCAGGGAGGTGTTAATTAACACATCCATGGATAGACCAGGGAGGTGTTAATTAACACATCCATGGATAGACCAGGGAGGTGTTAATTAACACATCCATGGATAGACCAGGGAGGTGTTAATTAACACATCCATGGATAGACCAGGGAGGTGTTAAATTAACACATCCATGGATAGACCAGGGAGGTGTTTAATTAACACATCCATGGATAGACCAGGGAGGTGTTAATTAACACATCCATGAATAGACCAGGGAGGTGTTTAATTAACACAATTCATGGATAGACCAGGGAGGTGTTAATTAACACATCCATGGATAGACCAGGGAGGTGTTTAATTAACACATCCATGGATAGACCAGGGAGGTGTTAATTAACACATCCATGAATAGACCAGGGAGGTGTTAATTAACACATCCATGGATAGACCAGGGAGGTGTTAATTAACACATCCATGGATAGACCAGGGAGGTGTTAATTAACACATACATGGAAAGACCAGGGAGGTGTTAGTTAACACATCCATGGATAGACTATATTATTTTTGTACCAGTTCCAAGATTCAACTTTAATCAACCAAGAGCATTAGAGTCGCATCTCTACATGTATATAGTACCCTCTGACATCGCCATGTATAGCAGATGAAATGGTCATGGATTATAAACTGCTCAAAAAAAATTGGAATATTTTGTAATCACAATTTGTTCAAATATCTTGGGATATGTTCATTTAGTGTAATATATCATTCAAAAGCTGATGTGTTCATCTTTACAATGATACCAAATTTGAAGCAATCCCTTGCTCCAGTGCTCAGCTACTAGCTTGAGAACATGGGGAGGTCACAATCTGAAAGAGCCAAAATCAACACTATTTTGTGCTCAAAAGAACATCTTTGTCGTATGTTCAATGAAGTGTTACATTGACCAATACAGTGTAGCGTGATGATCTATTGATTTTTAAGCACAAAATAGTGTTGATTTTGGCACTTTCAGATTGCGACCTCCCCAATGTTCTCAAGCATGTGGCTGAGCACTGGAACAAGGGATTGCTACAAATCGGATATCATTGTAAAGATGAACACATCAGCTTTTGAATGATATATTACACTACTTAAAAATATTTCAAGATATTTGAACAAATTGTGATTGAAAAAATATTCCAAACTTCTTTTGAACAGTATAGTTGAGTTTGTGTGGTTGTGTTGAAGACACAAAGAAACATTTAATGTTACCACTTGTATTTGTATAAGAAAAACAAATAAAATGTGTTTTAGAATACCAAAAAATGTAGTGATAAATTTATTTTTAGACAGACAATCCATTCATTTTGTTTCTGCAGCAATCATAACATCAAGGGAGCGAGGCTTATTTTTATTTACCTATTGTCGGAAAAAAACAATGTGATACACAAAGGGTAAATGCACCATCTAACAAAAATGATTGTTGTCAACACATTTTGTCACAAAACCAATAAGACTACCGCAAATAAAATCTGAATGCAGATGTACTTTTTTGTAAGGAGCCCATTGTATTATAAGGTACATCTTGTTGTGATATACCTTGGGAAAATGTAGAGAAAATCAGAAGAAATCTTATCTGTTTTGCTCATTATTTTGAAGTACACCAATTCAATTCTCTAGAAAAACAAGAAAAACAACTTTTTCAGAAGTAGATGAGATAGTACAGTTGACATAATGCATAAAAACTGGTAATATTTTGAAATTTTGATGGTGATGTGTGAATAATGGCACGACTTGCAGGGGAGTGCTATTGTGAGCATATCAACATTTGCGCAAGTGCATTGATTTGTCTAATTTTTCGAGAAACGAAACATATGCATGTATTGACCTAATTCATACATTACACTATACAAATCAAAATTCACAATTTGGGCATAATTTTGATGTTGGAATACGAATTATGTGAAAATTGGAGAACCCGCGATTCCTGAACAAAGAATCAAAACAAAGCATGTGGCGCGTTCATTGAACGACGCACACGCAGAGTGCATTATACACTTTCAATGCAATCTGCATATTTTTATTTCTTGCTTTCTGATTGGTTCGACACTACTACAAGTGTATGAATTACAATTAATTGATTAGGCGACGAAAAAAGAAACCCCATTCTCTACGGACCTGCTGACCCACACATATCTTTTAGAAATTGGTGAACAAAATTTCATGTGCAAATAAATATTGACCCAACTTTGTTTTACTTTATCAAAAAGCAATACATTTTAAAAGCAATACATTTTTGACATATTTTTGGTGTCATTTTGAAGGGGAGAAAAGCCTGATCGACCAGCCCAACCTGAGAGGTCCGTTCGTCTGTAGAACAGTTTTGTTGTGTGTTCTATTGATACTCCAAGCATTGCATTGTGCGTAATCTGGACATTTGAGATATTTGGTCCCCCTAACAAGTGTGGACTTTCTTTTTCTGCTGTAATTGTTTGTAAGCCATGCATCAATTTTTATAATGAAATGTCCTTTGTTACTCCAATTCTCGGTATTCACAATACGATATGCCGGTTGCTTAGGAGAGACGAAATATGCAGTGCATCATGGTAAAAAGTCAACATTGAAAGTATGTGTAATACGAATACAACACACAAAAACACAACTGTTATTGTGTTTTTGGATGTCAATATATTGGTTATACACGCGAATACACACCCAACACCAATTTACAATTATAATAGTAGATTCATATTCTTTGAATTACACATACAGGATCCTTCCTGAAGCTGTGTTCAATATTTACTATGACACTTCCGTGACAATCCAATGGTAGCTAGAATGGTGATGTCGACCCTAGAGGTCAAAAATTGAACTGGCAAGAACGTCCACTGGCGGCGCTTCGTATTGCAAATTGCGAGAATTATGGCTCCACAGCTAGAAGGCCAAATAAGTAAACATTGACAAATTGATGCAAACTTTTGAAATCTTCAGATCCCTAATACGCCCCATTTTGTCCTGATCGGAGAGGAAGATTTGGAGAAGCATTGTGGTTCGGAAAAACCATCTGACATAAGTCAAATAAGTCAAGGTTCACATTATGTAATACATGATGCCTGCCTTGCTTAGAACTCAGTAGGTATACAGGGCGAGTAAAAAAAAGTGTACTCAACTTTGGGATTTTATATCTTAAATTCTGTGCAAAAATGTCACAGATTGTTTATTGAGGCCAACAGGTTATCTCATTAGCTTTCTAAAGAATTTTAGTTGGTTGAAATTGGTTGTTGTAAACATATTTTATGCTCATTTGCCTAAAAGTGATCATTTTATAAACCGAACAAGATGTGCAATATTTTCTCTTATAAGATTTATTGAATTCCACTAACGAAAACGGTCCACAGTCTAGTCCGAACTGAGTCTGACTATCACAAAAGCCAAATATTTTGTTGTTGTTGCTAAATTCGTGTCATAATGACATTGTTTTGTCATTATTTTGCATTTAATACTTGAAAAAATAACTGAGAATGTTTGTTAATTTGTCATTATTAGTTAGCTATTGTGTACCATACATGAATCCATTTGTTCATAATATCAAGCGTTATTGAGTAAAATATTCAATATTGTGTTCGGTTTCAAAATGCAGTAACTTTACCAAAATAGTCAGTCATATCTGGTAAACGGTACCATAAAATGTCATGATTCTTTTTGCTGATGATAGTGAATAAATGCATCTGTTACCGCATACATTGGTTGCCTTCATATTCTAATAACAAATATTTGTATTAATTATTTTATTTTGAGTACCCTTTTTGTTACTCACCCTGTACACATCAATGAAATATCAAACACCAGATTAATTTGCAAAATATTCAAACAAATGAACAAACAAACAACATCAGGTATACACTCATGCATTCAGTATGCATTTAATTTCAAAATCTAGAATCATAATTTCTATACAATAAAGTCATATTATGAATGATAGATTCTCACATGAAAAACAGAAATGAATGAAGGACAACAATAATTAAGGTGTTACCTATGAATAAGCTTATCAAGAATTAACCTAGTCGTAAGTATCCCAACTTAGAAACTTTGTCCCCATTTTGAGAAAAAGAATTGAAAGCAGATGTTTTTACATAAAAATCTGATGATACTGGGATTCAAAAACACAGGCCCTTTGGCCCCAAAAGCAAATGTCATACCACTAGACCAGCTATGCTCTTGATCTCGAGGTAGCAATTATAATTCTACAAAAGAGGTAGGGTAGCCCATAGTCTATGTGTATTACGGAATACATATATCGAGGGCTCAGAAACACAAGGCCTCATCTCCATTTTTTCAAAAATGAGATTTTGGTATCAACATTTTCAGAAAGAAATTCTCTTTCCAGTAACACACAGCCTTATCTCCGTAACACAACCCCTTTCAAAGTTATAGCTAGTATCACAAGGTCTCGTCTCCATCTCCCCAATGTGTTTTAAAATCGTCAATAGTCTTTTTTTCTCAAAATGGTTAAAATGGAGATAAGGCCTTGTGTTTATGAGCCCTCGATATATAATTCATGGAATTCTTTGCACTAGACTAATTTGTGATAGCTTAATCTCTAATGATGATAAATCTAATATCATATCTCGAAATTTGATATTCATTTGTATTTTCCCTAAGTCACAACACGCAGTCACACACTTAACCATGTGTTCAGATAATCTTGATTCAATCCATCCATTTTAGTTCCATAAAATGACAGTTGTGTGCTCAGGGCATAGAAAACCCCTGTTCTACAGGCAAACGAATGTCTCAAGTTGGGTCTGTTGGTTGGTCTCGCTTTTTTGTTTGCCTGTTTTTTTCTTCAAAATTACCTTTAAAATCCTAAATATCTGTAAACATTTTGCCATTTTATTTGACAAGCAACACAATGTTTTTGGGTCAGTATTCATTTGCATATGACATTTTTTGTCACCAATTTCTAAAAAAATGGGTTGGTCAGGCCTGTAGAACAGGGTTTTTCTTTTTCGTGGCCATGTGTAACAATTGAAATATGAATGCAAATTATTATTAAGATACAAACGAAAAAAGTTGCATGAAAAGCCAGAGTAATAAGCTGGTATTATCTAAAGTGCCACAATTTGACTCTCAACTCTTTCAATTGTAAATTTATTGTGAAGCACATAAACTGAACATGCTCATATAGAATTAGATATGATTGTGTCATCAAAATAGAACCATAAAACCACTAAAAAGTGTACAAAACAAGTCTGTGTATTTTATCCAAAAATAGCAAATCAAAGGAAAAATTAGGTATATGATGGAATTCTACAAAAAAGCAACTTCCCAAATTAATGCTACCATCATAACTTCTGGATTAAAGGTACTTTATGTGATCTTTCCAGGGAACGCCCTCAACATCGAAAAAAATTGAAAGCAGATTTTCTTGCAGATTTACATTTCTGATCATAAATCGTACATACATTCCAAGTTACAGGGCGATACGATTCTTAATTACTTCAAAATTATGGGTTTAGAGTGAAAATAAACTGTCGTGATAACACGACACTTTATATTTTCACTCTAAATTCACTCTAAAACCATGATTTTGAGGTAATTAGGAATCGTATCGCTCTGTAACTTGGAATGTATATACGATTTATGATCAGAAATGTAAATCTGCAAGAAAATTTACTTTCTAAAAAAAATTATGAATAGAGGGCGCTCTGTGGAAAAGATCACATAATATGCCTTTAAGTTTTGACAAGTTAAATTTGCTAGCAATCCACAAGCAATACGGTTGGATATCAGATATCATCGCTGTTCTGTCAAAACCTGGTATGTTTTTCTGGCCCTTCAACATGCATAAAGTAAAATTGCCCAACGGTCAGGCTCAAAATACTTTTTGATAACGAGTGCTACTTTTATTAGTTTTTACCAAAAGTAGCCCTTTTTATGTGTACATTTTGTAATTGACAAATAATTTGCCACGAGGGCTAAACGGCCTGTAGCCCCGTGTATTTTGAGCCCTGCCAACGGTTACGCATAGAAAGTGTTGCTTTATTCGTATTCAGGGCAAGAGCATTTACAAGGTTTTAATAGAGGTGTTTTGGCCCTTGGCCCACATGTTTAGACCAGACTGCCCAAAGGTTATACATAGGAAGTATAACTTTATACATGTTAATGGGCCATATGGAGATACGAGGTTTTGACAGAACAGCTACGATATGTAAATGAACTAAAACATCTTGTTTCAGTCACTCTTTGTTATATCTTGCATAAGTCACAGTGTCTTCAATTGTTTCAATTTATTTTTCTATGTTTATATTTAGTACCTAAATTTAAAAATTAGTCAAATATTACTGGTGGGATACAATTGCTCTATCAATTTTCTACTAAAATGTGCATAATAAAACATTAAATCATCAAATTTTGGTCCAGTTATAAGGGGGGGGGGGGGGGGGGGTTGTAAGCTTAACTGGAAACTGTTTTTATTTGTTGAGTTGATTGTGGCAAGATTACATTAAATGCAAAACAAACAAGTAGACAGAATATTCCGGCACATTCAAAATGCAAAATAAATAATAACATTTTACCTAAACTATTTATTACTTTACATACAAAAGACATCAAATCAGTCATATTGGAAATGTTTTATTGATTTATAACCAATAAAGAAGAATTTGCCTTTAAAACAGAAACATGGTCATGTGGTGTGACTCATGAGAAAGAAAACATTTAGGATATAGACAATTTAAAATAATTTCCATCACACAGTTAATTCATTTCAACATTTGAAATCTACATATAATGATAATTGATATCAAACCAAATGATGGGTTGTATCTCACAACTGGAAATAGAGCATGTTACAAACTTTTTGATTTAATATCTAAATTATTTTGTTTTTGTTAAGCTAGCTTACAAAACTTGGGAATAAAGGACACTTTCAATGCACTCCGCATATCTTAATTTAGTATAAAAGTGTATGAATTGCAACCAATGATTTAAAATTCAATATTTGCTATAAATCATACATTTGCAAGAGGAATGTCAAATTATCACAAACATATTCAATTTTCTTAAAAAATATTTCACTTTCTATTCAACAGCAATAGTAAAAAAACGTCACCTTGCTCATTCACATTTCCTACACCAATTATGAGTGTGCACTAAAGATGGATGACCCGATCACTTAAGCTTTTCCAAAAACAAATAGGAATTAGATACCATCAGAATATTCTACCTGTATATATGTTATACAAGGTGGTCAAAAATGCATCCCCTAAAGTTGACGAAGCGTGGAGCTAGATTTGTTTAGTTACCGGCTGACGTCAAGAGTGGCATTTTTTAAACTCTATATAACCATATTGTGTTATGATCCTGCAACATCTTAAGCTTGTTTCCTAAACACTTTCCATGCAGCTATTAGTTTTACCATATTCAAAACAGATTTTGCAGAAACCATTCCCAACTTTCAAAGCCTATCTCAAGGATTACTGAACTAGCACTAGGCATGTTTGTACTTACTTTGATGCATTTCTCATGGTGATTCCAAATATTGTGATGAAATCCAATAACTTTGACATTTTTAAAAACATTTGGTGACATTTTGGAACTGTGGTCAGCAGATGCCTGTCGCATGGAAAGTGTTAAGGTATTATCATTATTTCCAAAAGTGGTTGACCACCCAAAATCTTGTGTACTGTTCAAAGGGCAAATTCTAATCATGAGAACCACTGGAGTGTTCAACCCACCTTTTGAAATAATATTTTTTTTATGATGTGCCTTTGTGTAATATAGAAAACGACAAAAAGACATCGGGTCATACACCTGTAACATGATATTCTATAGCATCTTACTAAACATTCCCAATTGTGCAATGATTATCTCAAGGCAATCAAGTGATTTACCTCCTCTATCTCATAAATATCTAATCTCCTTGGCAACTAAATGGCTATGATTCATCATCGTCAAGATCGTCATCGTCATCTTCAAGATCATCTTCTTCGTCTCCATCTTCACCATCATCAGATGTCTGTAAAAAACAATGATGAATAGAAAGTGTAAGTCCAGTAGCATAGCCAGGGGGTGCAACGGGAGGGGGGGGGGGGGGGGGGGGCAGAGTACCCCCCTTGAAAACAAGTTCGACCGGGAAAATCTGGAAAGGCAGCGGAAAATCGGGAAGGCAAAGGAAGGGAAAGAAAGGGAGAAGAGGAGACAAAAAGGGAAGGAAAGGGAAAAGGAAAGAGAAAGGGACAGAAAGGAGGACAGGCAAATTAGTTGGAAAATTGCAGTTTTTCACGTCAGTATGGGGACGCAACGCCTCTAACCCCCCCCCCCCCCCCCCCCACCCCTCCCCAGCTTGTCATTTCATGGAAGAGTGAAGGATAAAATGAATGAGAGGAGGTGGAGAAGGAGGAGATGATATGATATGATATGATTTTATTGGCACAAAATCGCGACCCGAAGGCCGAATTACATTGTACAGGAAAGCAAGGAATACATATAAAACAATTCAATACACAAATAGCCAACTTACTGGGCAGGAACATGGCAAACAACAAGAGACAAGGCCAAATACAGGATATGCGAGCATGATGAAGAAAGACAGAGCACGCAAAGCAAACTATGGGAGCCCACTGCTGACCAGCCTCACACAACAAGGAATGGGGCTTTCAGCATATCTGTTTGTGCGAGCACGAGGCTGGGTGAGTTCGGCATTGTCTCTCAATTGTCTACCATGAACCTGACCTCTGCATGCAGGGAACAACCTTTTAGTCCTACTGCATTCGGCTAGTGACTGAGCAAACTTCAGAGAATGTTGTTGCTCCCTCCGGGCAGACAAATAATCAAAGTTACATACATCTAAAGCATTACCATAGGAAATAAAACTAGGACCAAGGATAATTCTTAAAGCTCTCTTTTGGACTCTCTCAAGTTTTAGAGCTAGTTTGGATGTGAGGGCACAATGCCAGATGACGTCAGAATATTCAAGCAGAGGGCGAATGTACCCCCTGTACACCGTCACTAACTCGGATGTATGAAAACCAAAACGTTTAAGAGATCGCAACATAAAAAGTCTTTCGTTGGCATTCTTGCACATGTGGTCAATTTGTGTGTCCCATTTAAGATCCTCCTGTAACCAAATGCCCAAAATTTTGGCAGAGCTAGCAAAGGAAAGCTGCGATGGACCAATTTTTAAGTCAGGATGGGGAGGGGGATCTTGCATGAAACACATCTGCATGGCTTGGCATTTGGCATTGTTGAGTTTGAGTTGATTAGTAACAGACCAATCCAGAAAGCCATCTAGATCAGCTTGCAAGTTGCTACTCTCACTAGAGGACTACTGTTCCGATATTTTTTGGCTTGTCAGCACCCTGGAACAAGAAATGAGTAAGATTCAAAAGATAGTGCGCAGTTGAAACACCTTGAATGTTACCAAACTGATTGATGTCAATAGAATCTTGAATATCTTGCACCACCCATTTAGCAATAAACCCTTCAGCAATTTTGGCAAATATATCTGTCAGTGATATTGGTCTCATTTTATCAATGGAGGGGGGAAATTGTTTAGGAATGGGAACAACAATTGCCAACCTCCATTGGTGTGGGACCACCCCTTCTTTAAAGGAACAATTAAGCACGTCCGTGAGTGGACTACTCAGTTCATATGCAAACTCTTTTATGAGTTTGGGTGGAATGCCATCAGGGCTACTGGATTTGGATGTCTTAACTACCTTGAGCACAGTATATACTTCCCATGGATTTAGTTCAGGGTTACATGTTTGACAGGCAAATAGGCAGGGAGAGCAGACATATTTAAAGGTTCAATATGGGATGAAATACTGACAAACTTGGAATTGATGGCATTTGCCATATCCTTGTGATTTGTTCTGTCAATACCAGGTATATATGCATATCAAGATCAGAGTTTGTTGAATTGGTCATGGATTTGATCCTTTGGTGCCATTTACGTGGCTCAGTTTTTTGCAGTTTTCTTACTCTTTCAGCATTATAGTTAACTTTTGCTTGTTCAATTTTCCTTTTAACTTTATTTCTAAGTTTACGCCATTTGGTGGTGTCTTTCTTTGCAAAAGCAGTTTGGCGTTTAGTGATAAGATGCTTAATGCGTGGAGTGATCCATGGCTTATCAGATTGATGAACTTTAACATGTTTAATTGGTAAATATAAGTCCATGCCTTTGTTTAGAATAGAGTACATAGCATCAGTTTTAGCTTGAGTGCCTTTGCTCACATAGACCTCATTCCAGCTTTAATCCTGGATCCACCTACCAAAAGATCTAATACTGGATTCACCAAAGGGACGAATCACACAAGATTTCTTTGTGTTATCAGGGATTTTGTGCTTTGGTCTCCATAACACACAAGCATGGTCACTCTTGCCAATTGGTGACAATGCTATGGGAGGATGGTAGTGGTCCTGAATATTGATAAGAATAAGGTCTAATGTTGCTTGGGCCCTAGTTTTAACTTTAACAACTTGTTTAAGATTGTTTCCACTTAGGATTGAGTTTATGTTCATTCTGTTGAAGTCTCCAGTGATACAAAAACCCATCTCAGGGTAGCAGGTACGGATCTGATCTGTGTCTATTAGGTGACTTTCCAGCATGGGTTGTAATGGTGAATCCGTGACGATGTACACGGCACATATCGTCAAAGCTGACACACCTCTGGGTAACCGATGTGGTCGAACTTCAATCCAAACACATTCTAGCTCGTCGGGAATTTGAATGTCCAATTGTTTGGAGGGGATACCGTTCTTAACATATATCGGGACACCTCCACCATGACGATCATCTCTACTTTTAGAAAAAAAGTGTGAAGCCAGATATACTTGTTTGGTTAGTGTGCATTTGAGGGTTAAACCAAGACTCGCTAAAGACTGCTATGTTCACTTTCTCTTGGCGAAGCAGGATGTCAACTTCATCCATTTTGTTTCCCAGTGACTGGGTATTTGACATAAAAATCACAGGTAAGTTTGTTCTCGGTCTTTGGGAAGTGACTATAGAGGGGGGAGTAGCAAGTTCTGCATTGGTGTGATATTTGATTTTACCTCCACGAGTTCTTCGTCGAGTAGGCTTGCAAGGCTGAATGCCAAGAGTTTTGATAGTGGCCCAAATATTTGGAGGGAGGCGTTGGTTATTGTTAAAACTTAAAAGTTCTTCTCTGCTACAAGATGTTAAAACTTAAAAAGTTCTTCTCTGCTACAAGATGGTTTGTTTTGCTTTGGTTTCAGATACAATGCAGCAGGATGATGGGAATTTTCATGCGTGGGACCTGGATTAGGTTCAACATCGCCTGCAATCAGCAATCGTACATTAAAAGTAGCTGAAGAATTGGGGTAGTAAGAAGTTCTGGGCCCAGCAAATGAATGCGAGGCATATGCATATGGTTGATATAAAGGGTTCAACAAAAGAAAGTATACACTTTGTTTATGTCATTTTGAGTAACATTCAATTTTTGTTTTGACCAAACAGGCTAGATAGGCATTTAGATGAATCTTTTAGGCATCATTTGATACCAAATTTGCCCCATAACAACAAAGATAAACCATGATTAGCACCATTTAAAGAAAATTGGTCACTTTTCAAAAGTCACATTTTCAACACACGCAAGCCGCGAGAAAATGCTGTGCGTGGCACTTTCAATGGCCGGGAATGAAATGGATATTGATCACACAGTGGGGATGCGTTGGGCTGTGCCTGAGTGAGCGGGCTAGTTGATTATGGACAGGTAACATGTGGTCTTTTCTTCCCGCGTAGTGTATTGAAAATGTGACTTTTGAAAAGTGACTAATTTTCTTTAAATGGTGTTAATCATGGTTTATCTTTGTTATTAGGGGGCAAATTTGGTATCAAATTATGCCTAAAAGATTCATCTAAATGCCTATTTAGCCTGTTTGGTCAAAACAAAAATTGAATGTTACTCAAAATGACATAAACAAAGTGTATACTTTCTTTTGTTGAACCCTTTACTTTAAAACAGCCATACACTATAAAATGATCATGTTCAGTGAGGCACAGGCCAAGGCAGAGGCCAAGCAGAAGACCAGTTATAAGCATTGTGCAAAAACCACTTCACTACACTCAAGGATACGGAAATCAATAATGAAGAGGCACAATCTGTTTTATGAAGACAGTCTCAATTGATCACAAGTTCTCAAGATGCACTCAAGGTTACAAGAACCTAAAAAGTCAATATCCAATAGTAACTGGTTGACTTACAGTTATAGCAGTATATCCAATGTATAGCTTTAAGAAGAAAAACATGCAAAGCAAACTACACAAAATTGTGGAACTTAGACATCAAGAAATCACTCAAAAAGTTGCCAAAGTATTCACTGAGTGTATACCAGTAGACTGGAATAGAGATGTAACTTGCAACTCAAACAAAGTAGCAGAAAATTGAGTGAAATTAGGAGCTCTCTGAAATGCTGCCACTGGCGCAAATCACTCCCAAACATAAAAGCGAGATGAGAAAAGCGAGATGATATAACATTGATTTTCAAATACATGTTATGGGAAGTTGTTTTATTGTTCTGTCACTTTATAAGTTTTGTAAAAAAACATTTGCCAGAAATGATTGTTCAACAAAATAATAATAAAAACAGTTGGAATGATGGTTTTCTTCTTACAAATCCATAGTGAAAAGTATGATAAATATGACAAAGTGATCTCTATACCGCCCTCTACATCCGGTGGTAATCACTATAAAAATATGCGAAGCCGCACACATCAGGCTCAAGCAGAGCTCCCTCAACAGAGACGGAGGACGCTACTACCTACCAGCGATTTACACGCCGCAATAGCTTAACCGCCAACAGCGCCCCCACATGTTATTGGGGCTTACGAAAGGCAAGCGAGTTGCTGCTAGAAAGCTACCCCAGAGGTATGCTTATTTACTGCTGTGAGAAATATTGATCTCAAAAATATAGATCTTGAGGCATATACACCAAGTAATAATAAAAACATCTTGATATCTATGATTCAAAAGATTTTGATTTAGTGACTTGAAGGAAACATCACAAATATAATTGTTGCCAAAAGCATATACTTACAGCTTCTCCTAAATCGTATAACTTCTGCTTGTACTTCTCCATTTTCTCATCCGTATCCGTTAGCAACACCAGTAAGTCTTCTTGCTCTTTCTGTATCCTCTCAAACTCCTCCTTGGCTATCTTACATTCAGACGATAATTGATCATTGTCTAATCTTAGATTTGTCAGTTCTTCCGTTAACTGACCCATATCAGAATTGCTCTCCCCCTTGGAGGAGGATAATTGATTTTCAAGGTCTTGTTTTTCATTGTTTAGTCTTTGGTTTTCAGACTGAATTCTGGAAATATCGGCATCAGATTGGGAGAGTTTGGATTCCAGCTCAGATATCCGTGTTGACATGGCAGCTTTCTCAGCTATGAGGGCGCTATTGTCAGAGCTTGGTGTATTATTCTGTGCGCAAAATAAGATACATGTTGATGTCAATAAAATGATGATGTCAATAAGACCAGTATAGCATATAACATGTTCATGTCCAAAATTCATGCATCTGTCTTTAAGGGGAAAAGGAAAAGTATTCTCAGTTTATATATCTATTTATTCAAATATTTAGTTAATTCATCAATCGTGATGTTTGTTTGCTTTATTTAACATCATAAACAATAAATATACATACATTTATGGAGGGAAAGGTATACCTTTATCGATTGAAATCAATTCTCAGCCAAATATTGCACTACACCTGTAAGTGTTTCATTCTGTTCCACAAATACACCAGTTCAAACTGATTTAGTCTATAGTTTGATCCATTCCAAATTGGCAAAGCCTATTTACAACAGTGAATGAATACAGAAGGATGAAGGCAACAATCGCACTGTGCATCGCATGCATGTGACCATAATCACGCGCATACGCTTGGATTACTTTTGTGCGCGGATAGATAAAACCTAATATTTCTCCCCAATTTGGAACTGATTAAACTATAGAATTTCAAAATGGCATTTTACAAATGTACTCTTCACATGATTTGTCTTTCTTACCTGTTCATCTAATTTGGTGCTGAGGTCGTCTGCTCGATGTCTCTCTTTGTCTACCTCCTCCCTCTGTTGAGCTAATGTTTTCTTCAATTCTTCAATTTCATTCTGTTGTTCTTGTAATCTACTTTGCACTGCTGATACTTCCCCATCCTGGCCTTCTGGTCCGTCTTGGTTGAGAACTGCCTTAGCCTCGGCTATTGTCAGCTCATTTTTCTGCAAAATAAAAGAAAGACGTTATTCATAATTGGCGATTTCATGTCAAAGCGGGAGATACACTCGATGTCACGCCAATAAACATACAATCTCGTACCGTTGCTGCAATATAATTAACTGTGAACTTCTACATTTTCCTAGATAGTGTCGGTTACCAGCAAACATTTCATTTCAAACTAGTGGAATAGATAGTTTATACGTTCAAGTTTATTTCATGAATGTAATAAGGTCAAATATTGAACAGCTCAGAAATATGAAGAATTGTTATGATTAGTGCAAAGTTCACCACATTGAAAAACTACATCACTCTTGTCTCGGCTACATCGCTAGCCTCGTTTTCGGAGCACTAATTGCTCGAGCATGCTCAGTTGGATAGCAAGGCCCTCTTTTGACGTAAGTGCGCCAATTACGAATAACGTCTTTTGATTTTACCCTAATTATGTCTGTTCCGGATTGTTTAGGTCTATTTCTTATAATTTACCAATTCTAAATTTTTCATTTTGAAATTGGTGTATCATGTTGGACGAATATATTTTCTGTATCTAGGACATCTATTGCATTTCCTCCATTAACATTTACTTGGAATAAACAAAAATATCATTATCTTTCCCCCTAATCCAGTTTTAAAATATTATGCATACTAAAAGTAATCATTAAGCAGCTAATACTTTATTTAAGGTAGAGAGCAACATTCCCAACTTTAAGGTAATCTCTTATTCAGCACAGTAATTGTGTTAAGGTGCGTTCATACTCACGTCGTTGCGCATCAGCCGACGTCGATGGATATCGTTGCACAAGTTGAAGCAATGTCAACTTTTGTCCGTCGACGTCGACCGATACGCAACGACGCGAGGATGAACGCACCTTTAGGCCCCCCATTCACACAAATGTATTTTCCTTTTTTGTCCTCCTTTTTTAGGGTCATGTTGTGATGGCAGGGAATGGTACCGGAAATGCATAAATAATCACCACACTGAATGAGGATATGGATATCCATTGGATATGCCTTTGCAAGTCATGTTGCATAACCCTAACACGGCAACTGGGCGGAAAAAATGTTTTTATAACCCGGCGTGCAGGTTTTTGGGCTACAAAATGGACCCAGGCTACATAACGAGGCGAATATACTCGCCGAGTGTCGACTGAGAGCCGTGGTGTAGTGGCTAGGATCTGGGCCCTTGTGCTGGAGGTCCGTCGTTCAAATCCTGGGGGGGTCGAGGTGACCTTTCTGGTGAATTTTGGGAGTCGGAAAAGAAATCTGTTGTCGTGTGGTGTACTAGAGTTAAAGTTAATCAAAATAAATCAAAAACTTTCAGATCAACATTGAATGCCTGTTTAGTCAATATACCGTCATAAAATAGGCTTTAATGAGATTATTCCTGTGCAACTACTCACCATTTTGTCTATTGCCGAATCCTTGTCACCCAACTGTTGTCTTAGTTCATCTAATTCACCTTGTAACCTAGTGACTTCTTCACTTTCATGCGAGCCTGTGGAATTCTGTAAATCTTGACCGGTATTGTTGACACCTGTGGTTTGAATAAAATATTGAGATATATAAGGCCAAGTACTATAATTATATATCAGGCAATATGCGCATACATGCACACACACACACACAAAACTTGTGCTGTGGCCTTAGATCTGGGTTTGATTCCCAGCGCCAGCAGAGCTGTGACATGATGAGTAATTAAATCAATAAATGATTTTATATACTTTTACCTCTATTTTAAGATTGGTACCGGTCATCCAATGAACCAAGTGTATCAATGCGCCCAACACTAGCATATATAATGCTCCGCGCTGAGTTTAGCTTTGACATCACCTTCCAACTTGAGATGACATGAGTTTACATATGGTCACGTTTTTAACCTCGGCACCCATAAAAGGTGGTTTTGTTACATTTTAAATTTAAATTTTGTCTTTAGGCTATTGTATTTATGTAACCCTTTATGAGATTGACTTGTGTTTGGGCTTATTTTAAAGGCAATTTAATACCCTTTAATAATCTGACGAGAGAAAAAATGTATCATTTATGATTTAATTAATACAGCTCCTTAAGCATAATTAGTTGGGTGGTTGAGGGAGTGGAGGAGGAGATAACTGTCTCCTGGTCTAATATATAGGTGAAAATGGAGCGCTGTCCTGTATTAAAACTCTAATTCTTAGTGTTATGCCATTTTGGTTCTAAATGATGCGAGCATGCTTTACATCATTTACTTAAAGTATCAATTAAGCAAATTAACTATATTTCTATTCTGATTAATGAAGTAGGATGAACCATGAACAAATATAGTGATAAATTAGGTTTTTTTCTCTGTTTTAAAATTTTACTTCAAGGAAAATTGGAAAAGAGTTATCAAGACTCTGATTTTGATGTAAAAGAAATAGTCCTGATTTATATATTTGTATAATTTAGTTATTTTTCCAGTATTTAAGATTGCATATTTTGACCACCCTGTATATATATTTCCTAATAAGCTGACCAATTAACATTTTATATGGCTGGACGGGTAATTTCCTCAGTACAACGAAAACATGTTTAGCCTTCATATATGTCCTGCATTTAGATAGTGGAATAAAAAAGGGAAATCATCACTTTGTTTAAAATTTTCATTGTTACACCCTGTACAATGTTTAGGTCACCCTGTATATTTGATATCTAGTTAACACATTTACAATCCTTGGATATAAGCTTTCCAAAAATATATGGTTTCATACCCTTTAAGACGTAAACATTTTGATATATTCTACTGAAACTGTAAAAGGAGGTATATTTCTTGAAATAGACCCATATAACACAAATGTAGCCCAAGTTAAAAAATGTGACCATATACGATATATTGCACTGTGATGCTAGTTAGTGATTGCTACACACTCACCATGTTGCGCCTTGAGTAGTGCATATTGGTCTTTAAGCTGTTGTATTTGAGATGACTGTCCATTCAATTGTACCTCTACTTTGGCGTATTCCTTCCTCAAGTCCTCGTATTTCTTTGTTGTTTCACCAAGTTGGTTATCCTAATAAAATAACAATGACAAAGTAATATCTTTAAAGAAGGTGTTCAGTAAGCACAACATTGTGCATTATATTTTAGAAACATAATTATCGAGCCCAAATCGCGTAGTTATATTGAACAAAACATCATACTTATCATAAAAACGATTAAAAACTGCCATCTCTCAACAATGCAATTTTTAAAATTTGTGGTGAACGAAAGTCCCGGTATATTTGGTTCAAATTTGCGCAAATGCATTATATAACTATGACTTCATTGATACTAGGACTTTAGCATGCGGGGAGATAAAACCTGAACATTTCTCGCCAATTTGGAACTGATTAAACTATAAACTGTTCCGTTCAACAAGCAAGTCTTTGATATTGACGAAGTTCTTGTCATGTGGGACCCACAATCGTTTTCTATAATAAACTGCTAAAAAAAAAGGTCGCAAATTTGTTTTCAATCTTAATCGTGCTGTTGTTAAAATAGATTTTCTTTCTAATTTAATCCTCATCTAATACAGGAAGGATTAGAAATGATGATCAATATGTGTCATCTGTTAACCTAACCGGGTTTTTAACCGGGATCACAATTTTGGAAGAGAAAAACACTTAATCCCGATGACCGGCCGGGAATCGCTCCGGGGACCCTCCGCATGTCGGCCCGTCGTCCTACCCACTAAGCCACGACCCTCAGCTACTCGTTTGTGCAGTATACCGCGCTCACTATATAGGCTCGGTTGATAACGTCATCGAAAACCGGCCGCAAATGCGCCTTGAGATAGGGTTAGAATTATTTGTTTGTAGTACTCAGGGGGTTAGGGTTAAGATGGCATGTTTGAATAGCGCGCTATTTGCTTGGGTAACTAGTTTAAATTTATGCATGGAGGCATGATATTTGGGGGATGTGTTGCATCAACGCTTTGAAGTATTATATCGCAGTGAAAACAATAGCATTTAAACGATGATGATATCGTCCTGATTGGTCCATTGTGGTTCCTCTAACATTAAAGGTAGATGTTCCAATTTTCAACTTGAAGTTTTCTATTCTACATGAAAGGTCATCCTTAAAAAAGTCGTGTTCCAAAGTTTGAGTTGCATAGCTCTAATGGTTCTTATTTTAGACGCACAAGATGCTGTGAACTGTACCCATTGAGTAGTACACAAACTATATCGGTGGTTACCACCATTCGCGGTAATTCGACGTTATTTCATCGATTTCACCGATTTAGGCCGTCAAATTTCAGTATGATGATGAGAAAAATACGAGCTTTCATATGATATGAAAATCTCCGTATGTTTGAAATAATTCTGTGTTACGAAAATATGATCGGGTCATCTACCTTTAAATAGAATAGGTCCAAATTGATAACTGATCCGCCAATGTTTATGAATCTACATATTTATATTCCAGTGATTGATGCACCACCGTTTTGTTTTTTAATTTGATATTTTTTTAATATTTTGATATTTCTGAAAATTGTTGACATTTTTGAACAATTTGGTCGAAAATTCACCAAAATCACCCTACCTGAGGTCCGTTTGCTCGTACAACAGGGTATTTTTGTCGCCTTAACTGTCACGTCGCCATGGCAAATTTACAAACAGCATTATTCTCATTTCAAGTCTGTGTGCTTCAGCTTTTCAGACACTGGTAGCAATTTACTACATTAACCAATAACCTTATCGCCCGTAATTACTATTTACCTGCTCTCTAATTATTTCTTTGTATTGAGTCACAATGTTATCGTGGTCTTCTACAGTCTTTTTGGATTCTAAATCATCTGCTTGTTGTATAGATTTCACTATGACACCTAAAAATTAACAAGAATATCAAGCAAGAGATTAAACTTTATTCTTATGGAGTGGAGTGGTTTAATATGTAACTCATCAAAAAATGGTGTTTGATTGGACGCTTCAAATTTGTGACCCGTCACGTCAAAATGGACATGTTGGTGGCATGAGTCAATTCTGAGTTATTGTCAGGACTTGAAAGAACATGTTTTAAGCTTGAAAATGATACCATGTTGAAGGTGATCGGACTTTTTAATCAAAAGATATGAGTTGAAGAAGCATATTTTTAACTATTATTTTCTTTATATTTAACCAAATATATTGGCCTCTATCTCAAAACTGGGTTAGCCGACAACATGTCCTTTTTGACGCGACTGGTCACATTTCTTGCTGTCTTTTACCAGGCCGTGCTGGATGGCAATGTCGTCATCAAGAGCAATCGCATGTTTTCTGCGTTCTGCATCCCATTTAAAACGCCGCACACAGGCTGTGCCGTGCATGCCTGTTTGGCGCAGTACATATGCGCCAGCATATTGCGAAGAATAAGAAGTAAACAACTTGATGGATTCATTTATTTTATAAATGGGTAAGTTTTCTGTTAACTTGTTGTAGATTACATTTCAAAAATACATTTACATCAAAAATCCTTTGGAATGATATAAATAATATATGATACTATGCATAAAAAAGAGAATAAAAGATGGACATTTTAGTTTAGTCGCCGGCCTATGGTGTTGCGCCGGCATCCAATACGATGAAAATATGGACCTGCCCATCCATTATCACACCATAGTCTGGCAACCAAAACAAACTGTCCAACTTTTATTCTCTAAACATCAAGTAAGAAATTGAAGCAAAAACATAAACAGCATATTTCATTCTGCCATGATGGCACAAGAAGTGTGTCGATTTGGTGAAGTGATCATGTGTGTGCTGAGAACAGTTTGTCAAATGTTAACCCTAACTCTCCTACACACTATAAAACCTGACACTGCTACAATCTTGTACCGCGCAATCGTCCGGTCAATCTCGTACCACGCTCCACCAGAATTCAACTTGAACCTCATCCGTATAGCTCAGTTGGTAGAGTCTCAGACTTGCACGCACATGGCCCGGGTTCGATACCCGGTGCATGCGGAGATTGATTTTCCACTCAAATTTGACCCGTTTTTCTCCCCTGATAGTTTTATTCACAAAACACGCCCGGGGAGCTAGGGTTAATCGGATTATGTAGTATATGACACACAATTAACAGCACCTTAAAGTTTAGAACATGATAAAGAGCTTGGCATACAAAATCAACACTTTTTCAAACTCTGAAGTTTTATAATTAAGTAAATTTGGAGATTACAAAAATCAAAACATTTCAAACTAAAAATCTGAAATGAACACATTTTGGATTTGTTTGGTTTGTAAAAGCATGCAATCCTACTTACTTTCCAGCTGCTTATAGAGTGATGTGAACTCATAATCAAATATCATTGTATCTGATGAACTAAACCTTAGCTGTGGTTTCTGGGCTGCTACGGTGTATAAATCATGCTTACTGACACCCTCAAGCTTCTCAATAAAGGACTCCTCACCAACTCGCTTATCTATTAACTGTCTTAAACTGTCACTGTATCACAAAACATACATACATTGAAAATAGTAAGCATTGTATAGAAATATTATGTTATATACAGGGAGGAGCATTTCATTTTGGATAGTTATTTGATAATCAAACACTATTTGGTCATATCGTCGCTTCTTTCAAAACCTTGTATGTTTTTCCGGCCCTTCAGCATGTATTAAGCAAAACTGCCCAACGGTTATGCATAGAAAGTGTTGCTTTATGGTAAAGATAGCAAAGCTTTGATAGATGTGTTTTGGTCCTTGAACATGTTTAGACCAGACTGCCCAATGGTTGTACATAGGAAGATTATTCATGTATTCTGAAATAGTTTGGTCTGATATGTTAAACGTTGGGGAATCGTCGCACCCAAGGTCATACTGATAGAGCAAGAATGTTTTCTTCTTCAAGGCAAAGGTCCACTCTGGCCAGTTCACCCAGGGTGAACTGGCTTACACCTGTTAATTTGGTGACAGATAAACCTTGAGATATTCCCAAATGATCTGGCTGTTAAGAGTAGAGTGGACTTTAGGGTATATGAGCATAATGGCAAACCACAATGGACTTCTTGCAATGAAAACCTCAATTTGAGTACAACTTATGAAGATATCAGTGTCATTACATCATCAACAAAGTCACAAGGAGTCATCCATGGCAAAATTGATTACAATTACGATTTAAAGGCATATTATGTGATCTTTTCCAGAGAGCGCCCTCTATTCATGATTTTTTTTTTAGAAAGTAGATTTTCTTGCAGATTTACATTTCTGATCATAAATCGTACATACATTCCAATTTACAGAGCGATACGATTCCTAATTACCTCAAAATCATGGTTTTAGAGTGAATTTAGACTAGAATAAAATAAGTTGTCGGATATCCGACAGTTTATTTTCACTCTAAAACCATGATTTTGAAGTAATTAAGAATCGTATCGTCCTGTAACTTGGAATGTATGTACGATTTATGATCAGAAATGTAAATCTGCAAGAAAATCTGCTTTCAATTTTTTTTTTTGATCCATGGAAAGATCACATAATATACCTTTAAGGTACGTACCTTGAATTGACATGACTTGATCAAGCAAGGTACTGTAAAAGTGGACATTTTCACACTATATTTATTTTCATGTTTCAACCAGCTACCTGCCAGCTACCTATCGTATACGGTGTAAATAATAATACGCAAATATATTTCTTTTGCCTATAGGTCTATGTGATGAAACTACAAATCACAAATTTAAAAACACACAAAACAGTTGAAAATCTGCAAAGCGTGAGCCAATTATCACTTTTACAGTAATTTAATACTGTGACAAGATAGTTGAATGCTACTTACTTATTAAAGCTTGTATTAGAGTTGTCATTATAAAGCATACATATTCCCAGTAGGAATGCACACAAGCCCTGTAGTTGAATGCTACTTACTTATTAAAGCTTGTATTAGAGTTGTCATTATAAAGCATACATATTCCCAGTAGGAATGCACACAAGCCCTGTAGTTGAATGCTACTTACTTATTAAAGCTTGTATTAGAGTTGTCATTATAAAGCATACATATTCCCAGTAGGAATGCACACAAGCCCTGTAGTTGAATGCTACTTACTTATTAAAGCTTGTATTAGAGTTGTCATTATAAAGCATACATATTCCCAGTAGGAATGCACACAAGCCCTGTAGTTGAATGCTACTTACTTATTAAAGCTTGTATTAGAGTTGTCATTATAAAGCATACATATTCCCAGTAGGAATGCACACAAGCCCTGTAGTTGAATGCTACTTACTTATTAAAGCTTGTATTAGAGTTGTCATTATAAAGCATACATATTCCCAGTAGGAATGCACACAAGCCCTGTAGTTGAATGCTACTTACTTATTAAAGCTTGTATTAGAGTTGTCATTATAAAGCATACATATTCCCAGTAGGAATGCACACAAGCCCTGTAGTTGAATGCTACTTACTTATTAAAGCTTGTATTAGAGTTGTCATTATAAAGCATACATATTCCCAGTAGGAATGCACACAAGCCCTGTAGTTGAATGCTACTTACTTATTAAAGCTTGTATTATAGTTGTCATTATAAAGCATACATATTCCCAGTAGGAATGCACACAAGCCCTGTAGTTGAATGCTACTTACTTATTAAAGCTTGTATTAGAGTTGTCATTATAAAGCATACATATTCCCAGTAGGAATGCACACAAGCCCTGTAGTTGAATGCTACTTACTTATTAAAGCTTGTATTAGAGTTGTCATTATAAAGCATACATATTCCCAGTAGGAATGCACACAAGCCCTGTAGTTGAATGCTACTTACTTATTAAAGCTTGTATTAGAGTTGTCATTATAAAGCATACATATTCCCAGTAGGAATGCACACAAGCCCTGTAGTTGAATGCTACTTACTTATTAAAGCTTGTATTATAGTTGTCATTATAAAGCATACATATTCCCAGTAGGAATGCACACAAGCCCTGTAGTTGAATGCTACTTACTTATTAAAGCTTGTATTAGAGTTGTCATTATAAAGCATACATATTCCCAGTAGGAATGCACACAAGCCCTGTAGTTGAATGCTACTTACTTATTAAAGCTTGTATTAGAGTTGTCATTATAAAGCATACATATTCCCAGTAGGAATGCACACAAGCCCTGTACTAAGGATTCCTGTTCATCAGCACTCTCAGCTACCTGAGCTGTAAGCTGTTATTTAGTATGGTCAAGGAAATAACTAAGTTAAATAATATCCAAGTTAAATAAGTTGTCGTGGTGTATGGCCGCCGACTCTAAATATGGTACAGCCTGTACATTAAAAGACCATTGTATAAAGCAAAACAGCTACAAACTATATGTTATTCTCTAAATAATGAATTATACTTCTTAATAACCAAGGGTATAAGAATGCATAAGTTCTTGTACTCTGTTGTGAATGCAAAATGCCCCCCTGAATCATACATAGTGGATAGGATATGCCCCCCTGAATCATACATAGTGGATATGATACCAGCGTTCAACAAGTCATCATTAGGCAAATAAAGAAAATTGTTGTGTTGCCCTCAGCGACCGACCCTAAAATCAGGGTCGCACATTTTTTTTTAAGATTTCAATTTTACCCAAATTGTCAAAATATTATTATTTTCTGCTTGATATTAATAAGTTGGAATGAATGAATTGTTATTGAACTATTATCGCCCTAGAAACATTAGTCAAATGACACTTACCAATTTTGTCTTGACATAAACCATGGTCTGTCAGTAATATTTATCAGCAAAAAAGGAATGAAAAAAGAAAAAGAAAAAGGAAATTGACCGACCAACCCAACTTCAAGATGTTGGCACTTGAGGACAACACAGCAGCAAAAATACTGCAAGTCATGACTTGCCAATCCCCCTGGCTGGGAGATCAACTAAATGAGGTCAAAGGTCACATAGGGGTCATGTTTCTTTTCTAGAAGTTTGATGTCAATCGGGCAACTTTAATGATTTGACCTCTGGATGACCTTTGACCTCAGATGTGCTCCAATTATTTTTTGACATGTTCCCCGGGTGTTCATTGCACGATTTAACCCCTTGTTGACCTTTGACCTTGGATGACCTCTAATGACTGTTGACCTCGAATGACCTCTAATTAATTTTAGACATGTTCCCCCCGTGTTCATGTTTCTTTTCTCCAAGTTTGACGTCAATCAGGCAACTTTTACGATTTGACCTCTGGATGACCTTTGACCTCAAATGACCTCTAATTATTTTTTGACAAGTTCCCCCGGTGTTCATTGCACGATTTAACCCCTTCTTGACCTTTGACCTTGGATGACCTCTAATGATCGTTGACCTCGGATGACCTCTAATGGGGATAAAAATGTTGGGGCCCATCATTATTAATAGTCGTAAGTACCTACATTATTCAGTGGCCTTCATGTAGGTACTTTTTTAATGGCACACCCACACAGTAAAGGATGACAAAGATTTCATACCAGCATTAGCAGTTTAACATTACATACTAGCGCATAGTTCAGAAATCATCCATTGTTAAAATTGAGTTTTAATAGGTAATCAAAATAAGAATGACTAGTATAAGGATACAAATGGTACATTCGATGGATTGGTTAAGAAGTGTGAGACGGCTAGTTGACAGTTGGCTAACCAATTGCACAGTAGAATAAGTAGTCCAACACGGGTCTGGATCTTGGCTGCTGGCTGTAATATAACACACAAAATAAAGGTTAACCCTAACACTACCATATACCCCAAAATACCACGACTGGGCACGTTGGTACCACCCGGCGTGGAAGTGTTTTGATGAAAAAACGGACCCAATACATACAGTCTGGGCAATACACTGCCCAGAACTGTGCTTGACAGCCGTGGTGAAGTGTGGAATCCCTCGCCTCTGGTGCGAGAGGTCCCTGGATCAAATCCCGGGGGGATCGGGGGGATATTTTGGTCGATTTTCCGCGTTGATGAAAAAATTCTGAAAAAAGTGGGGGGTAGGGTTAAAGAGGGAAAATAACACATATTTAAGTTAAAATAAATAAATTGGTACAATTAACAATTATATAATATTGAATGGCTTTGAGTGTGATACAAGAATAGATTGCACGAGCTAGCAAAATATTGCAAGAGTCGAAAACGAGCGCAATATTTCATATCGAGTGAAATACATTCTTGTATCACACGAAAATAAGCCATTCAATATCATTATTATTTAGAACAGACTTTTTTTGATATAACATCAATCAATTAGCTCGAACTGACCATACTCGAAATTGAAACGTCATTCTCAAAAAATGTACTAGTGCGCATCATCTGCGCATACATACTCAAGCGCACATTTTCTGTGCCGCACAATATTTTGTGAATATTGTTCGCATCCAGGCACTTTTGTTGTGTGCTGGTAAGTTCCAGTGCTCAATTTACTTATCATTTGATAAAGCAATAACCTTACAGCAATCCTGTTCCAGATTTGTAAGGAATCTATTTGAAATAGGCTTTCATTGGCACCCAATCAAGGATGTGCCACTCAACTTGCCGATCTGAAGCTACTTTTGTTTAACCAGTGACGTCACTGGCGAGTGTCCCAATGTTGGTGGCACTGTTTGTGTCATCTGCTTTAGGTATTAGACTTTATTGAAGTTTACACAGAATTGTTGGAAAAATTCCAAACAAATGGTGCGGTTTTTGAAAGTTATGATAAAACGTACGTGCTGGACTGTTTTTACAAGCCTGAAATATATGATACATCGCGTTTCATTATTTAATTTAGGTATTTGAATTCATTCTCTCACTTTACACCATACCATCATCGTTTGTGTCCTATGGACTTGCTGCAAGTCTATACATTCCTTTAACTCCGGTAATCAGCATAAAATGGCGCTGTTGGCTTTTGAACTTATGCAAAAGGGACCTGTTTAGCTACGTACATCAGTATAGGACTTTCCTATCCCAAATTTAATAGAATCCCTGACTCAACTTACCTGCATAAGTATATTAGTACATTGCTGCAGTAAGGACACTGGTGGGTTGCCTAATCCTGTAGCTAGCTGTACTCTCAATAGTTGTTCCTTTTGTGATGTGTTATCTTTGAGAGCATGGGCCAATGCTACAGCTGCATACCAATTAGACAAGGGATCTTGACTGAATAGACCACCACATAGTAATTGTCCTGCTGTCACGGCTTGAACTGTGATAAGGTAATCGGAAATAGTCATAAAATCAATTTAAACATTGGAAACAATTGATAGGAAACTGTTAGAATTTAATTGTTTAATTTTATATGAAGGGAACTTCTAGAAGTTTGAACTACTATTTTTTGCTATTTTTATATTCTTTTAATCTTTTAAAAAATCTTTTTCTTTGTTATGAATAATAATGATTGATATCCCTAAATACTTTTAAAAGTTAAATAGTTTAGAACAGTGGGTACCATGATATGTAAATAAACTATTCTCTAACTAAATCATCTCAACTATCTTCGCTTGAAGCCTTAGAGGGCCACACATATTGTTAAAGGACATTTTTGGAAGGCAAAATTACCCCTTTTCTAATGTTTTTCCTTGTTTTAGAGCTGTTCTAAAGCCAGATGTGGCCCACTGCCTAACTACCTCCAAGCATATCGTCACAGTTCTGTCAACACCGTGTATGGTTTTCTGGCATTTCAGCATGTATAAAGTAAAACTGCCCAAAGGTTATGCATAGGAAGTGTTCATTTATATATGTATTATGTTCATGGCAAGAGCACTTATAAGGTTTTGATGTGTTTTGGCTCTTGAACATGTTTAGAGCAGACTGCCCAACGGTTATACATAGGAAGTATTACTTATACATGCTGAAGGGCCAGATGGAGAAACAAGGTTTTGACAGAACAACGACGATATGTCACACTCACCATCAGCTGTAGCTGGAAGCAGTGTTGCTATAATCTGTTCTTGTCCTATTTCATTCTTATACAAGAAACACTGAAAACAGTAGAGTACAGCACAGCGTAGTACATATGGTTGTTTCTCATTGACCATAGACATCAGTAGTACTACGATGGCTGGCCTGTGATTACAACAATAGGGAGTAGTAATACATCACAATGTTATCGTATCCTTTCCATGACAGTGTGTAAACCAATCAATGAATAAAGAACATTTAAGTACATATACTACTATGTGTTGGTAGGTATAACAAATATAACGTTTACAACATGGTTGTATACCCTGTAACAGTGTCATTTGTATGTTTTGTATTTTAATAAACCATTTCCAATAGGCAGTTTGCAAGTGGGCTTACCACACAGTACTATGGACCAAATAATGTACTAAAATAACAATTTATATTATTCTGGTAAGGTGACAAAAATAAACCCTATTGTACAGGTAAACGGACTTCGCAGGTTTGGATTAATTTTTCTTTCCTGTTTTTTCTTCTCATTTTCCCTTGAAAATGACTAACATTTTTTTTACAAATCTGTAAACATTTTACTGTTTTTTTGACAAGCAAAACAAAAAATTGGGGGTCGGTATTAATTTGCACATAAACAAAAGATCACCAATTTCTAAATGAATATGTTGGTCGGGCCCTGTATAACAGGGTGTGTTTTTGTTGCCGCCTAAGCTAATTCTCAAGGTCAATCACAAACACCTGACGAGATTGCAACAGATTTATATGTATGGTGCTACTTTCTGATTCATAAACATTTATGACCAGATCAATTGGACTACTGTAAAAGCGGACATTTTCGCGCTTTTCGCTCTCGAAGCAGCTACCGCAAATATAATTACACACAAATGTATTTCTTTTGCGTATAGACCATTTCAAATCCGAAAATATACGATCGGTTCCGAATGTTTCCGATTAGCCGAGTGCAAACACTCGGTTCCATGACCTGTCAGCTCCTGACAGGTCATGGCCATGTGCCGGAGAAAACAAACGTGTTTTTCACCCGTCTGCCCGTGTGGTAGATTGCGCTGGTGTTGGTGATAGATTGTATCCCTCACAAAGTTGATGTTGCGGCATTTCAGTAACAAAAACGGTGAGATGAAAGAGATTTGGGGTAATATTTTCACTTTTTACCGTCTGCTCGATACATTTGGAATTTGCCCGTCAACTCCATTGTTGATAAAAGAACAAAATAGTCTCGTTCCACGTTTTACTTCTCATGTGTGCACGCGTGTATGTAAACATAGTAAATCACTAGGCGGACAATCAACTAGGACAAGACTGTGAATGCGATCAACTGTTGCGAAGAACGCGCAACGCACCTACTCCACGTGACCTGTTTTTCCGAAGATTTCCGATCTCAATTTGAAATGGTCTATAGGTCCATGTGATGAAGCCACAAATCGCTAATTTAAAAACACATAAAGCAGTTAAAAAGCTGCAAAGCGCGAAACATTAATAGCACAAAATGACTACTTTTACAGTATGGCATCCATCATTAATTTCTAAAAATCTCTTTTGGTAAAACTTTTTACAAATCAACACTGTTACTAAACTTAAACTTGACTGTCACTTCCTTTTTAAACAATAATTTTATAAGAATAATACTATTGTTACACCTATCAAACACATACTTGCGAGACATGTTAGGGTTTGCCCTCCACTTAATCTAGGTGTTTAGTGTTTCATTCAATTTCTTTGAACAATGTGAACAATTACTGTGAACGATATGAAACTCCTGTGATCTATTTAAATCTACAAAATAATGTTTTAATATTTTGAAGTAATTTCCCTTAATACAGCTATTGATTTTAAAAGCAATGCATGCCAGGTCAAGATTATTGTCTAAAAATAATGTTAGAAATAGCATAATGAACAGGTTAAAAACTAATACCAAAAACCAAAAACCAAAATAGGTTTGTTATGAAAGTATAACAGCCATGAATGAAAAAAGAAGTAATGGATCAGTACATGAGTCAAGCAAGGAGTAAAATTAGCTCCTGTGTGGACAGAGATCAGGTTAATTTAGGTAGACAGTCAGTTGATGTAGTAGGTCAGTGGACAAGTGAGATCAGTGGACAAACAGGATAGTCATACGATATGCAAAAAAGGCATTCATGGTAGATCGGGACACTGGTCAAGATGGTTAATTTATTTTTCAAAAGTTGTTAGCTGTTTAATGAAAATGAACACATAAGGTAAATGCAGAACTTATTAAATTACATTCACATTTGATTAATGTTAGTCACAAAAATTTGTTTAAAACCAAGCTTCTATTATCCATTCACAAAGTGCAGAGTGTTTGCAATATGTTGATTTGTTCACGGCAGATCAATGTGTCTACACATACACTGTGCACTGTATGCATATTTATGTCCAATTCTTTCTTTAAATTTAAAGACAAAAACACACATGCTAATGATGCTCTACACATACTGCCGGTGTTTATGTCATAATGATGGCATTGTGGTGTTATGGGATGCATATGTGCATACATACTTCATCACGGATTGATGAGAAATACTACAGGGCTAACTCAATACAACTGCATGCATAGAACGCTACAACAGAAAGCACAGGGTTCGTACATCTAAGGGTTTTCCCACTTTCAAACCCTTTTCATTCAAAGACTTTAAGGATAGAAAATTACATTTCCGAGAGTTAGTATTGATTTCTTAACTTAAGTTATTCAAAGTTAAATTGCTAAACCTGTCACTTTAAACCAGTTAATTGATATCCTCACTATGCCTTAATTTGAAGGGAATTATACCAAAGATTTTCTAGTGCGGGATTATGATCTCTATTGAAATGTCGAATAAGAACTGATACTATGTGTGTTTCAGCACCTGTATGACATGGCATGTTTGAATAGAGCGGTGATTAGTAAGTGGCATTGGTAGTCTCTTGCGACAACAGCATGGCCCTCGTAGTAGTGGCTGTTGTGACACAAAATTAACATTAAAAACGAGAGGGCACGGTGAAAGTGTAAAAACCTCTAACAATTTCAACATACATTTACCGTGTCCGATTGATTTTACTATATGAGTGATAATTGTACATAACTTCTTCACCCAATGTTTTTATAGAACTAAACTTGAACCCACGCGCACAATGGATAATATGTGCATATTGTTCAGATCGATACTAATAGATGCAATCGTTCAGGGAACGAGATTGAATATTTATTGATGACTTGGTCTTGAGTTATTTCATGACAGGGCTAAATACTACACATTCTTTATCGTCCGAAACACACATAGCTTCAAACGACTTGGCGCACATAGGTATCCCTGTACCAGAAATTCATTGATTATACCTGCCTAAGAATAAAATACCTACATATAATATATCACATATCCAAATGGGAAATGATGTGAATGCTAACATGAACCCAGTTTTAATTGGCCCCAAGAAATAATACCTACTTACTACGTATCCCCTAACAATTTAGTCGTAGGAGGGCATTTCAGGCCAAGTAAAAAAATTAAGAAGTTTCTCGTCCCCTCACGCATCCTTTTTCAGAAATTCTGTAATTTTGTTCTTTTTTTCATCATCCATAACTGTTTTATTAAAATACTTAGATTTGCTTTAGTCTAATGAGCAAGTTACACAGCCAATCACATGATACCATGCTGGTTATGGCGATTTCGCATAATTTAGTCTAGTGTCAAGACCCCATTACATAATAAAGCTGTATAATCCTTTAATCTGTCAATAAAGGATTTTGTGCTAGGTTTATTACATGCTGTCTTTTATACCAAAGATAAACCAAAAAAGAGCCATCATCCTCCATTTTCCAAAAGTTAGGACGAAAAACTAGTTATTATTTTTATTTGGCCTTACATATTTCTAGTCAGTCCTATTCCATTTTAAAAGCCTTCAAAACAAGTGTGTGCACACTCTAAGATTTTCAAACCTGGTACGTACGAACCCTGATATCAACATTCCCATGCAGCAAAACACACAAATCAAAGCAGAAATTAGAAGCTTCAAATGAAATCCAAAAGAAAAAGTGCAAACTTTGTGTCTTTGATAAAGTCAAATAATGTAGTATTCTGAACACGAACCTGAGCCCTCCTAAGTCTGAAACATTAGAGTCAGCTAGCTCTATCCTATACTGTTCCCAAATATTTACTGTCATTTCCACTGGTGTAAGGGGACTACCAGCCAGCAATAGTCTATATAATAGAAGAAGACAGCAGTGGTGTCTAGCTAGGTATAACTGATAGCTAAATAATATCTCTAGTTTTCTCAAATATTTCTATATCTATCAATGCCTGCAGTATAGCAGCATGTAGACTGATATTGGGTTCAATCATGATTTTAGGATTAATTTAGATACCAGGGTTCATACACTTTCTGAGCAAAAAAAAATCAAGGACATTTCCAGGACTTTCCAGGACTATAATTGAAGAATTCCAGGACCTTCGGAGAGAATTTTCGCCAAAATAATGACAATATGATGGGACATTGAGAGCTGTCAATGTTTTTATGGGAGCACATTTTGAAATTCGAGGACTTTCAAGGACTTTTTTTCGGAATTTAAGGACTTTCCAGGCCTTAAAAATGAAGAAGTAAAATTCCAGGACTTTCAAGGTTTTCAAGGACCCGTATGAACCCTGGATACCTTTTTTGAACCATGGTTGTTGAGCTCCGCAGCTTTCGAGGTCATTCGTGACGTGACCCCTTCATTCAGCGTAGTGTTTACACAGAAACCGACCCTCAACGGAGACATCGGCTACGACCTACCCGCCATCTACAGTTACCTGCTGTCATGTGATCGTCCAAAATGGTCGTGTGACAAGTGGAGGGAAGTAAACACTATGCTGAATGAAGGGGTCGCTATGACCTCGATAGCTACAGAGCTCAACATCCATGGTTCGAAAAAGGTATCTAAATTAATCCTAATTCCTGCAGTATCTGAAATGTTCATAGAAAATTCTGATGAAAAATAACCCACAACAAACTGACCATCATAATATTGTTTCCCGGTTGATTCTTGATGACATCATACCAGATGGGGATGATCATACTGCCTGGATCAGTGTATAAGTCACTGATTCGGTAGGGCTTTCAACGCTATCCAGAGAGAATCATTATCTCCATTTAATGATGTAATTAAAACTAATTGGATCTTTGTCAATCCGGATCCACTAGGAAAGACAATAGATAAGTTGATGAAATTCCATTTTTTCATTGGAATTTTTCTATGAAACTATTTAATAAATTGTTCTGAAATCCTGCTGACATTATTTATTATGTGCAAAAACTATCAGTTATACATGTTAATGCTAGTGCAATTTAAAGTTTGGATAAATATGTATTTTATCTTTCCATCACAAACTGCCTGAAGTATGATAATTTTATTTCTGTCTGCATTCATTTTGATGGAATAAAATGCCCATAACACCACCCATAGTCACTACATTACATCTAGAAAATTCCCAATATGATAACGGACTGGAAACAGTGGAGGGCAAACAAACCAAATATTATTTTCGTCGCTGTTTTGCCAAAACCTTGTATATCATTTCTGGCCCTTGAGCATGTATAAAGTAAAACTGCCCAACTGCTTTACATATAAAGTGTTGCTTTATACATGTTCAGGGGCAAAAGCATGTATACTGAACATGTTTAGGTCAGACGGTCCAAAGGTTATACATAGGAAGTATTACTTTATACATGTTGAAGGGCCGGATGGAGATACAAGGTTTTGACAGGCCAGCGACAATATATAAAACAAACTGTATATATACAAAGATGATGAAATATGACAAATCACATTCAAGGTTGAAAGTGGAGATTATCAAAGTTAAATTTTACTGACACAAATGAATTTTCATTCTGATCATGGCACAATATCGTCAATTATTCATTATTCATTATTCACTATTGATTATTCATTATTCACTATTCATTATTCATTATTCACTTACCTTGGAGGATTTGAGGGAGCATTAACAGCAGCAAAGAACTCCTGGTTTAGTTTACAACCACGGATCACCTCAGATACTGTGTTAATGGTCTATATGAATAAACAAGAAATTAATATTTATTATTTAATTATTTAATCTTTCTTTATTGAGGGTAAACAGCTTGAGTGTCAAGCACTGCTTTCCAAGCAGGCCCTCATTTCACAGAGAAAAATACATAATTATTTACAATATATATAACAACTATTTACATAAATATACAAAACCATCAGATAAATTCAGCAAGGAAATGCAGAATTGTAATATACTTTAGAACACAAAATTTAAATTCCATGGAGGGGACATGTTGTGGGTATTGGAATATGAGGGGACATGTTGTGGGTATTGGAATCTGATATTTCAATAGAATATGATGATGGTCTTCATAAATACACATGGAATAATGAGGTATGCTATGTTAATAAACGTGGAATATCTATATGTTTGGGCTATAAACTTATTCTTATGTCACTTTCATTGGCATTTTTAACCCCTGCCCATTTGTGTTTTTTATATTTTGCATTTTTCTGATTTGGAGTGATCCAATGGCCCATCAGAGCTCATTGTTGAGAGTTACCAGTTTGATTTCCAACCACTCAGTTAATTAACAGACAGTAACAAGGTTAATTAAGGGAAGTGTCAACCCTTTTATTTTGATGATCAACTTTTGCTTCTAAGTTTGAGAATATTGAATAAAAGTACATAAAAGTATACATTTTTAGAAAGGAAATTTGATAAGGAATCCAATGGTGATATCAATGTGATACCAAATAAACTAAATTTTGAGAAATGAACCAAAAAGCTATTTTTTTACCCCAAATTTTTCAGACAGCATAACTATAAAATAAAAAATGGTAATTTGTTCTAATTTACGTTTTTGTAAACAAAACAATTTTGTCTAGGAGGCAATTTTTTCTTTTTCCAAAATAAAGCTTGGTTTTGGAAATATTGCTAAAAACATCGGAAAAGTGTAAAAGTCGTGTTTTTTTGCATACATTTCGCTAGAAATGGATGCATATCGCGAGTTTAAAATCCATAATCGAAAAAATAAAAAATTGCCTCCTAGCGCTGAAAGTCCTCTACACAATGTTAATAAAAGCTTACCTGATAGTTTGATATATTTTTAGTTATGTTGTCTGAAAATTCGTAAAATTCCTTCAAATTTGAACTTCTAGAAAACATCGATTTAGTAAAAATATTGACATTTTCCACCATTTAAAGCTAAATGTTCACGGAATACACGGGCGTGTGACCTAAAAAGCGAGTATACTATTATGAACAATCATAATAAACTATCAGATTCAATTTATATTGTCACAATGTGAAGAAATTGGAAGAAAACTGAAATTTAAATGATCGTAAGATTGGCCTTTGTTTACATTTTTAGACATTGTTTTGCGCTCTTTTGTTTTTCGCGTCTACGTCGCGAATATTAAGCGGTGCGTCTAGTATTACGCGCGGGAAGTTTCAGCGCGCGACGCAATGATCGAACAGCTGTCGCAGCATTTGAAAAGCGTGGAACTCCGCTTAAATTCCCGCCAAATAAACATGCGCCTTTTCCTGACTCAAACTTACCAAAACAACAATTTAAAATCACCCAAAAGAACGGGAAATAATTGCTTCCGATTAGTTACTTATGATGGTAATGATAGAATACATATAAAAGTATTAAATAATAGAGAAATATGAAATTCAATTTTTGAAACAAGTGCCGGGTTGACACTGCCCTTAACTGAGTGTTCACATTTGCTCTTTATATACAAGTACAATATATGAGGTGGTATGTTACATGAAATAGAATCCAAAATAAGGTATTTTTATGGAATATGGTATGGCAGTGGTCAATTTTTTACACTGTAGTAAAAGGTAAATGAATTCTGATGAGGAAAACTAATTTGTTTGGACTTGTATTAGGACATGAGCTTTTTATAATTCTGGAGGGTGGTTATTTTTTCGATCAGCATAAAGGGGGACATGAACAAATCCTCCTTCACCAAAGGTCTGCTGTAATAGTTATTCATACACTCTATGTAGTGTTGAACCAATCAGGAAGCAGGAATTACAAATACGCGGAGTGCATTGAAAGTGTCCACTGCACTCCGCGTGTGCGCCGTTCAAATCACGCAGTGCGCGTTTTGTTTTGATTTGTTGTTCAAGATTCGCGGGTTCGCCGATTTTCACTGCGGGTGTTAGCAAACTTGTTAAAGTGTTTTTAGTCGCCATTTACATAGATCAAAATTATGCTTAAATTGTGAATTTTTATTTGTATAGTGTCGTGTATGAATTAGGTCAATGCATGCGTATGTTTTGTTTCTCGAAAAATTAGACAAATCAATGCACTTGCGCAAATGTTGATATGCTCACAATAGCACTCCCCCTTCGGGGTCGTGCCATTATTCACACATCAACATCAGCGCGCGTGCATTGATTTGTCTAATTTCTCTCGAATCAACACATACGCATTTATTGACCTATAATAATTATACCTCATAAATATTCATTGGTGTTGGATGATTGCATCTACTTGGGACCATAATTCACACTACTTCACTCTATACCATGTTGTATTTACTACTCACTTCTCAATGTTTATCGACAGCATCTCAGAATGTTCAAGCATGATTTATTCTGCGTTTTTTTGAATAAGTAAATGGAAGTATTTGATAACATAAATCAACTCACCTCTGTTAGTATATCGGCAGGTACACCACTAGCCATAAGAATAGCACACAACTGCTTTAGTAGCCCACAGTTATGTATTACCTTTTGGCAAACACTTGTCGCTTGTTGTGGATTACTTGGTGAAACCAAAGTCCGCACAACCTAATAAGGAAAATGAACAACCAAGTAAATGAAAAAAATCAAATTAGTTGAATACACATTGAGAAAATCAACCGATATCTTCTTTATGCATACTTCAACCATGCAGTCGGCACGTAACACATACCGCGTCGTAGTGCGCCATGCAAAATAAACGCGCACACATGGGTAAGCCGCTGACACGGTACTACTACTCACACGCACTACCCCATGTACTCCTACACACGCGGGCGGTCAAATAATGGAGAAATACGCTGTGCTACGGGAGATGGTTAAGGTTAGGCCTTGGGGGTTGAGATAAGTCACAGGGAGGGGGTGGGGTGTAATGAAGTAATGTGGTTTGGGAGGTAGGTGGGTTAATAAAGAAATGTGGTATAACCCATTGGAGGGCCATGAGGTCCCGCTAGTCAAAATAAAACCTGGAAGTTTGAGTTTTTACTATAGCATGTCAGCAAACATATGACTTGATCTTTAGCAACCACAAAGTCCGAATCGATTCATAGCCTCTTGGCAGTTGTTACCGGACTCTGCTCCTTGGGGAGCAGTACCAACATGTATGACCTTCTTATGTTTATATTTGAATCAACACTTACCTAATAAATAAAGATATGGTACAATTATCCCAACTTAAGCATGTGTGATCGATCATAGCAACGAATAGAGGCTAGACAAAGCAATGATAATATCATCCCTTTGTGTTATACCCATCAGCCATATGTCTGGGAATTTGTTGAAAACACTTGTGTTTATCTTACTAAGGCGACGGGTCTATGGGAAAACAGGAACTCTCAGGTAAGGTCGTCCGGTCAGGAGTTTACAAATATTTTAGAGAATTTTCGTAATGTTTAAAACATTTCAAAATTTTGTTAATTTTCTTTTTTAATTATCTTTTTAGGTTGTCCATTTTTTTTTAATTGTCAAAAACATTTGAACAAACAAATTTGAAAATTGAAAACAGAACAGGTTTTTTCCTGTTGTTGCCTGAGTAATGCTTATTCAAATTTGGCACAACTTACCTGCAACATGAGGTTAACATTGTTGACTTTCTGTGCAGACCAGCTACCATCAGTGTTAGGGCTACTGGAGGATTTCAGATCAAAGAACGGAGCCAATCTCTGGATAAAACTGCAAAGAAAATGAAAAAATATGAAATTAATTATCAGTTTTGTGTGGGTAAGCATAGCCTAGCTAGAAAGTTGACTGTCATTGTGTTCATTTATATTTGATCAGAACCAAATATGAACAGGTGAGCCAAATTACATTGTTTGATTGAATTCCAACTTGCCCTATGTGACATTCCATATACCGGGTGTTTCAGAGAATTTGTGTTTACTGAGTCTTGATCAGCAGTAAGTTTTGAAATTATCCTCAACAAATTGTACATTTAGCTTGGTTAGTTCTTCAGATATGGTTCATAACAGAAAACATGCACAAAACTGACTTGTCCACGGCAGCAGTACACTGTGAACAATTGTGTGTATTTAGGATACAGCTCTCATGGACAATTCCGTTTTGGACGCTACTGTGGACAGGACAGTTTTGTGTATGATTTCTGTTAGGCCTAAAAAAAAAGAGGTTTGATTGGCGTAACATGACCAAAACAAATAGGGTAGGTCGGTCAGGATTTTAATTTTTTTAATTATTTTTTAATTTTTTTTAAATCACCTACTTTTGAACACTTAAAAGACAGCAGTACACACAAATGAAGAGACGCAAAAATTATTTTTTCTTTAAACATGTATCGTTGTGTGGACTTAAAATCGATGGGGACTTAAAATAGCCGAAAATGAAAGCAAACAGTCAAAAACTTTAATACTTTGTTCAATTTTTATAAATATATATTTATATATATTACTATTACTATTTTTGTTTTCCCCCTCAAAATAATAAAAAATATCCAGGGTCGGCAATGTATTTAGGGTCGGTCGGGTTACGCCAATCAAACTTCTTTTTTTTAAGGCCTAATGAAACATATCTGAAAAACCAAACAAGCCAAACCTACCATTTTTTTAGAATAATTTTAAACTTACTGTTGATCAAGACTAAGTAGACACAAATTTTCTGAAAATATAAATGCGGTTGAAAAGTTACCTTGAACTTGGGTCAACTTTTTTTGAACCACCCGGTATATGCCCTTATGGATCATATAGTCTATGGGAATCATGTCATCAACATGTGTGAGGCAATGATTGTCTCGAAAAATCAGAAAAATCAATGCACATGCGCAAATGTTGATACGCTTACAATAGCACTCCCCCGCGGGGTCGTGCCATTATTCACACACCAACATCAGCGGCGCCCTAATCAGCGCGTGTGCATTAATTTGTCTAATTTCTCTCGGAACAACACATATGCATTTATTGACCAAATTCATACACGGCACGATACAAATCAAAATCACAATTTGAGCATAATTTTGATATATGTAATAACAAATAAAACAAGTTTGCTAACACCGCAGTGAAAATCAGCAAACCCGCGATTCCGAACAACGAATCAAAACAAAGCATGTGGTGCGCGCATTGAACGTGGAGTGACTTACACACTTTCAATACACTCCATGTATTTTAGTTTCTTGCTTTCTGATTGGTTCGACACTACTAAGAGTGTATGAATTGTAGACAAAGAGGTAAAAAACAAAAGATTGGTGATAGAAGCCATTTCAGATATGAAAGCAGCAAACCGCCATTATAAAATAAGGTCATGCAATTAGGAAGTAGTGCTATCAATAATCAATATTGGATGGTCACTATCGGATAGTCACATGATCATCCATGTTAAGAAAGATAGCAGGTTGTTTTCAAACCAATCTAGTTCCTACGTTAATCCTAATGAACAACTTTGAAACATATTTGATAGTAATACACTAACAAGATATACACCATAGTTCAATGTAACTTCAATGTATATTAATATAAGTGTCAAAGTGGACATATTCCAGCTATTTTTCTTGAGTAGATTGATTAAAAGTGTCAGACAATGTCTTACCTTCCCTCCTTAAAGAAGGTCTGATTAGAGCTATTTTTCTTGAGTAGATTGAGTAAAAGTGTCAGACAATGTCTTACCTTCCCTCCTTAAAGAAGGTCTGATTAGAGCTATTTTTCTTGAGTAGATTGAGTAAAAGTGTCAGACAATGTCTTACCTTCCCTCCTTAAAGAAGGTCTGATTAGAGCTATTTTTCTTGAGTAGATTGAGTAAAAGTGTCAGACAATGTCTTACCTTCCCTCCTTAAAGAAGGTCTGATTAGAGCTATTTTTCTTGAGTAGATTGAGTAAAAGTGTCAGACAATGTCTTACCTTCCCTCCTTAAAGAAGGTCTGATTAGAGCTATTTTTCTTGAGTAGATTGAGTAAAAGTGTCAGACAATGTCTTACCTTCCCTCCTTAAAGAAGGTCTGATTAGAGCTATTTTTCTTGAGTAGATTGAGTAAAAGTGTCAGACAATCTTCTACTACTATTCCTCCATCACTTGACCCTTCTTCTGCAATGATCTCCAGCAGTTTATCAAAGGCATTCTCAAAGGCTACTATCTTCTGGATATTGGCATTACCCTTTGTCAACTGAGTCAGCAAGAGAAGACCCTGCATAAAATTAAGTTGTATATTTATTTAGATTTGTAAGCTGGTGGTGGTACATTGTACAACCATAGAGATGAAACATGCTAGTAAATAGGCTATACATTTAAAGGCATATTATGTGATCTTTTCCAGGGAGCATCCTCTATTCATGATTTTTTTAGAAAGTAGATTTTCTTGCAGATTTACATTTCAGATCAAAAATCATAAATATATTTTGAGTTACAGAGCAATATGATTCCTAATTACTTCAAAATCATGGTTTTAGAGTGAATTAAGAGTGAAAAATAAGTTGTCGCGCAGACCTGACAGTTTATTTTCACTCTCTAAACCATCATTTTGAAATAATTAGGAATCATATCGCTCTGTAACTCGGAATATCTTTATGATTTATGATTAGAAATGTAAATCTGAGAAAATCTACTTTCTAAAATAAATCATGATTAGAGGGCGCCCCCTGAAAAAGATCACATAATATGCCTTTAATGGTGAATTATCTATGGAATATGTAGTTCACCTTTTGATTTGTGTCTATTATAGTGGATGGGAGATCAACTTCCTAAGTTTGCTTCAAATTGAATGTGACTATAGTTTGATCAATTCAAAATAGGCAAAGCTTCCTTACAGCAGCGAATGAATACAGAAGGACGTGGGCGCTCATAAAGGCAACAAGCCCACTGTGCATTATATGTGTGACGGGTATGTGCCGCCAAAATGGTGTGCATGTGGCCATAATCGCGCGTATGCTTGGATTACTTTTGAGTGCAAAGATATAAAAACCAGATATTTCTCACCAATTTGGAACTGATCAAACTATAGAACTAATAGTATCTCCTCGCTCAGACAAATGTGCTCAAGCATGTAAAAGCAAAGTTGGTATTAATTACAGACAACTTTCTCACAAAGTGTGCCAATTGCGAGGGGATGAAATCTTGTGTGCCATCACGGGGCACAAGGGCTTCACGTTGGTATAAAACCCGGATAAATATTAAACTATGATAAATAAAAAATGCTGTTAAATAAGATCATGTTTTTAAATGTAAAACTTGGGAAGGTAAACCGCCCCTCAAAAACGGTCAAACTGACGTTTGTGGCGTGCGTTACATAAGCTCGACCTCCTGCCTCTGATTGGTTGCTAGAATTTGCAGTTAGCAAATCTTAGGTAGTCCCACATATGTTCCAAACTGCTTAAGAGAGCACACATTGTTAATGTGAAGACTGACATTTAAACGTTATATCTTTCCACTCTACCACCCCTTGCTTTCTAATAGTCTAAATAACGCTGCATTTTGTTTACTTACATCATTCCTGATAACTTCCCTGGTATCAGATAACAAATCCATAAGTTTGGAGACACCCTGTGGGCTGACTAGGATCAATTGTTGTACTTGACCAGCTCTCATAGAACTTAGAGCAGTCATTGTCTTTATGGCTGGCCAACGAACACGAAACTCATACTCCTGGATGAGGAAAGAAAATATGTAGAGATTCAGTGTCCAAATTAAGTGGTAATCCGGTCGTCCTGACGACCAGATTTGCTGCCGGACGACCAAGAATTTCGGCCATGGTAATCCGTGGGACGACCAGTTTTTTTAAAAGTCCTGTACTGTATTTGAAACAACTTCTTTACTCACAGTAATTCCTCTTCAAAATGTGATTAAACTGCACGTAAATTCACAGTTTCCTACCACTTTATCCACAATTTTAAAAATAAAACTACTCAACAAAGTATTGAAATTTGAAAAGCTTACGAAAAACGATCTCTAGTAAATTCATGTTGTTGTGTCGCACTCGTAAAGAGTCGTAGTATTTTCTCAATCAATTTCATCTGACCGGCTGACCCACCTCGATCCCACATACCTAGTTCAGTTTAATATACTAGTGTATTGGTTTCAGATAGAATCGTGCCTTTTTATTGCGCTATATTGGCAAGGGCCGCATGGCTTACCGCGTGATGAACGTTGCTGTATAGCAAAATACACGTGTTTGGAACTGAGCATTCTAGAACCGTGGTTCTATCATTACATCATCCTTTGCTTTATCACGTGCGTGTTAGAATTACTTTGCCGACGGGCTGGCTTTGCACACATTGTTTACAATGTCGCAGCAACTTTCGCTGACAACTTTCTTCAATAGGGGCGGGGGTAGGGGATCAAATGCGGGTGGGGATGGCGGAAATTTCCAGAAATCTGCATATTTAATGGTCAAATTACGGATTACCACATTTTTTGGCGGATTACCAGTTTTCATGACATCAGATTTTTTTCCTTAATTTGGACACTGTAGAGATTGCATTACAACTATTTGGAAATTAATATTTCAAAAGTGTATTGACTTTTTAGAAAATCCTTATGAACTGCGCTGAATGTAAAGCAGTGAAATAAAATTCAAAGATTGTTGGTCAAATCTTGCATCTGTAAAATTTTCTTTTATTTCTCAATACTCTTCCAAGAACTGTTTCAAAATGCTCTTCATCAATGTTTCATTCCTACAAACTATCCTCCCAGGTAAGTTTCAATCTAGTACATACCTCAAGTAGTCCTAGAATTAGGGAGACATTGTCCAAGGTCTTCAAGAATATGTCAACAAACTGTTCGCTGAGTTGTTGGTCTTGCTTCATTCTTGCCTCCAACTCGGCTGCACTTTCTTCTTCTTCAACTGAAAACAAATGACAATATAATTTTTAATTTTTAGAATAATATCTACTTAACAAACGGGCCTCTCAGGTAGGGATCGGTCGGTTGGGCGTTTTTGGTTTGGGGGGGTTGGTTTAATCAGGAATTTTCAACATTTTTCAAATATTTTCAAAAGATTTCAAATTTTCAAAAAAATGCCCCAAAATCGTTCTTAAAAAAATGTTTGCAAATTTGAAACGAATGGGTCGGTCAAGCCCGTACAACAAGGTTTTTTTGTCGCCTAATCTTGAACTACAGGGTGAGTAAAAAAACCTGCAATAATGGAAATAAACCATCTTGTTTTCAAAACCAAGTTGATGTTTGAAATCTTTTAAACGTTATAAATAATAACATTTTTGTTCCCTAGCTTTATGTGAATAAATGAAGTCAATCAAATTTTTCGTTTTGTCATTGGTGAACCCAACTCAATTTACTTGTTTGTCCACGAGCATAGTGATTTTGAATTGAAATTGCACACATTTCATGTTCACATTTGAATATCCCGCCAACACAAAGTTGGAATAATTTCATTTTTATTCAAATTTAGATCATTATAAGCAATTCATAGAATTTGTTATGTAAATTGATTATTTTATCTCCCATGTAAACAAGAAAGGATTCATTAAATTCCAATTAAGTCATAGATTTTCTCAAATCTTCAAATTGAAATGAGAGACACATTTTGCAATCTTACGCATGTTTTTGATTTCTCGTGGACAAGCATGTGCAATGGGTGGTTAGGTAAAAAGGTTCACCAAAGGCAATTGGAAAATGCGATTGACTTCATTGTTTCCCGCGAAATTAATATGTATAAAAGATTTTAAACATCAACTTGGTTTTGAAAACAAGATGGCTTCTTTCCACTATTGCACCTTTTTTTTTACTCATCCTGTATAGAGAAATGTAGTGTTAAAAATATTCTTTCAGAACCTTTGATAATCAGTATCAGTACACTATGTTATTGGTTTTTTGAATGACTCGCTCAAGCCAATGAGAATCTCTTATCACAATATTTCTCTTGATCCAAATTATTTCATGCAGGCCTTAAATTTCCTGGTGTCATTTGCTTGGTGCCCTTGGATGTGGCATTTGTGCTTAGCAACTAAAAAGGTTAATGACTGTGTATCGGTTGTTTAGAGGTTAGTGTGAAGAATCAAAACATTTTTACTTTGGAACTTAGGAATTACATGAGGGGCGCAGCCGCAGCGTCGAGGGAAATTCTGAGGTCCAAAAGTAAATGCTTTGATTCTTCACCGTAACCAACAAAACAACTGATCAACGTCATTATCCTGATTCAAACAGCCAATTAAAATTGTTATTTAATGATACAGATGTGACTTGTACTATTAATTATTCATTAAAAAGATACATTTTACAGCATTTTACGAAAGATTCCCCATTACAAATCGATCAGTCTGGTTGAAAAATTGTGCAAACAAACCACTCACATGTCGCATATCTACTGTGGTGCAAATAATCTGTGCATTCATGACATTATGAAAGCTTGTTTTGTTAGAGGCCTAACAAAAATAAATGTTTGTTTCCGGTAACATGCTGACAAAAAAGAGGGTCGGTCGGTCGGGAAAAAAAAAAAATTACAACAAAATATTATTTTAGATTCACCATGTAAATTAATTGCAAAGCTTCCGAATTTTGACCGTCATCGCAATCTCAACGCCCGGTCTGAACAGTGAACGCCAACTTTCGAGGCAAATTTCATTCATTATTTTATTATAATTCATTAAATATAAATACACTGCATTTTCTCATTAAAAAATAAATGTTTTTCCTTCGATCGTACTTTGCTAAACTTGGGAATTACTTTATCGATGTAAACCTTTTAGCAATCTGCTTTGAACAACGTGATGAGGCGCTTTACTTCTCAACATGTGCGCGAGAGACTTTTGCATGCCCGAACTGAGGTTAATAATATGATATTTCTTTTTCTGTTCCACACGGTTCCCAGTGTGTTATTTTTACCATATTACGCTACGTCATGTGGTTGGTTGGTTTGTTGGTGGTACCAATAAAAAAGTAATTATTGCGATAACCGCAAATACTGCGCTGTTGTTGATGAATGGAAATAAACTTTTAGGCGTACGGACGAACGGAAAGTAAACTTCAGAATTGTTGCAGAATTCATGGAAATGGGTGCATTCAAATTGGACCTTCGGCAAAATGGGAATGTAAAACTAAATGGGAATGTAAAATGTTTATTCTCTCAATACATTTCCGTAAATTTGGACTGAAAAATACGAACGGTAGGTAGAAAATAAATTTTATTTTTTCAAAATGTTGATAAAATGTTTACGGTCGGCAGGTTTTAAGAGGGTCGGTCGGGTTACCGGAAACAACAATTTATTTTTGTTAGGCCCTATCGAACTTGATACGCATTGAACACAAGGTGACTTATGTTTACATGGTACTTGGTTCTCCATTAGTGACATGCACTTATTTGTGTGTAGCAGCGAAGGACAGCATTTGATTGGGACGCACACACTTATCTCATATATATTCATAAAGTTTTGAATTGTTGTTAGTGGTCTTGGTGTCCATTGCTCAATGGCCTTGAAATTATTGCACTTGAAAAGTAGAGGTGTGATGTCTTGATATCAACATGTGTGTGGTAGACCTACAATATTTTCAAATTACATAAACATACCTTCTTCAGGTTCTAAATGAGCTGCTAGTATGTTGAATATAGTGTCTAGTGCATAGCCGACGATTTCTGTATCAGTGCGATCAATCTGCAGGGTCTTTATCAAAATATCCATTGCTTGAGTACCAACTTCCACTCGGAATTTCTGTTTATAAAAAAAATCGATGTTAACTATGATCATTCTATAAGCTGATACCGTATCCTCACAAAATGCCCCAAAGTGTTTTTAATCAAGGAATGTTCATTAACCCTAACCCTACTACGTCTCACAGAAACATCACAGCCAGCACCACTTGGCTTGCGCGAGCACAAGTTCTATCTCATGTAGCACTAAACTACGGGTATATATGGTCTCCGTTTTTTTAGCCTGTGAAGCCCTCCCCCCGTGGCTGAGTGGTAGTATATCTCGCCTGTCACGCGGCTGACCTGGGTTCAATTCCCGGGGCCGGCGGACATAATTTTCCCCATTTTTTATTTAACCCCCTCCCCCCATTCTTCGTTCCATCCCTACTGCCACGTTCTAGGGTTAGGGTTAAAAAGCAACCAGAAACAAGCAAAAATGAACAATAAAAATAACAAACCAAATAAAAAAATTTAAAAATCAACTTAATTATATACCTATTCCTAGACTGTCAAGGTTAATCTTTGAATTCAAATGACAGCTGTGGATAATTCACATTTAATAATATAAACCACAAGCTGTTACACATAAAACTACATGCAACCATTTTATCATGACTCATGAGACTATTTGATCAGTCTTGAAATGGGGTCCCTTGGGTGCCTAATTTGTATTACAGGGTGTTTTTTCTGAGAGTTGTGAATAATTGTGTCCACATCAGCCCTCAAATTAACCGAAGGCACCGAAGGCAAATACCGTCGGTGCCCCACCTAGTTGCCTCGATGCCCTCAACTTCGGGCTGTTTTTACTCCATTGAAAAGTACAAAATTGCCTTGGTGCCCCTTTCAAATTGCCTAAAATTGCATGCCCTCTCCATTTCTTAATTTGAGGGCTGGTCCACATACACTATACAGTCTTTGAATGGGAAACATTTGTATGTTTTTGCTGGAAAAAATGTTCACAATCATCACAATCATCAATGAATGTTTTATCCTTGTTTTGATTTTTTATTCAAAGTGGTGGAGTGAAACTACATCGAAGTTGAATGCTTGGTTGTTGATTCCTGGCAATTTTCTTGAGTTTTAATTGCAAACAAGGCTGGTATGACTATGCTAACTTCCTGGAAAGCATGTGTGACCTCCCACTATCTCTTTATGCATTTGTTTATTTAAAATATACCAGAATTTCCTGGAAAGGAGCTGCCCAATTCCCCTACCCCCCCCCCCTTTTTTTTACCACCATGCCTGTGACATACCTTGGATAGGGACTTTAGGGCCCTCACTGCATCTCTACGATCATCCAGTAGGGTTGACGACTGAACTCTGTCACAAAGACGGGCAATCTGGAAAAAAGATTGAAATAAAAAAGATCAAGCTGTAAATTAAAGGGGCATTGTTGAGAGATGTCTAAATAAGCAAATAATGTAAAGATAATCATCAATATAGCCCATGCTAAATAAGCAAATAACGGCACTTCTGGGTTGAGATTTGCCACGCAAGTCTGCGAGTAAAACGAAAGCATAACTTCTGAATTCAGCACCTAGTTTTGATATGATCACATCAAAACTTTGATAAACGGCGAATGTTGGTCAACTGTTTCAGATGGTAGTTATGCCTAAGTTTTACTTTGATGCAAAAAAACTGATTTCCCGGATAAATGAGGGCGCACTCCCATACGTATCTCTCAATGCCCCTATAAAGGACAAACATCCACATGTAAGGCAAAAAACCCATGAAAATCTGTGCTCTTGTTTGTTCTTATTTTTCAAACAACTTGAATAGTTGAACAAACCATTTAACACAATTTTAAAACAATAATTTGTTCTTCTTGCCTTGTCCAAGAGATAAAACCAGACCATACCAAAAAGATGAGGCTATCATGCGACTAAATTAACAAGGTTTTTAATGTCTAAATTCTGTTTTTCACAGACATAACTTAAACTTTAGTGCTCACCTGGTTTTTGACCAATATGAATCTATTATTTGGATGAAATTCAATCCGGTAGCCTTACACAGAAAGACAAAATTACCAAATTTACCATTTTATTTTATTATTTTTCAAGATGGTCGACGAAGGTGATTTTGTGTTTTACCACTGTTTGACTTGCTAGTGCGACTTTTCTGAACACTTGCTTTTTTTGGCAATACCATAAATAGATAGAGAACATTCAATGACAACTTTGAGTCTCCAAAAAGGTGAGTGGGACATAAAAACGGAGGATTTTTCAGGTGACCTTTTTTTTAAAGTCTAAAATGGTTCTCTTCAATATTGTGCCTGAATCCAATACCCAACCATAGGTTGCTATCAATCGAGACTAGATTTAACCCACAAAGCGTTTCTTATGGTGTTTAAAGGCAAAATTTCAATCACCAATTACCTACAAAATCTAGCATAGACAGTCGGCGTAATTTTTCTACTGTGGCGGGAATAGGCTATCCTAATTCAAGCCAATATTTCTTGGACATTGATATAAATCAAGCTATTTAACAAAGCTACACAGATTCTTAGGACACTATGACTTATGAGTATGATATCTGAAGGAAAAGTTTGACATATTTTTATTTAGAAAAGTTGAAAATAATGATGAAAATATCTGACGCCGACTCAGACGCTCTCATTTCATAGCTCTCAGACAGGGAGCTATACTATTAATGATTCAGTTCTAGGCTAACGGGGAAACCGCAACTAAATGTAAAATAAATCTGATTTGGGGGCGGGGCATCCATCCGTTGCTCAACTTCCATCTGCCCTGAATCATGCAGTTGACTTGCATCTCTTGCCTGATAGTAGTACGCAGGGAATTACCAGTATTTTAACATACTCAGATGTTTACAATTTGAAGGTGAACATGACTTAATTGCAGTAGTGCAATGTTTTACACAGCAAAGTTAACAACACTTCCAAATTCTGCACCATTTTAGACAAAATAAACAATAGTGCCGGCTGTCAGTCTCGTTTTTTGGTATTTTACACATAAACGTACGACATTCTTACCGTATCTGCACCTGTAGGTTGAGCACCCGGTTCTCCGGACCCAAGCACATTACGAAACCAGCTCATTTTCGCTTTGTTTTTACAGATATTTTGTGCTGTACTATCGAAAATAGTTCAGTCGAGAATACTAGTATGTGAACGTGGCCTTCCCAGAATGCATCGTCAGCAAATTGGTGTTTCTATTTAACTTTTAATTTTCAGGGTGATACAAAAAAGCGGTAAGGCAACAAAAAGAAGAAGTTTGTAGGTGGTCTGAAAACCAAGATGCGAGATCAGTGCGGGTTTTTTATTTTTATTTATTTTTGAGGGGTTGGGGGGGGGGGGGGGGGGGGGGAGAAGTGCGGTGGGATGACTTTCTTAATAAGGTTTATCGTAAATAGAAAAAAAGACTGTGAAAAAAAGCCATTGATTATCCTTTTCTGATGCATTGTGGGTTCGCAAAAGGAGAATATTTGCTCCATTTGCGAACCCACAATGCATCAGAAAAGGATAATCAATGGCATTTTTTCTATTTACGATAAACCTTATGACATTTTTGCAATTTACCATACGCCGCGAACCCTAAAAACACAAATACTCACAGCCAGTATCCTTCTGTGCCCCATATCATAGTTACTGGACTTCCCAGAGCAGTCAGATTCAAATGTTTATGCAAAATTTCAATCTTTTCTACAGTAATTTGTATTTAAGTCGCTTTTGCGATTTTATTTTTTCAAAAATGGGAATAAAACAATTGAAATGCGGTAATTTACGTCGCCAAAACGAAATGAGAGCGGCCTACCGGAAACAAACTTGTTGTTTTTATACGCCGTGCCTAAGCATTATTAAATATCAATCAATCAATCAATCAATCAATCAATCGATCAATCAAGCGATGTTGATGGCGCTGTAGTTGGAACGTCAGTGACTTTTGTTGTCTGCACATTAGAGATTTAGACTTTAAAGGGGCACTAAGAGATGTGTTGGAGGCAGCGCCCTCAATTATGATAAAAACTGAGATTATTATATTTTTATAATTGTATTACATGTATGAACTTACACCTATAAGGATTAAGAAAAATGAACCCTCTTTGTACAAGAAAACATCGATTCAAAAATGCTCGTAGTGCCTCAACGAGCATTTTACGCCCGACAGTATCCCCCCGCATTACGCGTGATGCATAACACGAACCATATTTGCACAGATATTTGCGATGATATTGTTTTAATCAAGTTTTGATGTGTTTGTGTTAGTAGAAACAACAATAATGGCAATTTTTAATGTTCATCTTGAATTCTGAAGTAAATTTTTAAAAATTTAAAAATTTCAACACCACTTAATGTCCCTTTAATTAAAATTGAAGTTTACACAGAGTTTAATTGTTGAAAAAATTCAAAAAAAATTGTGCGCTTTAAAAAAATCATGATAAAACTTATGTGCTTGTTTTATATATTTGAATTCATTTCGTCACTTTCCTTTAAATACTCAATGTACCGTCGTTGTTTGCGTCTGTCGGACTTGATGCAAGTTTACATAAATTCCTTGTATATTTTCGGACAGCTGTTGAGAAATCACTGCTTACATGAGTAACATTAACACTCAGTCTAAAGCGTTGATTGCGCTATGTATGATGATCTGAGCTCATTATCATAATTTATCACAAAATAGGAGTTTAATATCTCAAAATTGATATTATCCCTGTTTCAACACTAAGTCGCCCCGCTTTTATATTTATTTTATCAACATCGAATCTCAAGTAATAACATCATACTTCCATGATCACTCTTTAATAGTCTTATCTGATTTACCATCACCATGAAGGCCACCCACTCACCATGCGTACTTCAGTTACATTTACATGGTTAGTAAACAAATTGATACACCCTATATAAAGCAGTATCACCCTATACTATAAACACCCTATACTTATCAACTTTGACCTTTAAATACGAGGCACAGCAGTTGAACTGACAAAACAAGAACACATGCTTGACATCATGACATGGCCTATCCTGTAGTAGATTTGTATTCATTGACATTTACTTCATAATAAAGACCTCTGGATGGCAAATTGTTCAATAGGTAGGTAAGATCAGCTCATCGCAGTAGTCAGTGGTAGTCGGGACTTTGTCGGGTGGGCGGGGCTGGACATGACACAAGTGAGTATTTACAACACAGTTTGTTTGTTGTGTACTATTTCACTTGATTTCAACTGAGAACTTGTTTGTTTAGCTTTTAAGATTTACAGCTAGCAGCAGCTAGAGCTGGAATAATTGGGAGGGGGTAATCACCTATGAGGGAAGAGGAGCATAGATTGTATGTATATCATTATCAAGCTTTTTACTCGGCAAGCTAAAAGTTAATACGACTTGTGTTTCTAGGTAGGACATAATTTTTGGCAATCTCATGATCTCAACCCTCCGGAAGGGGTCAGTGAACATACCAAGCGGGTACACATGCGCGTCCAAGCACTTCTGAAATGGACCCTAAATGGCGTAAACCAGAACACTATTTTGATACCCCAAACTGCGCGAAAAATTGAGGCTCGATAACTATTAAACAAACGGTGTTATATTACAGTGTTGGTCAATTGGGCTGGACACAGTTATAATAAATTTAAGGTATATTATGTGATCTTTTTCAGGGGATGCCCTTAATCCTCAAAACAAAATTGGAAGCAGCTTTTATCATGAATATATTCTGAGTTACAGAGGGATACGATTCCTAATTACTTCAAAATCATAGAGTGAAAATAAACGGTTCGCTAGCGAACAATCTATTTTCAACCCTTAAATACCATGATTTTATAGTAATTAGGAATCGTATGGTATGGTCTGTAACTCAGGATATACTTATGAATTATGGTCAGAAATGTAAATCTGCAAGAAAAATCTACTTTCTAAAAAAAATCATGGATAGAGGGCGCCCCCTGGAAAAGATCACATAATATGCCTTTAAGCTATTGACGAAATTGAGCTATTTACAGCGTGGTAATGTTGACTATTTCCCTATATCATCATAGCCAGAGACAAAAGTTCTCTACATAATAGCGTTCTCAGGCACTTTTATTTATGAGGTGTAATAAAACACATGGAGGGAGAGATGCCAAGTGTTTTAAGCCGGGAATAGGGCGATCCAAATTCAAGCCAGTATTTCTTGGAAATTGAAATACATTGAGCTAAACCAAGGTATATAGATTCTTTGGACACATAAGATTGACAAATTTTAAAAGTTGAAAAATATTGATGAACTTGGTGGCAGCAGTGGGATCCCTGATGTTTCTTATAACATCTAGCAGGCCCACCCATTGAATTGCTCTTGGAGTGAAAATGGTATGCCTAAACTAAAAGTATAAGATACTGTAATTGGAACCCGAAGGAGACGTTATCATTTGGTGGCAGTGGTGGGATCCCTGATGTTTCTTGGCATCAGGTAGCCCCTCCCCCCATTGACTTCATCTTTGAGTGCGATTGGAAGCACCATAAACTCTGCTACCACCAACTTTGTTGTTGAATAATAATGCACCTGTCAATTGCATTCCTGGGTACCCGGGCACATACTGGAACCTCTGCAACAACTTGTTACTTTGAGCTAACAAATCCCCGCTATCCTCCAAACCACTTGTCAAGTCTCGGCCCATCCCCAATCAAATGCCGGTCATACCCCTGCCCAGAGCTAACTTTACCTCCGCATACTTGACCCTAGTCGACTTTGTAAACCTTGTATAATTTCACTGTCACAGTCACGCAATCGAACAACACCCTCTGATACTTCGCCTTGCCGAAAACCTCTCCCATCCGAGAAGCGACCAATACAAGGTCTACTGACATTTGATTTACCAATGAACTGCGCTTTAAGCACATTAGGGATTACTAGGGACGATGCTTTTTATGCATAATTCGCATCACGATAGTATCACACCCCTTCATAATGCGCTAATATGTACCTTTTCACATATTATCTTTGCCCTTCCCATAACAAACCAGAATATTACTTGGTTACTGTTGCCGATATAAACTTGCCTACCCGATTGAATTGTTATGTTCCAAATTTAAGACAGTATTATGTTTTGAGGTGTCCAAGTGTGGATAATATTGGATCCAAAACATAATAATGATAAAATTGGTCAACTGGAACATTGGAGACAGCAATCAATGAAGGTCCCCCGCCCTAGTCTTGACATTTAATCTTCTCATTTATATTTTCGTTGTTTTCATTGTTATTTTCATCAGATGAAGAGTGACAAATAAAATATTCCATGATGTTTACGGAGCGCGCTGTGGAGGTGTTTACCACCTTTACTCATCTGCAGTCTTTCAAGGTGATGGTAGCCTATCTGCTTATGATATTATTGTCCTCAGTCTACCAGAGTAAAACACAGCCATTGTCAATACGATGGGTAAGTATGTGGGATGTAAAAACACCCCTACATTGGTAATGGTGTTGTCCATATTGGTTGTTTGAATATGCATAATTAATATTTATTTGAGCCAATCAGCGCTCTCAGTTGTGATTGACCATTGGCCAATCACAGCTGGGCGCCGGATTGATGAGCGGGCTCGCCAAGAGATTTTCTTTCTCTCTCGTGTTGTATCTTGTACCCAGCAGACGTGCTGGTATTCGTCTCATCATTTTCGTTTGGAAAATACTTCTATTATTTGGAGCATCGTATTATTTAATAAACGGCCAATAATGGCGAAGAAATGCATCTAATTTGTGATAAAGACTTTCCTTCTTATTGTAAGAAACCAACAAGAAACGGCTCTTACAAATAATACAATTGGATGCAATTTGATAAAACTTCATTTAGCATATACCCAAATCATACCTCCACCACCTTTGTTATGACTACATATTTATGATTTATCAAAGTCAAGTCAAATGAAATCTTCTGAAATAGGTTGTATTGGTGTAACATACCATTGAAAATTAGGGTGCCGTACGGCGAGCAGAATTTCTTTAAACATTTATATTTTGAATTGTATACTATAAATTACTAAATTTGATCTCGCAGAGTCAAATAAATCACAAAATATCATGAGGCCATTTGCTGTGTACTGTATTCCTTTTGGATGAGGAGCACCAAAGATCTTCTTTGCTTTTTCTTTTTTTCCTCTTCCAAAAATAAATAAATCGGGGTCAGGCGACGAAAAAAAAACACCCTGTTTTACGGGCGGACGGACCTGTCAAGTAGGGTCGGTCGGTCAGGTTTTTTTTAATTTTTAATTTTTAATTTATCAAAATATGGGATTTATTTAAACATTTTTGAAAAAAAGATTTCGACAGATTTTCGGCCCTAAAAAGGCTGATTTTACATGATTTGAGGAAAAAAATTATTAAAAAAAAAGGTCAGGGCCCGTAAAACAGGGGGGGGGGGGGTGGGTCCTCGCCTCAGGGATTCAATTAGGGTCGGGCATTTAATGTCAATACAACATTTTTGTTGTTGCCTAATTACTAACTTGTGGTGAACTTGGCTCAGTAACAGTGTCCGATTTAGAAAATGAAAGTTACCTGCACAACTGCAATATTTCCTTGAAAATTGGATTTTTTTCCCCTTAAAAATGGCTGAATATCACAATTTTACATGCACACAGGTAAATGTTTACATGAACGGAGCCAAAGTTGCATGCATTTGTGCATATAAAACCCTTCTAAATCGGACACTGCTCAGTAACCACCTACTCTGACTGGGCCCAACTTCCAGGCTCATTTGAACAGAGCGCCCTCTATGGCTCAGATTCTGGACCACTATCTATCTACGTTCATACTGTTTTAAGTCTCTTTAGTTTCAAGTTGTCTTTCATATCATATTTCTATTTCAAATATTCTGTTTCTTCCATAACACTTTTGAATATGGTTAACTGCTAATACTTAACTGTTTTTCTGTGTTTTCCCCTAGATGCTTGTACCCTACAACTACCTATGCAGCGCTACTAGCGTGTTAACCATGGTGCTGATGATCATGGGTATGATAGAAACCAACTCAATATACCTAAAACAGTCAGTCCCTGTCTTAGAATATGCCTTCCTAATCTACTGGATCGTCAAAAATGTAGAACTTCTCGACACGGTGTTCATGATACTACGCCATAGAAGACGCCAAGTGTCAGCGCTGCACGTGTACCACCATGCATCTATGGTTGTGTTGGCTGATTTTGCCTACCATTATTGTCCATGGCCGGGTATAGCGTTTGGTTTATCCATTAATTCTTTCGTTCATGTTTGCTTGTATTACTATTATGGATATACTGCCCAACATCCTGAAAATCCTCCACCGTGGAAGAAAAACATCACACAGCTCCAGATATTGCAGTTTTTAGTCGGACTTGTGCATAACACCATTGGATGGCTATATTATGGTTTCTGTATATATTCAACGTTTTATGGGATGAGTATGCTGTATTTATTTTCTAGCTTTTACTACGCAGCTTTCATTAAAAAGAAGAAAAGTCTCTAACGTTATCGGATCATTTTGTTCCGGCTTTGTAAGATTATAGAAGAAATTGCCAAGATACAATGTACAGGGTTTTTGGTTTTTGTTCATTAGTCTATCTGTTTTTATGTTTAGGTTTTTTAAAACCTTCATGCATTCAAGATCAATCTACCCACCGACTGAGTGACTCACCTACATGTATTATTAGTTAGTGTCGAACAGTAGTTGCTTAAACTCTGGTTTAATCAGATTGTGCAAAAAAACACCTTCAGGTATTAGCGCTTTCCATGCGGTAGGCGTCTGCAGACGACATTCCAAAATTTCACAAAATGTTTCAAAAATGTCAAAATTATTGAATTTCATTACCATATTTGGAATCACCATGATAAATGCATTGACATTTATAAGTACAAACATGCCTAGTATTGGGTCAGTAATCCTTGAGATGGACTTTGAAAATTGGGAAAGGTTGCAAATGCACATGAGCGAGAAGGCCAGCATTCAAATTCACCAGTTTCATGTGTGGACTTCATATTGATATTTAGTTTTGTTCCATAATAAGGTATTTACTATGCACATTTATAATATGCAGTTTATTTGATGATGAATGACAAAATGTGTGTGTGTATGTGTAGTGAATAGGTAGGCTGCCCCGTTCGCAGATGCTGGTTGTGGTGCACATGGCCTGGACACCACTTACAGAGATTGCCGAAATATTATTAAACAAGAAATACTAAATGTTTAGTAATCTGATTTGTGAGAAGGGGTGCCAGACACCACTGTACGTTCGTGATCAGTATTTGGCATGTTTCCACTGGAGTGCATTTTTTGGATCATAGTGGATCATACAGGACCAAAGCATGTGTTCTGACCAGAAATGTGCCATATCAGTTTAATATCACTGGTTGCTGGATACAACGGTGAGAACCAGCCGTCTGTGTATACAATGTTCACACAATTTATGGGTTACATTTTGATTCTGAACTGCCGGTTAGGCAAACAAAAAAAGTTGACTTGCCCTTTCCGACCGACCCTAATTTTCGGAAATCTAGGGTCGCTATTTTTTTCCCTTTTTTTTCAAAAAGTTTTTTAAAACAAAAGTTTAATTTTTGTTGTTGTTGAAAGAAGCACATAACAATAAAGAAAGATGAAAACGTGTTTTTTGAGTAGTATCTGCTTGTTTAAAATATATATATATATATAAAAATAAAAAAATAAATAAAAAAAACAGGTTTTGTGTAGTATTTCCCTGTTTAAATTTAACACACAAAAAAAATTTAACAAAAATAATCCGACCGTCTGACCCATACTCTGGTCCTGAAAGGGCAAGTCAACTTCTTTTTTTTTTGGCCTTAGTTCGGTAAATAGCTGTACATTGGGAATGACATGCTTTTTCACTTGTCAGTAGAAACCAGCTGGATCATGGAGGATCGGCCTTGAGTACCAAGAAAGCGGTACCCAGAAATGTCCAGTGGACACATGCCAATTGATTTAATAAGGCCAAATTAAATTAATTGTTTGTCTCAAAGCTCCCGCGCACGTTAGTTTATTGATGCGCATTAGAAAAACAAAAATCTGAAAAAAAATCTTCTTTTTTTCTTTTTCTTTTTTTCAAAAAAAAAAAATCCCAAAATGTCACCGATTTTCATTGATCACATCATCTTAAATACAAAAGTTCACTTTTACAAGGATTTCAATATTTTATATTTAAAAAAAAATAAAAAAATAGAAAAAAACCCGCATTCCGCATTAGTTTTACAACAGGAGAGGAGCTTTGAGACAAACACTTAATTTAATTTGGCCTAATACTAGGTATCAATTTATATGCAGCATATTTGCCTCTGTAAAGCAATCCTGGTTCATGTGCTCTATACTCAATTCATCTACCTCTGTACAGTGACATCAGAACATAATATTTTAGCAATGGGTGCAATATGTTGGCCACAAGTGCCAGGATTTGTCTTCAAAATAAAGTTAATCACATTACAATCATGCACACAATGATAAGCCACAATCACTGGAATATGATGATTGATGAAATTCTTTATATCTAGTCCAAGGAAACCACTTATAACTCATGGAATTTTCGGAAACGAGCTGTTTCCTTTATCAACACTTGGTGTGGAGTGATGACGATATGCTGTTTACAACATGTGATGTTGGTTGCTTAGTTGCAGTGTTGCTAGATGATTTATCAGCAATCAGTAGATCGTCACACACGTGATTCAGATTATATTGCCCCTCGTCTCTGCTTTCTATTCGCAATTTCCTCTTTATCCAGCATTTGTATCTACGAGGGTCAGTCAATAAAATTCTACCTCCTCCCTTATAACATCGCTAATATGAATGTCAGCCTCATTGTTTTCAAATTGTATTGCCCCTCGTCTCTGCTTTCTATTCGCAATTGCCTCTTTAATCCAGCATTTGTATCTATAACGTCATTCAATAAGTTCTACCCTCCTCCCTTATAACATCAGGCTCGTGACATCTGTCATGATTATAGCTCTGAATCATTACATGTTCGGTGATGGCCAGTTTGTTAATGGTGGATTGAGAACTCATACGGGTTGCTCTGGTGCGAACTGATGTCATCGCTCTTTCAGATTTTGTTGTGTGATCCTCTAACTTTATCAAGAAACTGTAATATGTTCTGACACCATTGAAGAGAGATAGATGAATAGAATAGAGTATCAGTCTGCTGGGGTCAATTGTATTCAGTTCGCTGGTTTTCCAATGCTAAGGTTAACACTTTCCACGCGACAGGCAGCTGCAGACGACATACCAAAAGTTCACAAAATGTGTAAAAAATGTCAAAATGATTGAATTTCATTACCTTATTTGGAATCACCATGAGAAATGCATTGACATAAGTACAAACATGCCTAATATTGGTTTAGTAATCCTTGAGATAGACCTTGAAAGTTGGGAAAGGTTTCTGAAAAATCTGTTTTGTATAATATGGTAAAACAAATAGCCGCGTGGAAAGTGTTAATGTATTAGGGTTAGGGGGATTAGGGTTAGAGTTAAGGTTAAGGATAGGGTTTATTCAGTAGGGTAAATGAGAAATCAGTGAACTCTAGTATAACTTGCAACCAAGCATGTTTTGTAGACGGCCATTATTGAAATTCAGGAACTATTCAAACCTCAGGGTATTATGCAATGAAGTACTAATGTGAATGTCTATATATTTTCAGGTATTTATGACCACCGGTAGTACTGTAGTATTCTCAGTTGTATTATGAGCATTAGGCGGCCGGAAAAAAACCTGGTACGACTCAGTCCTTTTTTGAAAGAAATTGGTGAAAAAGAATTTTGCCTACAAATTATTAACAACCCAAAATGTTTTATTTTATTTTGGGGGAGGGAGGGGCATTTCAAATAGTAGCACCATTTTTACAGATTAAAAAAAATAGTTTAAAGTGAAGAAAAGCAGGAAAAAAACCTGACCGACCGACCTAAACTGAGAGGTCCCTTGGAACAGGTTTTTATTTGCGTCACCGTAGCTAATTTAACCTGTTCATTGAAACCTTGACTAAGTCACTAAGTAATACAGCAATAACAACTTCAGAGTTTTTAAAGTGAAATCTATTGCTAATTGTGATATCGGCGGCCATACACGACGACACAAATATGGTACAGCCTATACATTATAAGACCATCGTCTATAGCAAAACAGCTATAGAACTATATTTTATTCTCATTCTTATTTAGTTTATTGGTTATTTTGATCTTTTATCATAAAATAACGAGTTTGTTAGATTTATTTCAAACAAACAATAACAAATTTCTCGCTTAGTAAAATCGGCGAATCCCGTGAGATGTTTTCTAACTTCCTTCTTCAAATTAATCGCGTTCTTTAGCACACACGCACCTGTCATCGTTGCGTTATATCCACAACGCATACGGCGGCGGCTTTGTGTAGGGCACGCTAACGCGATGACGCGTTGATACGCGCTGAAGGTATTATTCTTTGAATTAAACGTACCCACCCCAAACTATACACCATTGTCTCATAATGTATGGGTGTGTCGGCTGAAAATCAGCCAAAAACCAATCAAATTGCCTGCTGACATCCCAAACCACACCCACTATATAAGAATATCTTGTAATATGAAGAAGAAGAAAAAATAGATTTTTGAATCTGGTATAGTATCAACAATATTTCTGTGACTTTTGTCCTGGTTTCATGGAACTGATCTCAATGTATTCAGATCTCAATGTATTCAGATTACTATGCAATATTTATCAATATACATGAGGGGCAGGGTTCTAGCCAGGACCATTTTAGAACCGGGTAAATTTACTGACGGCGAACGGAGAAAGTGTAGCGAACGAAGTGCAGTGGATCATGGCATGGGATCCAGAGGCCTTCTTAATGTCTTTTTAGGGTTTTTTAATGCACTTTGAGGGTTCCTGCCACATAATTTCTTGTTTTATGAGGCAGTTTAATGATTTTATCCACAAATCGTTAAAAAAAAAACCCAATTCCGGGCCCAGCGCCGGGCGGGCTAGCCCAGTGCCGGCCGGGCCCACCCGCCGCCGCCCGTCGTAGCTAGAACCCTGAAGGGGAGGGTATGTTTCTGTTTTCGTTGCAACCTGGGAAATTGTAGAATTTTTTCTTTTAAAAATCAATAAAGGTAGCAACTCATTTTCTCTTTAATGAAATTAAATCAGTTTATGGAAAGAAAAAGTGCATAATGGTGTGTGTACTAGGTATATAAATGAACTCCTCAGATAAGTTTGGAAATTAGTTGTTAGTTATTATTGTATAAAACAAATATCTTGTTATGATCATGTTAAATAATCTTGCCAAATAGTTAGCTAAATAGGATGCAAATGATGATATTTCACCAATTTTAAATTGTTGAAAACTCTGGTGTTTAGGTTTGTTAAATTTATAAAGATATTAAATTTGTGGAGTTAAATCTGTATTTGTAAAATTGAAAATAAGAATCAACCAATTGATTAGATTTTGTTGTTGTTGTTTTTGTTGTTGTTGTTGTTGACCTTACAACATTTCACTTATTGGCGAAGATTTGTTGCTTTTTTTTATTTTAACACACTGTAATAATCAATGCAATCAGTGCCAGATAATGAATAGAATGCTAAGAAGGTTATACAATGTAATGCTTATGCTGACAGTTTGGTTCATAGCCAAGGCTCAAGATAAGCGGGCGCTGGGCGATTTTTACCCCTCGGTCCTTCTGCCACAGCGCCCGGTAATGCTGAAAAATAAATAACCGAGCGCTGATATTTTGTCCACACCAGCGCCCGTTGACTATTGGGAAGCTTGTCCAAGACATCAAATTTCGAGTTTACAATGCTGGCACGCTACTTTTAAAAAAAAAGTAGCTCCCGGTAAAAAACTGTTATCTTGAGCCTTGTTCATAGCCAATAAAAAGTATACTAAAAAGTACTAACTAATACAGGCTGTCAAAAATGATTAGTACCCATCGATGCCCAAAGTTAATATAATCTTATTCATCATCAAAACCAATGGGATCAGGTCCGCATTATGTTCCCATCCCTTAACACTTTTGGACCGGTGATTTTGACATTTCGCCGGTAATAAATCATCTAATATGTTGTCAACCGCTGACTATGTGGCCCATTTGCAGGGTTATGAAGGTTAGTTTATGCCCTTGGGGCATAATTATGTCCTTTGCAGTCTTTTAATTGGACCACATAGTGGGAAATAGACACATCCTTAGATCATTTATTACCGGCGAAATGTCAAATCACCGGTCCAAAAGTGTTAAGAGAGTGGGAACATAATGCATTATTTTGTTCATCATATTTGACATACTGTACCCTTTCATTCGAATTTTAGATCGTGAATATTGGATTAACCCTAACCGGTACGGCTATGTTTTTTTTTGCGTATCGGGAGGGGGAAAAAGTACTATTTTTTTTACCCGAAAAAATCACCCAGCACCCCCCGAGATTCGATCGCGGGACCATCCGCACCCCAGTATGTCCCTCTACCAACTGAGCGAAACTCCCAGCGCATATGCGGGCAGCAAATTCCTGCCCACATTGCCTGCGGTAGGTGACGTCATCGAGGCAATGCAGCAGCACATGCGTGGAGATAGTTTCTGGCAGTGAGATTTAGTGAGATTCAGCTGGGTTAGGGTTAACAACGTGAAAAATTGACATTTATTAACCCTAACCGGTACGGCTATGTTTTTGTGCATATCGGGGGAGGGGAAAGAGTACTATTTGTTTTACCCTAAAAATCACCCAGCACCCCCCCCCCCCCCCCCCCCCCCCCCGAGATTCGATCGCGGGACCATCCACACCCCAGTCTGTCCCTCTACCAACTGAGCTAAACTCCAATAGGGAAGGTATTTTGTTCAAATCGGCCATGGTCAAAATGTATTCCACTTGACCCCACATGATTAAATATGCACTTTAAAAAGAAATCGGAGGGGTCTTCAGACCCCACCACTACCCTTAATCCCCCTATAGGGGAATACATGGTAAAATTGCCAAATTGGTGTAGCAAAATTATGTTTCGACCTAAAACAAATTGAAACATAATTTTTTTCAGCACAATGCATTTCTATAAGGTCCCCATAAGGACATACTAAAAGTCCGAAAATATCAGAGTGGTAGAAAGATGCTTAATTTCATGAACTTTAAATGGCCGCTAATTTGAGAATTTTGGCGGCCATTTTTTATTCATGCAATTTAAGATACACATATTAGGGCAGATATGTGTCTGTATGTCCTTTGAGACGTTTATACATTCATAACATATATGCTGAAGCTATTTAAAGTGCCATAACAACTATCTAAGATAAGAAATAAGTCCAAAACAATGAAAATGCTCAAATTAGCGGCCATTTTAAGTTTATGCAAATTATCATATTTCTAACGTTCTGATATTTTCAGACTTTTAGTATGTCATTATGGGTACCTTATAGATTTGCATTAAGCTGAAAAAATATGTACCAATTTGTTCTAGGTTGAAACCTAATTTTGCTACACCAATTTGGCAACTTTACCATGTATTCCCCTATAGGGGGATAAAGGGTGGTTGGTCTGAAGACCCCCTCCGAAAAAAAGTGCATATTTGATCATGTGGGGTCAAGTGGAATACATTTTGACCATGGCTGATTTGAACAAAATACCTTCACTATTTACGCCCCGCCCTAATATACAATGCTATCTACTGAAGACAGCAATAATACAAATAAGACAATATGACTCATATCAACTAAAGACAGCAAATATTCAAATATGGCATGACGCATATCCTATATCAAAAGACAGTAACTATCCAAATAAGACATGACTTATGAATCTAAATAAAAACGCTATCTACTGAAGACAGTAACAATTAACACAATACATGACTTATACACCTATATAAAATGCTATCTACTAAAGACAGTAACAATTAACACAATACATGACTTATACACCTATATAAAATGCTATCTACTGAAGACTAACAATTAACACAATACATGATGGATACACCTATATAAAATGCTATCTACTGAAGACAGTAACAATTAACACAATACATGATGGATACACCTATATAAAATGCTATCTACTGAAGACAGTAACAATTAACACAATACATTACTTATACACCTATATAAAATGCTATCTACTGAAGACAGTAACAGTTAACACAATATATGACTTATACACCTATATAAAATACTATCTACTGAAGACAGTAACAATTAACTCAATACATGACGGATACGCCTATAAAAAATGCTATGTACTGAAGACAGTAACAATTAACACAATACATTACTTATACACCTATATAAAATGCTATCTACTAAAGACAGTAACAATTAACACAATACATGACTTATACACCTATATAAAATGCTATCTACTGAAGACTAACAATTAACACAATACATGATGGATACACCTATATAAAATGCTATCTACTGAAGACAGTAACAATTAACACAATACATGATGGATACACCTATATAAAATGCTATCTACTGAAGACAGTAACAATTAACACAATACATGACTTATACACCTATATAAAATGCTATCTACTGAAGACAGTAACAATTAACACAATACATTACTTATACACCTATATAAAATGCTATCTACTGAAGACAGTAACAGTTAACACAATATATGACTTATACACCTATATAAAATACTATCTACTGAAGACAGTAACAATTAACTCAATACATGACGGATACACCTATAAAAAATGCTATGTACTGAAGACAGTAACAATTAACACAATACATTACTTATACACCTATATAAAATGCTATCTACTGAAGACAGTAACAATTAACACAATACATTACTTATACACCTATATAAAATGCTATCTACTGAAGACAGTAACAATTAACACAATACATGACGGATACACCTATATAAAATGCTATCTACTGAAGACAGTAACAATTAACACAATACATTACTTATACACCTATATAAAATGCTATCTACTGAAGACAGTAACAGTTAACACAATATATGACTTATACACCTATATAAAATACTATCTACTGAAGACAGTAACAATTAACTCAATACATGACGGATACACCTATAAAAAATGCTATGTACTGAAGACAGTAACAATTAACACAATACATTACTTATACACCTATATAAAATGCTATCTACTGAAGACAGTAACAATTAACACAATACATTACTTATACACCTATATAAAATGCTATCTACTGAAGACAGTAACAATTAACACAATACATGACGGATACACCTATATAAAATGCTATCTACTGAAGACAGTAACAATTAACACAATACATTACTTATACACCTATATAAAATGCTATCTACTGAAGACAGTAACAGTTAACACAATATATGACTTATACACCTATATAAAATACTATCTACTGAAGACAGTAACAATTAACTCAATACATGACTTATACACCTATATAAAATGCTATCTACTGAAGACAGTAACAATTAACACAATACATTACTTATACACCTATATAAAATGCTATCTACTGAAGACAGTAACAATTAACACAATACATGACTTGTACACCTATATGAAATGCTATCTACTGAAGACAGTAACAATTAACACAATACATTACTTATACACCTATATAAAATGCTATCTACTGAAGACAGTAACAATTAACACAATACATGACGGATACACCTATAAAAAATGCTATCTACTGAAGACAGTAACAATTAACACAATACATTACTTATACACCTATATAAAATGCTATCTACTGAAGACAGTAACAATTAACACAATACATTACTTATACACCTATATAAAAAGCTATCTACTGAAGACAGTAACAATTAACACAATACATTACTTATACACCTATATAAAATGCTATCTACTGAAGACAGTAACAATTAACACAATACATTACTTATACACCTATATAAAATGCTATCTACTGAAGACAGTAACAATTAACACAATACATGACGGATACACCTATATCAAATGCTATCTACTGAAGACAGTAACAATTAACACAATACATGACTTATACACCTATATAAAATGCTATCTACTGAAGACAGTAACAATTAACACAATACATGACGGATACACCTATATAAACAAATAAAATGCTATAACACATGAGCTGACTCATACGCGTATATCAAAACGTTATCTACTAAAGCCAGCAACACTCTAAAAAAATAGCTTACATAACGTTGGTTAAGGAGGGCACATAATCAGTTGGGTAACAACCAAATATTGGGTAACAATAATTGGGTACAAAAATATTGGGTAAAAATTATCTAATGTTGGATATAAACTACCCAATAATGGGCAACATTTTTACCCAACTACTTTTGTGCTCTCCTTAACCAACGTCGGGTAAATTATTTTTAGAGAGAAATATTCAAATAATACATGATTTATACACCTATATAAAATGCTATCTACTGAAGACTGCAACAATCAAAATTAGGCAAGATCCCCCATATGCCTAAATCAAATGCTATATACTGAACACAGCAACGATCAAAATAATACACAATGACTCATATGCCTATAAAAATGCTATCTACTAAAGACAGCAACACTTATAATAAAACGCGATGACTCATATTTCTATATCAAAATTCTATCTACTGAAGACATTTACAATTAAAATAAGACAAGATGACATCAACTAAAGACAACAACTATTCAAATAAGACACAGTGGCTCATATGCCTATCAAAATAGTATCCACTACAGACAGTAACTATTCAAATAAGACATGAATTATTATTATTATTATTATTATTATTATTATATCGTAATCGAACATTCAATTTCAGGTCAGAAAATAGGCATGCATTATATTTCAACTCATATATTATGTATTCTTACCAATTTCATGATTAAATTTCCAACACTTATATGTGTTGTTTCATTTTGTATGTGTTCTGTCTGGTAGGCACTTCTTACTACCCGCTAGTTATACGCGATGACTCATATGCCTATATCAAAATGCTATTTGCCGCCACTGCACCTGGGGGTAGGTCTACCTGCTGGATTAAAGGTCACATGGGGTACACACCCATGTGTTCTATATATTAAGGCAATCCAGATACTCTGAATAAACCGCCAGCTATTATAGCTTCGGCACCTATACCTGAATTTTCCATTATAAACTGGATAAAATACGGGCACATTGGTATGGATATAACGCCGGCACAGATCTTGCGAGTATAAAAGCCAATCTTGTGCGGGGGGAAGCTGCTTATTATTGTTTTTGTAGTTGAGACTTGAATACTTGGGTGCTTGTTGCGTTGACTATTGATTCTGGTAGACTGTTCCACTCAGTGGTGCGTGGAAAAAATGAAAATTTGTGTGATTGAAGTCTACTGTGGTAGTGGATGAAACGCTTTATATCCTTCTTCTGGTAAGGGTCCCATACTGCACTGGCAAACTCGACATGAGGTCTAACTAAGCTGAAGTAGGCTGTTTCTTTCAGTGATTCTGGGCAGTTGTACAAGTTGCGACGGATACACCCAAGCATTCGGCTGGCTTTAGATGTTGCATGGCCGATGTGCGTGTTCCAACCCAAATCGTCTTGAAGATGAACTCCTAGGTAAGGGTGAGACTTAACAACCGATAATGTTTGGTTGCACAGCTGGTAGTCTTGATGCTCTTGGCTCCTGGAGTTGGTGATGTGCATCACATAACATTTGCTGGTGTTAAACTGCATCTGCCAGTCATGTTGCCACTTTGTGAGTTGGTCTAAGTCGTCATGTATAGTCCTCTGGCATCAGATGGAGATGAGACGGTTCGGTACACCAGTGCGTCGTCTGCAAAATAAGCGAGTTGATGATGAGATTTGATCTGGCAAGTCGTTTATGTACAGTAGAAACAATAGTGGCCCGAGAACAGTCCCTTGTGGAACACCAGAGTCTACGCCAACAGATGTAGATGTTCTGCCTTCAAGGATGACGCTTTGAGAACGACCGATTAAGAAAGATGATATCCACGACAGCAGCTGGTCACTGATGCCAAAGTGTTTGAGCTTGAAGAGAAATCGTTGGTGTGGCACAGTGTCAAACGCTTTGGTGAAGTCAAGGATGACAACGTCTGTGGTCTTCTTTTTGTCTAAGGCGGTACTGAGGTCGTTGTGCGTTATGAGTAGTTGAGTGTCGCAAGACCGTCTCTTCCTAAAGCCATGTTGATTGTCAGTCAGGATACTGTGGTCATCAAGGTGATTCATGATCTGGCTGTGTATTATGTGCTCCATCACCTTACAACATATGCTGGTCAATGACACTGGCCTGTATAGTTCTTCGCTTCAGCACGATCTCCCTTCTTGTGGATTGGTGTAACATTGGCCAGTTTCCAGTCTTGGGGTAGTGTACCAGACTTTAGAGATGCATTGAAGATTGAAGAAAGTACAGGCGCTATCTGAGGGGCCAGTATCTTCAATAGTCGGCTAGGGAGGTCGTCAGGTCCAGACGCTTTTGATGTTTTCAGATTACTGAGTAGCTTTTCAACACCAGGTGGAGTGAAGCCTGGCATCGCAGGGAAGTACGAATTAAGTATTTCACACTTGCCTACAGCATTCGAGACTAGCCGGCCTTGATGACGGAGTGCAGCTATGCCACTACTGGTGTCTCTACGTATTCCTGTTGACATGGCGCCAGAAGATCTTAGGGTTCTCCTCCATCTGTGGTTCAAGTATGTTGTTAATGTAGTGGTTGTAACACTTCTTCATCTCGTCTTTGGCTGCTTTCTGAAAGAATGTGTATTTCTCCCAAACTCGCCAACTCTTGGATTTCTTGAAAGTCCTATGCCATCTGTTTTCCCGACGAATGAGGTGTTTAAGATTTCTCGTCATCCACGGGAGGTCACGGTTGGGTCTAATTAGCTTCATTGGGATGTGCTTCTTGACTAGCTTTAGGATACCATCTCTGAATGACCGCCAATTCTCCTCAACAGACTTCTGGTCAGGCTTGGACTGAAGAAAGGACGTACAGAAGTTGTCAGCTTCCTTTGCCAGATCATCACCATTCATCTTTCCGTACAGGAACACTTTACGTGGGGGAGATTTGACACGATGAGGCTGGATGTCAATTTGGACCAAGATTGAGTCGTGTTTGCATAATCCCAGGCCCTGGCATGTAGAAGACGTCATAGACTGATGATGATGGGTTTGTGGTCAAGAAGAGGTCGAGAAGGCTTTCAGTATCATCAGTACGGTGGGTGGGCTCTGTGATCATCTGAGACAGGTTAAGTTCGGTAACCATTTTCAATAGTTGCTGACACAGTAGGCCTTTGTTTTATACTTCTGGATGGTATGAGAAGGCCAATCTATTTCTGACAGGTTGAAATCACCTCCAATCCAGATGTTAGGCGAATTGTTGGCACCGTAAATTTTGTTGATAGATGAGTCAAGTTCTTTTAGACTGGCGATACCATCATTCGGAGGGCGGTAATAACTTCCTACAAAAATTGATCTGGAGCTTTTAATCTGCAACTGCCCAAATAACTTCACATCTGCGTCAAGGTCTGGTCTGTGCGTTAAGATGAGATCGTTACGGTAGGCTATGAAGACACCACCTGCACCTTTACCACCACTGCGGTCTTTACAGATTACGCTGTAGTTTTCTGGGAAAATCTCGCTGTCAAGGATGTCTGGGTTTAACCACGATTCAGTTCCCAATATGATGTCCGGGTCGGATGACTGTATCATATTTTCCAATTCCTTTATTTTGTTTTTCACACTTTGGCAGTTAACTACGATGACCTTAAGTTTCCTACCTCGTCCACTTCTTGGTTTGGATGAACTCCTGGTATGCGAGTTAGTTGATGAGGTCCACCTTCTGCTGGATCCAAATGAAGCTGTAGTTGTGGCGCCATCCTTCGGTGATGAAGTGGCTGCGGGGTTACCCATCCAGAAATCAGGATCATTAATGGTAGAGCTGCTTAATGGGTCAAAGGGGTTGGGGTGGGTGAAATTGGTGTCACCTCGTAGAATGCTAAAACTAAAGTTAGGTGTGGCACAAGCACAACAAATCCATGAAGCGTCAGTTTTGTTGAGACTATTATATTCGTCGGATTTCATGAGCATACAATCCTTGTGGTACCATAAGCAACAGGTGTCACATCGTACCGCTTGTTGGCCCCACTTGCATGCAAGTTGACATACCTGGCATGGGTACTTGGAAGGGCGCGGGCCAGGGTTGGTCTCAAGGTCACCCGATTGCAGCAGTAAAAATGTGCACAAGAAATGCAGCAAAACATATTTCTTTGACCTGGCAACATCTAGCTTCGGTTTATGAGAGTTGTATATCAGCATATACGGTGTGCCATATATTCGTGCACCCCCCCCCCCCAAAAAAAAGTCACATATAATTATTTAAAATTAAAGTTACATTTTTTTTCAGAGTATTGGTTTATTCCTTGAGGTCTTTAGAGTTATTAGAGTCTTTAACAACCTTATCCTGCTTATTTATTTAAAGTTATTGTCCCCATGGTGCTCGATCACCTACGACACTCGTTCTGTCCAATTCTTGTCCACCAATGAAGCAAGAAGATCCTTGTTCTGGTCTAGTTCCTGCCAAACACGTTTGACTCTAGCTATCAGCTCGGGTAGTGTAGTGCAGTAGGGTGTTGCAAAGACTGACTTTCTCTTTCAAAATTGCCCACAATTTCTCCACTGGATCCATGTCTGGAGAGTTACCAGGCCATTGTTCTTTGGTCTTTGTACGCGCCATTTTGTTCACTGCCTGAGGTGCATGGTTTTGTGTATAGGTGATATTGCGTATCCCCAGGCTATGCTGCTAGCGGTGACATGATAGCGCCGTCTATTGATTATTCCCGTGAAGTAATAGCAATACGCAACAGCCAGGCGGAGTATTCAAGAAATGGCGCTATGCTATAATTGTTTACAGTCAGATGCGTTCGGCCAAAAGGGGTGCACGAATATATGGCACACCGTATATGTTTAACCAAGTAACCCCAGCTGTTAATTTGCATATTACACTATTATTATGTAAGTTATTGATCTAAACCTACATCTCTTGCACTCTAACTATACTCTGATCATTGACGTATAATAATTTTATATTGAGGCAGTTTGAATCACACTAATTGGATACACTTGTACACAGTTATAATGAAAAAATAATATTTTTTTGCTGATGATGTCAACTAATTTGCATAATATGCATAATTTACATGTTTGTTGGTTACATTTATTATTCAAAACATATCTATTGTGTACTATGACCACTAAAACATAGATATAGACACTTAAACTACTTTGATTGGATACTTAAGTGCAAAGTTAGAGCACAAAATGTATTTTTTCTTATTTGCGCAAGCTAATTTGCATATTATGCAAATTAGGCATATTTCCCATGCCCGGATCTTTCGGGACTTTTAGTATGGTGATATATAGACCTCATAGAAATGCATTGTGGTAGAAAACATTCTGTTGCAATTTGTGGTGGGTCAAGACACTAATTTGACTGCACTATTATTGTGTCTGTGTACTTTCTATGGCTTTCTATGATTTTATACACGGTTACATGTTCAGGCAGTGCCATATCCTTCCTTAATATCAGAACACTTGCTATGCTGACTGACGTCCTATCTGCATGGTTTCTCCTTCAAACAAGTATTAACTATTTTGTGTCTCTGTTGGAAGTACCGTATTGCCAATACATCAACAGACTAAACAATAAATACCTTTGACTCCATCACAGGCTGCGGGGAACTGATAAACTATGCTGCATTATGGTACATATATTTTACAAATGTGGCATAAAAGACTACAAAAATCAAACATGGCTGCCTCCATCTGTATGTAGAAAGACCTAAATTTCATCATTTTGCCAATCCCACGCTATAGGATTCGGCTCGCTACCGATGTAACTTAAAACAACCTGCAATCATTGATCACGTGTATGTATCTCCACATGTTTATTGGTTAGTCTGGCACTTCCAGTATCATTAAACAAGCGCAATTACGTGGCGCGCTGACATGCCTATGTATTGATACACAAATAAACTATGCTGTAATATATATTTCTTTCACATTCATGCAACACAAAATTCTTTCACAATTAGCATCTTTGCGATTGATTCATCTGCCGCATAACATAGCACTTTTACAAATGCTGCTATTTTGCCTCTTTCTATTTGCATCATATCGCCATTTCCTTTTGACCGTCCCCATTCCATTTTAATGGAATTTTTATATACGTTGTGTTCATTTTCGTATTGCCAAGTGGGGAACTCCCCCATGCATAATAATGGTATATTCCATACTGTCTGTGTGCACTGACCCTTGTATTTGAGCATACACACTGCACCGCTGTGAAGCAAATCTTTTATGAGACATTTGGCCTTATAAACGTTATCATATATTTCTCTAATTTTCTTTACCGAAGCCGATAGATTATGTTTCGAGCCTTGACATTTTCAAAACATACTAAAAGTGCAAAGGTGAAACGGTGCCTTCCAAATCTCTCAAACATTCTCTATTTTCGTGCACACTGACTGGGGTGTACCCTTAACACTTTCCACGCGGCAGGCGGCTGCAGACGACATTCCAAAATTTCACAAAATGTTTAAAAAATGTCAAAGTTATTGAATTTCATTAACATATTTAGAATCATCATGAGAAATGCATTGACATAAGTACAAACATGCCTAGTATTAGGTCAGTAATCCTTGAGATAGACTTTGAAAGTTGGGAATGGTTTCTGAAAAATCTATTTTGTATAATGGTTAAATCAATGGCCGCGTGGAAAGTGTTAACACAGTGCCATCTTCAATATCTCTCTAATTAGTCACCTTACGGACAGATCTGATGATGTTTCGAGCTTTGACATTGTTCAAACATGCTAAACAGTAAATATTAAATGAAAGAGCAAAGGTTAAATGGTGTCTTCCAAATCTTTCAAACACACATGCTAAACAGTAAATATTAAATGAAAGAGCAAAGGTTAAATGGTGCCTTCCAAATCTTTCAAACACTATCATCCGGGGGGGGGGGGGCACTCAACTTTTTTTGGTAGGGGTGTGCCGCACAGGGTCTCAAAAAGGGGGGCTACAGAACTGAACTGAGTGGATTTTATGACGAAAAATAGGGTCTTAGGAACTGATTTTTTTCAAAAAAGTAGGTCTTGAGAACTGGCCCGGTATAGTTCAATATTTATTAGCAGAACGCAAATTTTCGGGGTTTTTTGGTTTTAGAACGCAACATTTTCAAAGAATTGGGGCTTTGGAACGCAAAATTTCGCGATTTTTTGAATTTTCAATAAAATTGGGGTCTTAAGAAATGATGCAGGCTCAAAAGGGGGGTCATAAGAGCTAGCAGCAGAGGGTGAAAAAGGGGGTCTTCAGCGCGGCACATACCTATACCCTTTTCCAATGTTAGTGCCCCCCGGGCTATCATCATGTCTTCAAACAATATTATGTAACCATCCTTCAAAGCCTCATCAGAACAAAACGGTTATCTGTTTAAAGGGCGCTTATATGTATTAATAATTAACCTCTAATCATGTTAACCCCCTGGGTACTACCGGCCTATCTTACAGTGGTTCTGATTGGTTTATTGCAATATATACTCATTTGAATAGCCAATTAAAATACAGCTTGTAAAATATTTCACTCCCATCTTTATCAGGGATACAATTATTCTAACAATGTCTCTCATTGGTTCAATAAATGATGTATCCATCTTTTTAACCAATCGGCCGGTAGTTCTCAGGGGGTTTAATGATACAACAAGTCATTCCATTGACGTCATCCTTACAGGAAATGAAATATCGTTTGTGAAAAGCACTTGATTCTTTCTTATAATCAAGTCTTTTATTAATTCCGATTCCTATTCTTGTAAAGGCACGATTGTTTGTTGTGTTATCGGTGTGGTGTTGATACTTATCGAAACATTTTGATATCGACAGTTGTAAAGTTCAAGTCTTCAATCGGTGAATCATATTTGTTTCCTTCATTTGAGCACCAGACAGAGGACAACACCAAACTTCATTTACATATCGATACAGTTAATTGATAAAAGATGACATTGACTTTGTCTTCTCAGATGAAATGGCACGGAACAAAGTAAGCCCTCAAACCAGCAAGCCTACCTCTACAAAGACAACAAAGCCGACAGCAGACGATAGGTCAAAATCTAGTGCCGCTAAATCTTCAAAAATCTCAGCACGGAATAAAGGTTCGTTAATATTGCAAACTATCACTCAGGTTATTGCACCGTGGACACCAATCAATTTACCTTGATGACTATTTCCAAGTTAATCTGCTGACAGAAAGTGAAGGATTGATACAACTTAACTCTTGACGAGAACTAGTTTTTATTTCTTGGCGAAAACTCAAGACCAAAATGGGTCTTATCATAGGTGTTTCATGCTGCGTTTACTGTTGTTGTCGACATTGCAAGAAGAAACCAGAAGCTGTCCATGACGTCACACATAATAATTGTGCCAACCAACCAAATGGGACTGCTACGAATGGTGGACATCAACAAAATGGCGGCCATGTTCCAATGCAGACTACATCAATACCCATAGACGATCCTCCACCAGCGTATCATTCTCTTGATATAGATTTAGAGGGTGTAGCAGGCGGAGGCACGTCCGTAACGAATGAACATTATGTTGACATAAATATGGTAGAGGTAGATTTGAAAAAATGACAATCTAATGCTTAATGATCTGCTTATTTATTATGTGTACAAATAGCAACTACCAAATGACAATGTACTCCAAAAAGTTTGAAAACACTTGCAGAAGGCATGTGCTGTTGTGCTTCAAACAGTTTGAAAACGTTGCTTTAACATACAAGCCAACTCAAGTCAATGGAATATGAATAGCGGATACATCTGGTAACAAACCCAGAAATGGATGTCCCGTCAAATATAACATTGGTTTATGACAACTGGATTGATGCATTAACCGAACATCAAATTTGAAATTCAGATATTCCACTTCTTATACCAACTCCAATATTATTAAACTTCAATATTAAATATTGTTCATCCATGGTCCAAATATTAAGTGATATTTGCTGCAGATTGCCGACAGAATCTATTGATTTATTACAAAGACAACAACAGATGATACGTCAAAAATTAGAAACGTGTGCAAAATCTCAGCACACGTTTAAAGTGTCTTTAGCACTGTAAACTGTTGCTCAGTTCCTTGGACTGTGGACAGCGATCAATGTACCTGGATGACCATGATCCTCTAGCACCGTGTATCATTCTCTACGCAAGTGCCAAGCTGAGTGTGCTCCAGAAAGTTTGAAAATGTTGCTTTAACTTACTCTTCAATGGAATACTTTATGACAACTGTATGGATGCATTTTGTTAACCGAAACAGCAATACACTTAACAGGGTGAATCAAAAAACATTGTGCACGATTTAAAAAGACCATTTGACCTTGATGCGTGCATTAAACCATGGAATTTCTGTTGTTTGTATAAAGCGTTGTTAATCTAGTTTATCGTCCCAAAAAATGAAAGTAATCGACTGAAAAATAAGCAAACTGCGACACGTTTTGTAAACTGTCCGCGTTTTTCGCTATTCCTTGGGATTTACACAGTCTTAAACAGTGGCGTAGCCAGAGGGGGCGACCCCCCCCCCCTTAATATTGACGTCGTGTCCCAAAATGCAATATTCTTTAGTACAAGCTTGTTTAGAGCCAAAATGTAGCTCAATCGTGCAAAAAATAGGTGTAAAGTCGAAATTGTTCGCGCGCATTTCTTGACTCACAAACTCCTTGTTGGTTCATTCTCATTTCTCGACCCCCCAATATCAATAACCTAGCTACGCCAAATTATGCACACTAAGACATGAATATTACTGCAGCATGATGATATGGAGCACCGTTGCGGCGCAGGGATGGCACTTCGGCTCTGACACGTGCCTCCACGTGCCTTCAAGGTTGACTGGTGATGCAGCATCACCAGTCACTGATGCAGGTATTCAGATTTGTCTTTTCATTTGACACTTTGGTATCATAAGCAGTTAAAACTGCTTATCCCATAGTTACAGAATTAATATTTCAGGAACATTTTGACAATTGATGTGATTATAATGACCATTTTAGCAAAACCAATTTACAGTGTGTAAATCCCATAGGAATGGCGAAAAACGCAGTCAGCTTACAAAACTTATCACAGTTTGCTAATATTTATCAGCCGATTTCTTTCATATTTTGGGGGATAAACTAGATTAATAACGTATTATACAGATAACAAATATTCCATGATTCAATGCACGCATCAAGGCCAAAATGGCCGTTTCAAATCGTTCACACTGTTTTTTGATTCACCCTGTACAACTGATATTTAATGCTGATTGCCAATAGAATCCATCGATCCTAATGGTGCGGGAGAAGAGTACTTGAACCATGGACCTAGTCTTATATTATTTTAATCATTGACCAAGGTAACTCGCGCCTGGAAGCAGGGGCGTAACTAGGTATTTTAATCAATGAAATATTGGGTTGTTGTACGGTATCTTTCATTGATCTATCTATAAACATGATAAATGGCTAACCTTCACAAATGACCGCCCACCGATTATAATAGCTAACCAATCTGGAAAAGGTTTAAAATATCGATTATAATAGCTAACCAATCTGGAAAAGGTTTAAAATATCGATTATAATAGCTAACCAATCTGGAAAAGGTTTAAAATATCGATTATAATAGCTAACCAATCTGGAAAAGGTTTAGATACCACCGATTATAATAGCTAACCAATCTGGAAAAGGTTTAAAATATCACCTATTTTTGTCAGAAGATTTCACACTCAATTTCATAATTTGTAATATAGAAGGATTACGGAAAATCAGATTTCAATGAATTCCGAGTGTCAACAATTCTGATTTTGACAGTAATGCAAGGATTATTCCATAAGTTTCACCTTACTGAATGACATACTAATTGGCTTATATAATTACTCTAATGAAGAAATCGCAATGATTGTTAAATACATCATCTTTTAATTGAGTTTGGTATAAGTCCATAAAATTGATTTGATTAATATAAGCCAAATAATAAGAACATTAATACAGTCATGTTACGCCGATTGACAACATACCTGGAAGTATCAAAAGGAAAATGTACCAGTGATTTGAGAGTTCTAAGGTCACTCCGCTCATTCCGTGGTAGTCTATATAGAGCGTGTTTCTATTGGGGAAGAAACCGCTAATAAACGCTAAGTTTGCCTAGTAGTAGAAACAGGCAGAACCCGCTAAGAATCGGTAGCTTTGGTAATCCCAAAAACCTTCACAAACCAGGTTTGGAACCGGCAATAATCGGCAATAAACCCAATAGAAACAGAAAGGCGATTAATCTTAGCGGTTTGAGCCGTGAACCGTGTCACGCTGGGTTATACACATTGTGAAGAAATCCGCTTTTTCAGGTGCGGTGGCATTGTTTGGTATAAAAAAGGTCAAATGTCGTGGCCCATTGACTAAGATCGATAAACTTAGCGGTAACTTTTCGCGAGTAGAAACAGGGGGAATTAAAAACTTACCGATTAAATCTTAGCATTTATTAGCGTTTACGTTTTTGCAGTGCCTGCCCCAGTAGAAACACGCTCTATGTAGGACGCTCAAAGATGGGGGACTGTCAAATTTGTTGCACCGCATCGAGAAGAGTATAGTACAGCACATGGCAAAATAAAAATTATTTACAAAATGTTTGTCATATTTATTTTATACTGTGTTTAAACATAATATATTAACATGATTACACAAAAACAATCAATATTTGCAAGTTGTTAAATTGGGTTGTTACATACAAATAGGAATAAAAAACCCGGTTTATACGTAGTTTATGATTTGTATATTAGGCTATTCCATTTGAAATCCACACACCCCTCGGAAGACATGACCTTAATCTTCCACACAGGGAGTGTAGATATCAAATGTAATTACTCATGGGGTAATCCCATTTGAAATTCACACTCTATGTGAAGAAGATTTAGGTAATCCCATACGGAGTGTATACATTTCAAATGGAATAGACCATGAAACATCTGATTGTGACAGGTTCGTCACCAAAAAAAAAATTGAAATGTATATACATCGATATATAATATATATGAGAATATAATCATAATAAAAATATACAAAAAAATACTGAAAATAGTATCGTAAATGGATCTACATTAATAGTAGCTACACATTGATATAATTATTCACCCGTTATGTTTACTACTTATTCAAATACACCTCTTAGTGGACAGTTCCGAGGAAATAAAAAATCAAGAACCAAAACACTTGCAATGGATGACGTTAATTGTACTCCAAGTTCGATCCGCCACTTGGTATGAATTTATTTTGAGTTACCATGGTATTGCGTCATCGAATTGTGTTGAGAGTATAATTAGAGTTGATTATATATTATTTATTTTCAAGAAAATTGTTTGTTTAAGAAGAAAATACAAGCACAAAAGTTTAGTTGTGCTTAAGAGAACGAGAAAAATGAATGCACTCAGCACAGATGTTGTTACTCTTATCCTATCCCTGTCCTTTACGAAGTCGTAGCATTCTTCACATCGACATCAGCACACGTTTATTGATATTTCTAATTTCTCATGCCACAACACATCGTCCCCCTGATTTTACGATAACTGCCTAGCTCATTTGTTCTGATTTTGAGTTTAAAAAACACACACCATGTTTCATGTATAAAGAAACCTGTTTACTAACCATTTCTTTGGAGAAAAACACCTGGTTTAGAGATAACTAAACCTCTTACTTACAGTGGCAGCGGTCAGGGCGGTTACGTAACGGATAAAATTGACTTAAACAAAATGTCTTTTAGTGTTGAGCTAATTGGGCTAAAAATGGAGTTATTGTAGTAAGGGAGCAGTTCCATTTATACGCGATAAATTTATCGCGACTGTATCGGGGCCTGATATGTTTTGGACCCGATGTTTTTCAAGTTGATTCGCGATAAAATAGTCATCAGGCCCCGATAAAATAGACATCGGGGCCCGATACGAGGCCTCTGCCATACCCTGGGGTATGTTTAGCAAATAGAGCGGGACATTGTTTAGCAAATACACGAGGATAATACAATTTACGTTAAACATCCATAATCAATAACATTATCTCTAAAAACATGAAATGCTGAATTTGTACCTTACAACTAGAATAAATAGCCCGAAGCTCTATTTACATACCGACCACTTATCTTTCGTTATATTTAAACAAGCGGTAATACGCTACTCGATAAATAATCCTTTGCTTCTCGCAACTGTACGCGATAAAAATCTCATCGGGGCCTGATAAAAAACTCATCGGGGCCCGGAACATTCTCGCAATTTTTTATCGCGTACAAATGGAACTGCTCCCTAAGCATGGTAAGGTGACTACATGCACTTATTGACTGACATGGCATTCAATTCAGTACTTCATTCAGGTATTACCTCTGTATGCAATGCTGACGATTGTAACAACGAATTATAAACCAGAGGCAACCTACGTTTAGAGCTCTTTTCAGAGCCACCATCAGTGGACAAGGGGCAATCCATCTAAACGGCTCTTTTCAGAGCCAAAAATCTTTCACAAGTAGGAAAAGGCACCTACTCTCAAATCATCGGGCAAGGGGCAGCTCAAATGATGATGATAATAGTGGCAATCTCTATGTTTTGCTTAATATTATAATAATTTGGTCCTGAAGAAGTCAGAGCTAATCCTGACGAAAGATTGGCAGTTTTTAAACTCATCCGACAGCGAACCCGTTAAAATCTTAACCTATATTATACCCGTCGTAAAAATCTCACAATTTGAATTATATTGATTCTCCTCTACTTAAAACGGGATGACATTCCTGCAGGTACGAACGAAAGAGCGTGCTGACGACCTTTATTCGCCATACAGTCGAATAACTCAGCTGACTTTAATGAGGTAGGCAATATAATGAGGTAGGCCTATATGATGGTAAAATAATATTCGTATTGATACCGTTAATATTATTTAAACCATAATAAATTGTCATCTTGCATAGTGTCATCAACTTCATGATCGTGTCATCTGAATCATAGTGCAGACTGATCTGGGTTTCCTACGCATAATATGTGGTTTCCTACGTATTCAGCGATTCACCGTTCTGTGGTTTTCCCTCTTTCCGTGCGAAGTTTTCCATTCCTAAATAATAAAGAAGTAGAGTGAAGTAGTGTTCATTTACTAACTGATCACTCACATGTATCATGTATGATGAAATAAGAGAATGATTTAAGTAGTATTCATTGACTAACTGATCTCTGATGAAATGAGAGAATGATCGCTCACATGTATCCTGTATGATGAAATGAGAGAATGATCGCTCACATGTATTCTGCATGATGAAATGAGAGAATGATCTCTCACATGTATCCTGTATGATGAAATGAGAGAATGATCGCTCACATGTATTCTGCATGATGAAATGAGAGAATGATGTATGGAAGGATGAAAGGTGAAGGATGAACATTAATTGGTTATTGGTGGACATGAAGGGTATTGGTACAATATTTTGTAATGTGTTATTAGTACATCTTTCTACTCGTATCTGCGGCCTCGCCTGCAAAAGAGGCTAACCGGGAGCCCATTATTATTCAGGATGGCCTACTACTACTACTCTTCCTTTATCTAATGCATAATAACCGTATAGTGAGGTAAAACTAACGTTTATGAGGTAAAACTGACATTTGTCATTCAGTAAACTGTGAGGGTATCTATATTTTTGATTTTTTTTTTTGGGGGGGGGGGGGGGGTTGGCAAGCCTGTGACAGCTCCTAAACATGCTAAGGTCTGAAGGTACGATTGCGTTGCACCATCTTGCAGTTGGCAACCAATGCCCAAATCGTCATCTGGACACAGAAGTGAGTTTTAGAATGCGGAATTCTAACAGACACGATAAATTGATGAATGTGGGGTAATACTGGCGGGCGGTAGTATATGAGGCAAACGGGAGGGTTATTGAGTGAAACCTACTGTTATTAGGTAAAATGGCAGTTATGGGGTAATTGCCGGTTATTTATAGACTGACAACTATGAAGTATTAAACCGAGATTTAGGAAAAAGTGTACTTTAGGTCCCAGATACTGGTATACCAGTATCGTTCAATACTGGAACATAAAGGTTGCCAGTATCGCTCGATACTGGTACGATTTTACTGTTCCAGTATCGGTCGATCCTGAAACGCCAAATTGTGTTCGATGTTCCAGTATCGAGCGATACTGAAACGTTTTTATATGTGCCAGTATCAGTACCAGTATCGAACGATACGGTTCCAGTATCGGACGATACTAGTACAGTCCAGAATCTGGGACTTAAGTACGCCTTTTCCGACATTCATGTTTATGAGGAATGTAAAACGGGTGGTTATGATGTAGAGCTGACATATGAGGTCAAAACTGACGATCATGAGGTTAAAAAGATAAAGGTTTTTGTTGTCACAATTGATAAAATCGCCGAAGATGGAGATACGACCGCCTCTTATAACAGGCCCTTTATCATTTTAAGTTGTGTTTGTAATGAAGCTAAATATCTTGAAATCGTTGTTAAAAGTAATTTTCAAAACCACGTACTTCAGCATTTTGCATGGTCTGTTAATTAAACTTAAAGACCTTTTCAGTTGACACGCGGGCAAACGTTGAATTTTATACAAGTATCGATCGTACATTAACCATTTTCACACAAAGCACTATAATGTTGTTTTGGGGTATATCATCCTTGAACTTGATGTTCCTGGATCCGTATCTGTGGATTAGTAGTATGTCTCGAATATGATTTGTTGGGTGTAGAATGTACGAATTGGTTTACTTGTAAACCGACCAGGCTTGCGAAATAAAATGTTGGACATGCTAAATTTAAATGCTTGGATCGTCTATCTATAATACTATTTTTGGCGAGTCTGTCTGTCTGTCTGTCTGTCTGTCGGTCTGTCCGTCTATATCTGTCTGTCTCATCTGTCTGTCCAATGCCTCCGAGTGTAGATTCCTGCCCATCTGCCCATGCAATCGCTATGCACAGGAATATTCACCCCACGTAGCAACGAATGCCACGCAAGTGTCATGAAAGTGTTACGCACTGCCCACTAGCGAAGTGCACCTGTGATAACTGGATTTTAAGAGTACACATCCAATGAACCCCCAACCCAAAACCGCCCAACCCGAGAACCGCGAGTTCTAGTAGATTATGATTTTGGGTAGATCATTCCAGCTGTACTAACTTACCGTAACTTTCCATCATTTCCGCTAATGGAGGTTCTTCTGGTGCATGATGTAACTCGACCAACGTAATATAAAAGACTGCTCCTAAAATGCCTCCGATAATCGGACCCACGATTGGAACCCACCACCACCACATACCATTTGGTCTGTCAAGAGAAAATATAAATATAACTAACCTTATTATAGCTGTGTAATTATACCTAGTTTTTGTATTGTTATTGTATTAGGGTCATCTCAACAAAAGCAACATTATTTCATATTGCGCCTACTTCATAAGCTAACAATATGATATTGAACATAGTGTATAAACAGTTTGTCTAAAGAAATATCGTTAGTCAGCAACAAGTTCGGTTGGATAGGTGACCGTCCTCGGCCGCGAATTTATATACCGTAAACCACATTTAGATTGAAACTGATATACAATCATGTAGCCTACATGTATGTACAATGTATACAAGTGTTTTGTACTTGTACTTACATTACATATCCTTGTCGAGGTGGGGGGAGAAGCTCTCTTTGCTATGAATATTTGTATAACTTTGTTATAAAACTTACCACCCATCGTTTTCCCCAAGTCACAAAGGACTCAACTTGATCAATTTTAACATTAACCCGAATGAGTCTTTTCAATCTGTTAATTAATGGGGTGGGGACCGTGCCCCCCCCCCCCCCCCTCCCCCCGCCACCCCACCCCACCCCACCCATCGGACACGCCACTGTCACTGCCCCAGGTTATTAATGTTATTACATGTAGTGACTACTGGCATGGCCCTCGTAATTGTTAGCCTGATATCGAGCGCCAATGTCTATTTTATCGAGCCTAAACGTATAGAGTCTCGATGCATTCTCGATCACTTTTATCGAGTATAAATGGAGCTATTCCCTTAGCAAAATCAATAATCAAGTTGATACTTGGTTTATACAATTGCGTAACAAACATTCAGATGCAAAATGAATTTCTGAGTTGTTACAGAGTTTCAAACCTGAAATAAGATTTACCTAATTGTCTGGAACGTGGTTTTACAATAGCTGATGCGAGCTATCCACTAATATATCCTGTAACGTGTAATTCTTGGTGAGTGATTTTTTCTTCTTAAACTGTGACAAATATTTATATATGTCCAATTTCCTTTTATTTAAAACAAAACCACGTAATAAAGACACATAAACAATCAAATCAATCTTACACCCAGACTTCATTTCCGTAACCAACTACGTATGTCCATAATCTTGGCCCGAAATCTCTGGCGGGGTTGATGGGATAGCCACAATTGTAGGCAAAACTCATCCCGATGGCTGTGACACTAAGACCAATGAAGAATGGCTCCATACCACTGGGTGGACTGCAGTTTCGTTTATCGATAATTGCCATAATACAAATCAAAAGTAAAGCTGTGCCAAATATCTTAAGAAATATAAAGCACAACATATGATTTCAGAAATCAGTTTTTAATTAGAGCAATTTCAAAGAACATCGTCTTAGATTATATCAAATAATTATGATTGAAATGAACACTGCTGTATGCGAGATAATGATAGTGATTGATAAATGCAAAACATAGTGCATTTTTGTCATGAATGCAAACTTTTACCAACTATGTTATCCACACTAAAGTGTATGGAAATATTCTTGAAAGTTCTACACATGTTCAGCCAAAGTATAATTCTGGATGTTCCTGAAAACATCTCGGTTCTCCGAAAGAGCTTTGTTTTCTAGTATCTGAAGGAAGAACGTTCCAGGTATTAGAAGCAAATGCTAAAAATACAAGGTCTCACCGTAGTCTATGGTCTCATTCGTTATTAATACTTGGCTTTACAAGGATCATCAAAATCTGGTTTATATGATGTGTATTGTTTGACTCGCAATTGTCAGCAGATTGTACAAGCTTACTATTCATTCTTCATTTTAGATATGTGACGTTGAGGTAAGTTGAAAGGATGATGACACAGGGGGAATCATTATGAGCACAAATTTGACTTGACCAGTATTAGTGACAATTAATGAGGCAATAATATCCATTCAACTTTAATCTTAACTCTTCAAAAAAAGTTTAGCAATCACTTGCTTCGGTGTTCAGTCACTTGCGTGAGAATTTGGGGTGGTCAGTCTGGATGTGCCAAAATTACCACTTGTTTGTCCTCAAATGGCCAACAAAATGTATTGACAGAGTTAATTGACAAACTATTTTTTTTTTAAATTCAGGAGTTTCGATTAAAGTTGATTAATTGAATGGATGTTATTGTCCCATTGTCAGTTCTAGTCGATTCAAATTCCGTCAATAATCGTTCCTCTGTCATCTAATATCAATGCATACCTTTTACATAGAAAAATATACACGTATAGTGTCAAGTTACCTGATCTCCAAGTCCACTCCAAATTGAAAGATAATCTTGTGGGTATGAAGCAAAAATACCAGCCGTTCCATTTTCACCTAAAACTTGCCGCACACCGCCGTCAAATGCATTTATTGAATCTGGTAATAGAGTACACACATTATAGAGATTATAAAACTCTAGCACTTGTTTAAAGGAATCAATATAGTATAGTCATCGTATGTAGCTGGGGTTTTTTCTTTTTTTTACAAGTTTATACAAGGAAACGCAATGAAGTATAAAAATAATACATGTATAATGTTACCCTACATTTTCTTTGTCCTCTATCGTTAACAAAGAGTCGGAATAACGTGTGAAATATAGGATTAGATAAACGAATGAAATGAATTACACTCTTACAACAAGCGAATGAAAAGAATTGAAAACAAAATAATATCAATAAAAACTTAATTTAAAGACAGCGTGTTTCAAAAACATTAAGAACATTCTTATTAGAATCGGAGTTTTTACCGCTGCGATCCATTTTTGAAAAAGAGAATAATCTTAATTCTAATTTTGGAAAATAATAATTCAACAGGTTATCTGTCCAATAGACAGTGCCTATTTTTATTACGTTCTATAGTCCAAACCGAATTATCAATCCAATATGAGTAAAATATCTTTTTCAATATTCTGCAAAATTAGAATGTCACCGATTATCTATCTGAGGAAACCAATAGAACTGTGCAGATTATTCAACACTCTTGGTCAATTTTGACACATGCTGATATTCTCTAACACTTTCCATGCAGCACTCCCAATTTCACAAAATGTTTCAAAAATATAAAAAGTATTGAATTTCATCACCGTATTTGAATCACCATGAGAAGTGCATTAGAATAAGTACAAACATGCCTTGTTTTGGTTCAGTAAACCTTGAGATACACTTTGAAAGTTGGGTGGGAAAGGTTTCTGAAAAATCTGTTTTGTATATGGTCAAACAATAGCCGCGTGAAAAATGTTAAGCAAAATTAACAATTCTCAATATTTTACATCAGTAGTGTTATTGTACTTCCGTTATTACCATCTTGCTTAAAAGTTACTTACCAAAGTAAACTCCATATACACAACCCGCAGCAAGAAAAGCACCCAAAAATTGGGCAGTTATAAAAACTGGAACCTTAAACCACGGAAATCGCCCAATCGTGGCAAATGCTAACGTTATTGCTGGGTTTATATGAGCACCTTAAGAAAACGAAAAGAAATTAAAACAAACATGGTAATTAGGCATTTTATGCTACGCACGAATTTAATTGAAAGTGGATGTAGAATAGGCCGGGTGCGATTCCCTTTGTAGTCCGTTGCACATTGCTACTTGGATAACCTCTATTGTGAGAGGTAGACAAACAAAACAACTTCATCCTGTTAGTGATTGAATTGAACCGTTTATCAGCGAACGGATTAGTCTATAATAACCAGTACCATGCCATGTCTCGAGGACTAAGGCCACAATGCGTTATTACGCTCATTACCAAAAATGGCATCTATCACACGCTCTATTTGAAGTATATCTTCAATTTATTTCTGTGCCCCCAATTTCAATTTGTTGATGCAATTCTGTACAATGACAGAATTGTATCTACCGTACTACGTTCATAGAAGCAGTGACGACTTGCATGCAGATTTCAGAAAAAGGTCCGAGAGCTTGGGTCTGTTGAAATGTCCGAACCAAGCTTTCTCACTAGTAACATCACTCTGAGCTTACACGGAAAATTAACTGATATGCCAAATTTAGAGGCGAATCGTACTCCACTTCCCGCTCCTTACCCCGATATTTCCGTTACGGTACCTATTACACTACTTAATTGTCTCACTTACCAGATACCCCTGAGCTGACGTACATTCCAAACGCCACAGCTAATCCCCAGCACCAATTAATTGTTATATAACCTCCCTTAGCCTCTCTACTTAAAACTACTTGGGCAACAGATCCGATACCAAAATCCTATAAACATGATAAATGAGAGTATTTAAAAAAAGGTAAAACATTTAATATCACATTTTAACATGGATCCTAAAATGTATCCAACTGTTTTACGTAGTACTTGGATTATTTTCCAACTTGAGGTTTGAACGCGTGGTCATCAAGTTGAGCAGTGGCGGCACCAGCATCAACATTTGAGGAGGAAAAACGGGTGGGGGCAATAACAAAAATGTGGGGCAAGAAAAAATGATTGGAGCAAAATGCGCGCGAAGTGCGCGAAAGCTTTGGGCTTTTATTGTAAAAATATGCTGAAATTAGATTAATTTGTTCTAAATCAGACGTTTCAAACCAATTTCCAGCTAATTTTAAGACATCCATTACCACAATGATCACAATGTCCATCAATAAAAAAAAAAGAAGGCTGTCTCTAAACCAGAGCTTTTAGAGTCACGCCAATATTGAAGGGTCTTACGCAACTATTAAGCCCGGCTCTTAGGTCCGTATGCACTTAGACCGGGTGTGAATGAGGAATAGTCCTCCCCGAAAGGATCTTTTTATGCTTTGTTGAGCTCATTCTACATTGTTAATCAACCTTATAAGAGGTAATACATCTTATTGTTACATTAGCTTCATAAGGCGACTCCATTTTTGGTGGACAAGTTAACTTGGACACCTTAGTTTTCAAAAGTGGTTGTAATAAAATCCGAAAATACCGCCAAATTCAGTTATTCAGTGTGAAATTAGTACTTTAATGATATTTTATATTAAATGTGTCTATTACCGTAAATAAAATGGTGCTTTAATTGACAATGTAGCCTTTAAATAAATAAATAATAAATAATAAATATCACATTTTAATTTTCGATTTAGTTTATTGAGTGGATAAACCAGAGAGTCTCAATGATGTATATCCGTTGTAACTTCCATAAAGTAATGAGAACGTGAGGTGTAGCGGTTGCGTCCTGGGCTTGCCACGCGGAGGACCTGAGGTCAATTCTGCTGAGAGCCACATCTTTTTTGTATAATACATTGGTACTTTTTGATGTTCTATTATATTAATTACTTACAATATATCATTAGTTTATTTATTAACGAGACTCTTTTTTTATCAATTAATATTTTTTTATTTTTTTGTTTAATGAATATAAATTATCACGATTTTCTTTTTTTGATTCGGCTGTTGTGTTGTGATGTTTGTGATTTATTTTTACAAAACGATTGACTATTTTAGTATTATCATAATTATCCTGGCGCCCCGGGAAATCCAATTCATTGTGTTGCATTTTTGAATTTGTCATAAATTACGTTTTTCTCGTAATTAATAAACATTGGAATTTAAATTAAATTATAAATTATGATATTTTTTCTTTCAATTTTTTTTTCTCCATAAACTTCACCACATATCGCTCACATAACGTCTCGGTCATTTCCTTCCAGAAACAACACACTAGTGATCCTCTTGCCGACTGACTTCCACAAAATTCAACAGATCCATTCCAAGTCTTCTCATCCTTTTGACACTAAAAACACTTGTCCACCCAGTTTTTTAGAAGACCTTGTTACATATAGACTTTGTTAGGTGGCATACAAAGAAAATAAAAAGAATGAAATGGTCCCTCCAGAAAGATTATTCATCCTTAAGACCTGGTCTAAAGTAAAACTCGGGCTAACTTGTTTTGTGCTTACCGGCCTCTAAGGTTTTCCGTTTAGATTTTAAATTCACACATGCAATATATACATGGAGTACTGCCAAATACATGACATGTCACGTCATAATTTAAACATCTATAATGATGTAACTTTTGTATGTAATGTATGTATGCATCAATACCAAAGCATGGTTAGGAGTTGAGTGAGTGGAATAAACGGATTTCCAAATTAACAGCTTAAATTTTTGGGACAAAAGGTCGGTTTTCCTTTTCATTCTGACATCGAATTAAGCTGAATATTGTACTATAGAGAGATATAAAAAATCTAAAAAAAATAAGAATCGAATTTGTTTGATTACAATATTTAATTGTTTTATTTGGATAAAAGCAAAGACAAGCGTGATCAAAATTCAGTCCAACCGTGCCGTAAGAATGGCGCCACACGCCCTGTATTATCTGGATACTCCTTAGCAACCTGCCTTCCAACATATTATCTTATCACGTATATATTTTGGTTTATTTTCACGGACCATAGTTCAATAATGTAAGCATATTTATACAAGGATATCAAAACTATGAATATTAAGGTCTAATATTTGTTCACCTATTGTTTTTATCCGTTATCGACATAATACACCAATGAAGGTTAAGAGGTTAACGGGTTCGCCGTCGGACAAATTTAAAACTGTCAAGCTTTCGTCAGGATTAGCTGACCAAATATCATAATATTAAGCAAAACATAGAGATTGCCACTGCTCTATTATAATCCTAATTTGGTAATTTGGGCTGCCCCTTGCCCGATGATTTGAGGTGCCCCTTTCTTGTGAAAGATTGGTGGCTCTGAAAAGATCCGTTCAGATGGATTGCCTCAACTGAACAGAGAGGGTGGCTCTAAACAAGCTCTAACAGTAGATTGTCGTTGGTAGATTATTTGAGTTTTCTTCATTTAGTAAATATACTCTCTAAATGTAAAAGAGTGGTTTTCAACTCTTTCAAGGAGTTAAACGCAGGACAACACGTTTTTGAGTGGAAAAACACTCTAAAAGGAGTGAAAGGGGATTTTATATGACAATGTTCCACTCTATTGAGAGTGAAAAATTAACTTTCACACTCATTTTAGAGTGGACATTTTCCACTCTAAAATCTAAAATGGGTTGTCCTGCGTTTTCCACTCTTTCCACTCGTTTTACATTTAAAGAGTATGTATCATGTACTGTATTGTATTTAAAGGGTGTAGGCTATTTACAGGCCTTATTGGCTTTCCAGCCTACTCCTCCATACGCTTTTGTTTGCTTTAAAGTTATTTTTGATGTAGTGTTTTTTATGGAAAAAACGTTGGCCACTGCCCTTGGTTCCAATGGAACGTTGGCCAGTACAACAAAAGAAGAAGAAGAGGCAGTCCATCTGAACGGCTCTTTTCAGAGACACCAATCTTTCACAAGAAAGGGGCATCTCAAATCATCGGGCAAGGGGCAGCCCAAATGATGATAATAATAGAGCAGTGGCAATCGCTATGATAATTTGGTCAGCTAATCCTGACGAAAGCTTGACAGTTTAAATTTGTCCGACGGCGAACCCGTTAAACTCTTAACCTTTATTGGTGCATTATGTCAATAACGGATAAAAAACATAGGTGAACACAAATATTAGACCTTAATATTCATCATATATTCCAATCATAGATTTGATATCCTTGTATAAATATGCTTACATTATTGAACTATAGTCCGTGAAAATAAACCAAAATATATACGTGATAAGATAATCTGTTAGAAGGCAGGTTGCTATAAGCATGATAAGGAGTATCCATACTCTGGCGCCATTCTTAAGGCACGGTTGGACTGAACTTTGATCACGCTTGTCTTTGTTTTTACCAGTCAGATAAATCGATCAGATATAGACCAAATAAACCAATTAAATGTTGTAATCAAACAAATTCGATTTTTATTTTATTTTTTTAATTTTTTTATCTCTCTGTAGTACAAAAACTTGGTCAGCAACCAAAGAAACTGAACAGAAACTTCTAGTAGCGCAGCGAGCCATGGAAAGGAGGATGTTAAACATAACAATACGAGACAAACAAAAGAACACAACCATTCGTAATAAAACTAAAGTAAAAGACATCATTGAAAAAATCAAGGAAATGAAATGGAGATGGGCAGGACATATCGCGAGACAAAACGATAATCGGTGGACAATAAGAACAACCGAGTGGCAACCCCGTACAGGCAAAAGGAGAAGAGGCAGGCAGAAACAAAGATGGAGAGACGAGTTAACCGAATACAGAGGAACGACATGGACAAGAGAAGCACAAGACAGACACAGATGGAAGATGCTGAAAGAGGGCTTCAGCCTACAGAGGCTGAAAAAGCCTAGGTAAAGGTAAAGGTAAAGTACAATATTCAGCTTAATTTTATGCCAGAATGAAAAGGAAAACCGACCTTTTGTCACAAAAACTTCAGCTGTTAATTTGGAAATCCGTTTATTCCACTCACTCAACTCCTAACCATGCTTTGGTATTGATGCATACATACAAGTTACATCCTTATAGATGTTTAAATTATGACGTGACATATCATGTATTTGGCAGTACTCCATGTGTATATTACATGTGTGATCTAAACGGAAAACCTTAGAGGCCGGTAAGCACAAAACAAGTTAGCCCGAATTTTACTTTAGACCAGGTCTTAAGGATGAATAATCCTTCTGGAAGGACCATTTCATTCTTGTATATTTTCTTTGTATGCCACCTAACAGTCTATGTAAAAATGGGGTCGCCTTATGAAGCTAATGTAACAATAAGATGTGCTTACTTGCTTGCTTAATTCGGGTCGTATCCCCGATCTACGATGGCTCTCCACACTCTTCTGTCGTTCATTGCTGTCTTTATTTTACTCGTCTCCAGTCCAGTATCTTGCTTGAGTAGATCGATAAATGTCAGAGCAGGTCGTACTGGCTTTCTTTTGCCATGTTTGGGGATCCAGTGCACCAGTTTGGATACTGGCTCCTTACTTCTGTAACAGTGGCCAGCAAACCTTGTTCGTCTCTTCCGGATCTTCTGGCTTATTTTGGGGAGGTCACCATACAGTTGGGTATTTGGTATATGTTGTTTCCAGTTGACATTGAGTACTGCTCTCAGCATTCTGGTGTAGCAGCCATCTAGCTCTTTCTGTAGCTTGGGGTAATGGTCCAAGCATCGCATCCATATAGCAGAACTGACTCCACCGTTGAGGCAAACAGGCGAAGTTTGAATTTCCGAGATAGAGTTGACTTCCATATTTTGTTCATTTTGCTACATGCTCTCCATGCTGCTGCTTTGCGTTGCTTAATGTCTTTTGCCGTACTCTCCATCCAGGCACCAACATATTTAAAATCTTGAACTTCCTCCAGCTTGTTGCCATCATTTGTCTGTATGGATCCCTTCTGGCTCTGGTTATATGACATAAACTTGGTCTTGCTAGCATTCATTTTGAGACCGATATTTGCTACTGAAGTCTTAACTCTTTGCAGCAGATTTTGTGCTTGATGAAATTTCTCTGACAACAATGCAATGTCAACGGCGAAGTCAAAGTCTGTCACCACCTCTGGCCCAATCCGTCTACTTCTACGACTGTCAAGATATAAACCAAGCTCTTCTTCTCTCCTCTCTATGGCTATCCTCAGGGCAAAGTCCACACAATCACAAACAGATACACTGCCGCCCATAAGTATTTCCCCCTCTGGAAGCTTGCAAGTTATCACTGTGTTGTCGACAAACTATTAAACCATCAGACCCAATTACCATTTCATTGTGTTCATTGTACATTTTATACCAATAAATTCATGTTTCCTATTCAGATTCATGATTTAAAAGCATTAAAATTTAAAATTCATGATTCTATCGAGCAAGTCAAAATTCCAATGTAAAATCGCCGTAGTAAATCACCTCATGAATATCAATTAGCTCATTATCGGCAGTGTAACGCTATGGGAATTTTCAACTGAGATCGACTGGTGATGGAAAACTTCATGTGCAGAAATTTATAAATGATAATTGGTATGCGCGGTTTATTGGAATACCTTCAGAAGGAACCATTGGGTCTGATGGTTTAATACTTTGTCGACAACACAGTGAGAACTTGCAAGCTTCCAGGGGGAGAAATACTTATGGGCGGCAGTGTATGGGGCGAGTGTGTCTCCCTGTAGAACTCCAGCCAATATTTCAAACTGTGCAGTCTCTCCGTCAGGTGATATGGTGATATTACCTTACCTTCAGGACCTTACGTATAGAGTTGTTGTGTAAAAGATGTATTACCTCTTATAAGGTTCATTAACAATGTAGAATGAGCTCAACAAAGCATAAAAGATTATAAACACAATTGGCTTACAAATTCCAAAAACAATTTGAACCTTGTATTATTCAGAAGTTACTGAGAATGCCTATTGGAAGTATTTTGGACCCTTAATACTTTCCATGCGGCAGGCGGCTGCAGACGACATTCCAAAATTTCACAAAATGTTTAAAAAATGTCACAATTATTGAATTTCATTACCATATTTGGAACCACCATGAGAAATGCATTGACATAAGTAAAAACATGCCTAGTATTGGTTCCGTAATACTTCAGATAGACCTTGCCATTTAGGAAAGTTTTCTGAAAAATCTGTTTCGTATATGGTAAAACTAATAGCCGCGTGGAAAGTGTTTTTAAGATTGATAGCTGGCTGAGTTATATATTATGTGGGTACACTACTAACCACCGATCTTGCTGAAAATGCCAGCAAGTGGCGGCACTACGAAGGGGAGTGGGGGGGGGGGGGGTGAATTCCCCCCCAACCCATCAGTCACAACCTCTAGCCCCAACTTCCCCCCCCCCCCATTCAGCTCAAGCCCCACCCATTTTGTCCCCTAAACAGTCGAAAATGTTGAGTTTAAAGTCAAATTACTTAAAATTAGCTTAAAATTGGTCTGAAATGTCCAATTTAGAACAATTTAAGCTAATTTCAGGCAATTTTTACAACAAGAGCCAACATTTTCCGGTGTGCATCCCCCCCTATTTTTTCTTCTTCTTGCGGCCACCACCCCCCAAAAAACACACACCACCCAATTGATACTGGTACGTGGTGCCGCATCCATGCCAGCAAGTGTGGTGAAGAACTCTTTGTAAATCAGAGTGTTGGCTCATTTGTTTTATGTTACGGCTTGATCCCGGGCTTGATTGAGGAAATCTCAAACCTTAGAACCATGCTCCTGAGGAAGAAATAACTTTTTGCACCCTGATGTAAACTTAGTACAAATTTCATTAAAAACAAAACTTTTGGTTGACTTTTTATCGGCTCAATTACAGCCTAGTAGTTAAAAGATGTGACTCCAGATGTATACAGTATATACTTACTATCATTATGAATGTGCCGAGGAATTCTGCCAGAAATTCTTTCGCTAATCCACCGCGTATCCTAAATTTGTTGGCAAGTTTATCTCTCCAAGTTTTACGAACCATTTTGCAATATTATGAAGTCAATGTTTAGTTGGAAGACGTCTTATACTCGATATACTCTTAGTTTGACTCAAAGATGGCGTTGTCAGGTCTCGTTGAACACATATTTATGATGCCACTGCGTTGTTTGACATGCGCGTGCGCAAAGGTGATATTTTGGTGCTCATCAACAAGTGTCAGAACTGACACCGAAGATGATTGGCGGCGGTAACTTTCCAACACAAATCAATCTTACAGTAAGAATGTGTTCCAAATTTAGTTACGTCACTGTGTGATATACTCCAAGCGTGATTTTCAAAATGCTTTAAGACAACATTGAACTACCCGTTATTCCCTTAAGTCAACTGCCAAACACGGTGTTCTTCCCGCCGGTTACGCAGAGTGTCTAAAAACTTAAAACACTGTTGTGTTTACAATGTTGTAGATTGTGGATCAACAGGCTGTAAAAACCATGACCAACGGGTTATGCACTTACTGATCATTTAATTGTCCTATGTATACACAAAGATGAGCAAGATAACAATTAATCATGAATTAAAAGCCAAAGGTCACGTGGTTAGGGGCGATGCCCCGGGAGCGATGCACTTACACTTACACTTAAGGTTTGATGGAAAAATTAGTTTAGGCTGTTAGCCTTTACGATTCCATATCCTATTTTGTTCCAATGTTTGTCAAGTCTATTTTTGAATGCATTCACTGTCTTAGCGTTGACCACGTCTGTAGGTAACTGGTTCCATTGGTTGATGACTCTCATCGTGAAGAAGTACTTCCTGCAGTTGAAGTTCTTGATAAGTGCGGGCTTGTAGACTTTCTTTTGATGTCCTCTTGTGGCGTGAGTTGCTTGGGCCAATGTGAAGAAGTCTGATGGGTCTACTTTGTCAAGCTCTTTCAATATCTTGAATGTTTCGATGAGGTCCCCTTTGATTCTACGCTTCTCTAGTGATATGATGCCTAGGCTTTTCATTCTGTTTTCATATGTAAGGTGTCTCAGTTGGGGTACCATCTTAGTTGCTCTCCTTTGTATTCTTTCCATGACGTTGATGTCCTTTCTAAGGTATGGGCACCAGGCTTGGACACAGTATTCTAGGTGTGGTCGGACGTACGATTTGTAGAGCACTTTGAAGCTGTTGTTGTCAAAATATGTAAATGTCCTCTTCACTACACGTAGACTGTTCATGGCTCTAACCGCTGCTTTCGCACACTGCTTGCTGGGCTTACAATCCTGGGTAAACAGTATTCCTAGGTCTTTTTCTTCCATGGTTTCGTCTAGCTGTATGTTGTTTAGTTGGTAGCTGGCTCCGGTGTTATTATGGCCTAGATGGATTTTCTTACACTTCTTAGCGTTGAATCTTAACAACCATTTGTCTGACCAGGAATGGAGGAGATCGAGATCTTCTTGTAGTTTGAGTCTGTCTTCGTCGTCATTGATATTGCGGTATAACTTGGTATCGTCTGCAAACATTAATATTTCGGAGCTTATGTTGTCTGGCATGTCATTAATGAAGAGAACAAATAACAGTGGTCTTAGAACAGAGCCTTGAGGAACGCCGCTGAGAACGTCTGCCCATTCTGAGTCTGTGCACCTGACACTCACTTTCTGTTTCCTGTTGGTAAGGATGTCTTCTATCCAGTGAAGTAGATTTCCTCCAATGCCATAAGCTCGTAGTGTATTTATAAGTCTTCTATGGGGTACTGTGTCGAATGCTTTCGCAAAGTCCAAGTAGATGATATCGATCCCGCTTCCTTCGTCTAGTCCGGCTGTTATTTTCTCTAAGCTGGTGAGAAGATTTGTGAGACAAGATCGACCTTTCATGAATCCATGCTGCTTGGTTGATAATAAGTCGTGTTTCTCAAGGAAGTTGATAATTTCGTCTTTTATAAGTGATTCCAGCACTTTACATGGTACAGAGGTGAGACTGACCGGCCTTGTGGTTTTCAGCCTTCGTTCTTGAACATTTTTTGAAGATGGGTGTCACTCTGGCTTTCTTCCAGTCTTCAGGTAGCTTCTTTCAGCGATGCTTTGAAGATGAGGTGGAGCGGTACTGAAAGCTCTTCTGCACACTCTCTAAGGACATTTGGATAAACACCGTCCATGCCTGGTGATTTATCAGGTTTGAGTTCCCGTAACTTCTTGGCTACATCTTCTGTTGTAAAATGTGTTTCTTCAATACGTTGGTCTCCTTTGGTCATTGTTTCAAGCAGAGGGGTTTCACCAGATTCTTCCTTTGTGAATACGGACTTGAAGAAATTGCTGAGGATGTCTGCGGCTTCTTTATCTGTGTCTGTCAGGTTTCCATCCTCGTTTTCTAGTTGGAAGATTCCAGATTTCACCTTCTGCTTGTCTCTCATGTACTTGTACAGTGGTTTAGGGTTGGTGTTGAAGTCCTTCATAAGCTTCTTTTCAAAGTCTTATTGGGCTTTCCTCACTGTTTGCTTGGTTTTGTTTTTTTGCTCTTTGTAGTCAACATAGTCTTTGTATCGTTTGGTGTTTCTGTATTTCTTATACAGGTCGAACTTTCTCTTTACTGATTTTCGGACTTTGGATTTCATCCATGGTAGTTTCTTCCTCGGTCCTTTTTTTTCTGTTCGGTATGTATTTGTCGGTGCCTTCGCGGTAATGATTAGTGAATTGTATCCACATTTGGTTGGAATCTAAATCCTCGTGTAGAGTCTCCTTCCAATTCACGGACTTAAAGGCTGACTTGAGGCCATCATAATCTCCCTTGTTGTAGTTTTTGGTTAAACATTCACTTTTTTCAGGTAATTCTAGATTGTAGATCAGGGTGAAATGAAGTACATCGTGGTCGCTCTTTCCCAAATGTGATGAGTGGTTAATCTGGTCGATGAACATATCGTCATTTGATAATATCAAGTCAAGAGTTGAAGACTTTTGTCCAGTTCTGTGTCTTGTAGGTTTTTCTACATGTTGAACGAGGAAGAGATCCTGAGTCATGTCAAAAAAGACTTGTTGATCAGAAAATGGACCAGCGTCGACATTATATTCGTTCCAATTGATTTCTGGGAAGTTGAAGTCTCCCATGATGAGCAGGTGTGTGATACCTCTGACTGCTATACTTGCTCTGATTTGGTCAAATATCTTATGGTTATTTGATGAACTGCTGCTGGTGCTTCGGTAACATAGTCCGAGTAATAGTGTGTGTTCAGTTTTACCTGACACCATATGGTGTCTGCAGCTTCAATGCAGTTTATCCCATTATATTGGACAGCGTTGAGTGAATTATGGATGTAGAGGAGCACTCCACCTCCTGAAACATCATTTTTTCTGTCTACCCTGAACAGATTGTAATTGTTGAGTGCAACTTCGCCTTCCAGAACACTGCTGTTTGTCCACGATTCAGTTACTCCAATCACCTGAGGTTTAAGGAGCTCTATATTTGTTGTAAATTCGTGGTCTTTTGTTCATAATACTTTGAGCGTTTGTGTAAAACATACCATTTATGGTACTAGAAATTGATGGTGCTCGATAGTTCCGACTAGACTCTTCTTGTGTAGTGGACTTTCCATCAGTAGTGGTGTTCCCTGTCGGCGTACCTTGCGTAGGGGTTGGTGCTTTGGTGCGTGCTGGAACTCTGGGCTCTTCTTGCGTAGAGAGATGTTGTGCTGATTGACGGCTTCTGCTAGACTCTTCTTGTGTAGCAGATACACTGTCAATACGGGTGCGGTCTCTAGGCGTGGCCGGCGTAGAGTTTTCAGGTGTGTTATGCAGAGGTTGGTTTCTAGGCTTTTCTTGCGTAGATAGTAGTGGTGCGAGAGTGTTGGGTGCAGTCTTGCGGGCAATATTGTTGTACTGATATTTATAATTAATCGTCTGCAGTGTTGCGTTGGTTCCGAAAAGTCTGACCCACCTTAACGATCTTTCCATTTCTGATGATTATATTTTCTTCACCATTGTCCCGTCTTTCTTTGAGTTCTTTTCTTAGTTTTCTGTTCTCCTCGCGCTCTTGGTAGGTTAAGTCTGGTGAGATGAATACTTTCTTGTAGTTTTCATTTGCACTTTCTTTCAGCTTCTTTGCTCTGTTAAGGGCCTGTTTCTTTGTATCCACTCTACTAAGCTTAATTTTTAAAAGCCTCGGCCTTTCTCTGTCTTCCGGTTTTTTTCCTAGTCTGAAAGCTTGCTCAACATCAGTGTTGCCAATTTGAACGTCTAAGTGCTGAAGGATTCTCTTCACTTGATTCTGGTCTTCCTCTTTCCTAATTTCGATGTTGTCACTCTCTAATTCAGGATTGTTATGGAATATGAGATTGCATTGACGGTCTTCCTTTTCTTTTTGTTCACCTAGATAATCTTTCACCTTTTCTTCAATGATTTTCTCAACGCTTGATGCCCATGACTGTTTGGTCATGTAAGAGGGTGCCTGACTACAGGGCTACTTGGCAGTGATGAAACGTTTCATTCAGCCTGATTCAGCTTGTTATTTATGTTTATCCCACAATCCATTGGGCTATTCCAGTTTACCCCGCCCCCCCCCCCCCCCCCCCCCTATGGAATACAAAACCGTAATCTTCCCCGCAGGGAGTGTATAGATTTCAAATGGAGTTACCCATTCATATAATTTGAAATTCACACTCACTGTGGGGAAAATTAATGCCTTCCACAGGGGGTGTATGGATTTCAAATTGAATATCCCAGTATGCTGTTTCATAACACTATATAGTCTGGTATGTTGGCGATCCTCATGGGGAGCGTCATTCATCGTATACGTTTCGCATTGGATATCCCTCTTAACCAGGTGCACATATACGGCAACCAATATGTTAAAAGAGGTTTTTTTACATTTTAATTGGACTCATTTTACGACGTGACAAGAATCCTCATGGGAAGCGTCATTCAATTATTTGCTATGATCTATTTTGTCTTTCTCCCGGGACCGTAGTGACGTAACAGGCGCAGCATTTACGCACGCGTATGTATCTTCCGTCTTTCTACGCTCGTATGTATACGCCAGCGCCCCGAGTAGGCGCGCGACTATGTGCTGCAATTAGTAGAAATACGCAGTTACGTCACATCTCGAGATGGATAAATAGACTATAATCGCCCCGCAATGATAAACTATTGTCTATCACGCATGCGCCGCATGCCCCGCATTACCCCGCATTACCCGCATGCCCCGCATGACCCGCATGCCCCGCATTACCCGCATGCCCCGCAATACCCGCATGCACCCCCCGCATGCACCACCCGCCCCCCCCCCCCCCCCCCCCACCACCACCACCTCTGAAACAGAAAAATAGATGTAGAATAAATGTACATGTAGAATACATGTTATGGATGGGGCGGCTGCGGACTTGATAGTACGGGCAGCCAAAAGCTTGAAGTCGAAACAAAAGGTTATTTTTATAGGCCCATTTAAGGCCCTTATTCTAATCAATTATAAACATACTATTTGAGCATTTATAATATAATCACTAGATCTTTTCACCATCATAAGCTATGGATGGAGCTAATTATGTTGAGAAGATATCCTTCCTTTAATATCATTGGCTGTTTGTAGCGCCTATCTTTTTGGCCGGTTTACCTCAGAAAACTCAAATAAATAACAGAATTAATATATTATAAAAATCGTTATAATCTGTGAAATCTAATACAAAATAAAACCTCCACACCCGTAAATAAATAAATAAATAAAGAGGTGTGCATGCCATCGGATGTAGGATAGCAGTCAATCAACAGTTGACAACATCTGTATGCGTCACACCATATTTCGCGCCACAGCTCATGTCAGCTTAGGTCAGGTCGTGTCATGTCAGCTTAGGTCAGGTCATGTCAGCTTAGATCAGGTCAACTTACATCCGGTATCAAAGTATACAATGCAACAGAGCATAAATTACCAAATATTGAATTATAAATATAGTGCCTCCCGAGTGTTGTACAACCATGAAAATTTCAATCCTAAGTATGTGTATCATATATAATCAAAATAGCTTTGTTTTAAAGTTCCCTGTGTTGTCTTTGTATGATTATCAGCATTGTTATATTTCTTATTAAACGTGATTTTGGATTGGCCAATACTTGATTATCCATACACGCTAATCCAACCAGCTACTGGCTACTTGTTTTTATGGCCTTGACTATTTAGACTTACTATAGGCCTTATGGTGGTACCTGTATGTACAGGATTGCATGTCAGCACACGGTCACCTAAAGTAACATACACCATTATGCTTATAACCCTTGACTGCACACTGCATACTGCACCCTGCTGAATGGCATTTCTTGTAGCGCGGATTTCAAAACATTGGTCCCTTAGCGTGAGCATGTCCTTGAAGATTGCTTCTATTGTTTGCGTGCATGGCTGGACAAATATTAATAGACTTTTGTCAAGTCTGTGCACAGTTGTACAGTTGTATGAAATGCATTGTTATTGTAAGAAAAGTTGCAAAATTAATGTATCTAAAGTTTTGATTAATGTTACAGAAAAACACAAATGAAATTGAGAAATGTGGATTGACCATTTTATGAAGCATAATTTAACCCTTCTGGTATGAACGCAGACAACAATATGACCTACAAATGAGGACCAAGGAAAAAGGGCTGTGTTGAGCCCGATACGCCCGGGTGAACAATAAAGCAAAAAAGCGTGGGTCTGCAAATCCGAACTTTGGATTGGTCAAAAGGAATAAGACAAAGGCCGTCTGAAAAGCCTGGGGGAAAGCACTGGCACCCCTGGTGCTTGTCAACAACTCAGAATTATGTTAGACAGGCTAAATAATTCCTTTATTAATTTGAAACCTGACATAACTTAATTGGGCATACAAAAAGTGGTTCAAAATTATTCCATTTAACGCCCAATTAATTGATTAATTACACGCATAAATTAATTACACAGCAAACATGTTAACGAATGGCTTGACAGATTTGTGTGGCTAACCATAAACATCTTTCTCTGTGATATTAGTGTTTATTGCATGTTTTATTCATGAGAAAAATACAAAAACACCATTTGTGGTTTAAAAAATATACCAAATGCTTGGACCATTGTTTTGAGCACATCTTTACCTTTAATTTGATACCTTGCAAGTCTGGTTTGGATACATAGTAATACTTACTAATGTCCACGAGTTTGGTCATTAATTAAGCTTAATTAAGACAGATTTTGGCTTATTTTAAAAAGTAAAAATAATTGTTAACTTTTTCTCAGACAGAATTGTTGACAATGATGGGAACTTCATATCCTGTGAATTTGGTGTTAATGGCATGTATAGTTTTTGCTGGAAAATACAAAAAGCAAATTGTTAATGTATTTCTTTATAATATGCTAATTATATTCAAATAAGGTCAAACTATTTTTTTCTCATTGACATTGAATCACCAAGCTGTATTCTATAATATGATCATGTCTCCTTACATATATGTTACTTTTTGAATTAGAGCGTAATTTCAATAACATGCACTTTTGGTAATTTATGCTCTGTTGCACTGTTGTAATATTAGCATTGAGAACAGACACTATATATACAAAACGCAACCATTGGAAGTGTGGAAAATGTTTAAAATATCACCTAATTTCCAGAAGATTTCATACTCAATTTCATAATCACATTATCTTCTTGAAACGTTGCGATTAGAAGGATTACAGAAAATAAGATTTCAATAAATTCCGAGTGTCAAAAATTCTGATTTTGACAGTAATGCTTTGGAAACAACACATCTGCAAGGGTTATTCTAAAGTTTCATCCGGGGTTTCACCTTACTGAATGACATGCTAATTGGCTTATATAATCAATATAATGAAGAAATCGCAATGATTGTCAAATATATCATCTTTTAATTGAGTTTGGTATAAGTCCAGAAAATTGATTTGATTAATATAAACCAAAATAATAAGAAAATACAGTCATTTCTATTACGCCGATTGACAACTTCCTGATATAATGTAAGTTGAAGTGTCAAAAGGAATGTTCATTAGCGATTTGAGAGTTCTAGGTTTAAATCGTTTAAATGTCGTGTTAACAGACACTTTCTCTACAACTCTTCAGAGTATGTTGGCTAAGCTCTCTCGATGTATCAATGACCTCCAGATATTATTTTCGTCTTATTTGTTGGGCTATACCAGTAGAAATACATACACCCTATACCCTATGGAAGACATGACCTTAATCTTCCACACAGTGAGTGTATATTTCAAAATGTAGTAATCCCATTTGAAATTCACACTCTCTGTGGAGAAGATTTAAGGTAATCCCATAGGGAGTGTATGAATTTCAAATGGAATAGCCCATTAACATGTGATTGTGACAGGTTATTCATAAAATATTGAAATGTATATATATACATTGATATATAATATATATGCGAATATAATCATAATAAAAATATACAAAATATAGTGAAAATAGTATCGTTAATGGATCAACATTGATAGTAGTTACACAGATTCACCAGTGATGTTTATTACTTATTCATATTCACCTCTTGGTGGACAGTTTCGAAGAAATAAACATCAAGAACCAAACACTTGCAAATGATGTCGTTAATCAAGTTTTCTGCAGCAACTGCAAAAGAAGACTAGTTTGCTATCGGAAGTTGAGTCGTTTTTATTTGACCCCGAGCAAGCGATCAGCGCTCAGTATCTTTTTCGCGCGGTTTTTGTCGGATTATCGGGGTTGAGTCTATTGGTATCGGTCATTCCGTCTCTGGCTTCATACGGGTCAGGTTTGACATGTTTGATGACGTTAATTGTACTCCAAGTTCGATCGGCATTGCATAGATGCGCACACACTTGGTATGAATTCATTTTAAGCATAGGTCCTTCATGGATCTATGTTTTGAGTTACCATGGTATTGCGTCATCGAATTGTGCTTGGATTATTAGAGTTAATAATTTAATTTTTTTATTTTTATAGAAAATTGTTTAAGAAGAAAATTCAAGAAAATAAGTTTAGTTGTGCTTACGAGAAACGAGAAAAATTAATGCACTCAGCACAGATGTTGTTACTCTAATAATATCCCTGTCCTTTAAGAAGTCGTAGCATTCTTTACATCAACATCAGCACACGTTTATTGATTTTTTAAATTTCTCATGCAACAACACATCGTCACCCTACGCTCATTTTTTCTAGAGTTTTGATTAAACACACAAAAACCCATGTTTCATGCACAAAAGATAAACATGTTTACTAACCATATCTTTGGAGAAAAACACCTGGTTGAGAGATAATTAAACCTCTAACTTACAGTGGTTACCAATACGTAACATATAAAAGTGACTTACACTGCAAAAAGGTTGCTTAAATATTTACTCAACATGTTACACAACGTTGTTCAAGTATGCAACCGCTCAACTGTTGAGTAAAATTTGCCCAACACCGTTGGATAACATGTTTTCACCAACAGTTGAACAATTCTAGTTACTCAAAAGTTGGGCAATTATATTCACTCAACAGTTGTTCAAGTATGCATCAGCTCAACTGTTGAGCATTTTTTAACCATTTGTTGAGTGTTTTATTGTATATTGGTTGTGGGCTTTTATTTAGTGATTTGTTGGGTATTTTAGACCTATACGAACATGACGAAATAAGCTTATTACATGGACTACCACAGAGATTTAGACCGATCACATCATCTTCTTGACAGACCAAGCTTCAAACATTCAACTCACAAAACGCCTGTCAGATGTCACAAACGCTGATATTGATGCGGATTCACCGTTTTATTTACCAGATTATAATATATCCAGATCCAGAGATCTCAGCTCGTGCAAACAGTTGCTCGTGCACAAGACGCCATAATGACTTGAAATTGGCTTTTTTTGGACAACAGTTGCCTAAAATTCACATGTGCGTAACTTGCATCAACTGTTGCGTGATTTTTCTCAATGCTCATGCAACAGTTGCCAAAGTGGAATATTTTTACGCAACATATTTTAGCAACAGAAACAGTTTCCACCAACATTTAAAGGACATTGTTTTCGACGGATTGCTCAACGCTGGGGATTTTTTACTTTTATACAACGCCTAACTTTCTACATATATTGAATGAATTTTTAATCAACACGTCAACCAACGGATGATAAAAGTACTTTAGCAACGTATTTTTAGCAACCTTTTTGCAGTGTAGGCAAAATGTCTTTTATCAACTGTTAAATTGACAGTAATGCTTTGGAAACAACTAAATTGGGCTAAAAATGGAGCAAAGCAGTTTTCGTAGCAGAGTGACCACATGCACTTATTGCCTTACAGGGTATACAGAACTTCAGGTATTACTTCTGTATGGAAGGCCTGTCAAGGCTTACGATTGTAACAACGAATTATATTGATCCTCCTCCATGACCTCTATTTGAAACGGGATGACATTCCTGCAGGTTCGCCATACAGTCAAATAACTCGGCCTGCCCTACTTGATGGTAGTCTTTGTTAAAGAATCGTTTTTGTCACTGAAACAGAGAGCGCGGAGCGCGACCATCGAGCGCCAAAGGCGTGAGAATGTCCGCCCGCTCGTCTTTCGCCGGACAGAGGTTCCGCGTAGCGGCTATGGTTTCCCGCGGTAGTTCCCAGTTCTTTTGTTATGGATGACGCTGTTACACGGTATGTAACACAGACTTGATGGTAAAATAATATTCTTATTGATACCGTTAATATTACAATTATCATTAAAGTTTTAACCATAATATATATTGTCTTGCATAGTGTCATCAACTTCATGATCGTGTCATCTGAATCAGCCACTGCAGACTGATGTGTGGTTTCCTACGCATACTATTTCCTACGTATTGAGCGATTCACCGTTCTGTGGTTTTCCCTCTTTCGATGCGAAGTTTTCCATTCCTAAGAATAAGGAAGTAGAGTGAATAGTGTTCATTGACTAACTGATCTCTCACATGTATCATGTATGATGAAATGAGAGAATGATTGACTAACTGATCACTCACATGTATCCTGCATGATGAAATAAGAGAATGATTTAAGTAGTGTTCATTGACTAATTGATCTCTCACATGTATCCTGTATGATGAAATGAGAGAATGATGTATGGAAGGATGAAAGGTGAAGGATGAACATTAGTTGGTTATTGATTGACATGAAGGGTATTGGTACGACGTTATGTAATGTTTTATTAGTACACCTTTCTACTCCGTGTCTGCATATTTACATTTCGTTTAGGCTCTTTCCATTATACGTTAAGCAATTAACATTAAATGAGTCTCCTGATACAAAAACTGAATGCCTACCGACTAAGTTCAGCAAATTAAATTATGTGTTACCATGATGATATATAACTAAGTAATCATACATATCTACCAATAATAACCATATAGTGATGTAAAACTAACGATTATGAGGTAAAACTGACATTTGTCATTCAGTAATTGTACCTCGAACATTTGTCGAACGTGAGTGAACTGTGAGGGTATCTATATTTTGGATTCATTTAGGGTTGGCAAGCCTGTGACAGATCCTAAACATGCTAAGGTCTGAAGGTAGATTGCGTTGCACCATCTTGCTGGTGGCAACCAATGCCCACATCTTCATCTGGACACAGATGTGAGTTTTAGAATGTGGAATTCTAACAGACACGACAACTTGATGGATGTGGGGTAACACTGGCGATAGAATCAGGCAAACGGGAGGTTAATGAGTAAAAGTTATGAGATAAATTGACGGTTATGGGGTAGACTGACAACTGTTTTTGAAGTATTAAACCGATAATTAGGACAATTAGTATACTTTAGGTCCCACATACTGGTATACAGTAACTAGTATCGTTCAATACTGGAACATAAAAGTTGCCAGTATCGGTCGATCCTGGAACGCCAAATTGTGTGAAAGAATCGAGCGATACTGGAATGTTTTTATGTTCCAGTATCGGGTGATACTGGAATACATGAGATTGGATCAAGACTATTCTTTTCTCATGTCTGAAGGCTGACAGCAAAATGTTTAACGTTATTTGTTGGGAGTGGCTGTTTTTAATAATAATTCAACCAGCATGCTTATATAGGCTTTTTAAGCCTGGCCCGAGCAATTTGCTTGGGTCTGGTCCCTTCAGGACCCAAGCGTGTGTCTGTACGGACCGACCGTGTAAACATGCTGCCATGTAGTGATTTGTACAGTATTGAACGATACTACATAATTGTGTTCTTATCGCCCACTGGAACATTTTATATGTGCCAGTATCGTCCGATACTGGAACACTGACTTTGTACCAGTATCGAACGATACGATTGGCAAGCCTGTGACAGCTCCTAAATCGAACGATACTGGGTGTTCCAGTATCGGATACTAGTAGTACAGTCCAGACTCTGGGACTTAAGCACACTTTTTACCGACATTCATGTTTGTGACAAATGTAATTTGTAAAACGGATGGTTATGATGTAGAGCTGACGGATATGAGGTCAAAACTGACGATCATAAGGTTTAAAAACTAAAGATTTGTTGTCACAATGGATGAGATCGCCGAAGATTGAGCACTTTAGACCTTTTATTGTGTTTATAATTAAGCTAAATATCTTGAAATCGTTGTTAAGTAATGTTCAAAATCAATTACTTCAGCATTTGTACATGGTCTGTTAATTTAACTTACAGTCCTTTCGGTTGACACGCGGGCAAACGTTGAATTTTATACAAGTATCGATCGTACATTAACCATTTTCACACAAAGCACTATGATGTTGTTGGGGGTATATCCTTGTTCTTGAACTTGATGTTCCTGGGTCCGTATCTGTGGATTAGTATATGTTGTTGGACATGTTGAATTTAAATGCTTGGATCGTCTATTGTTTATACGTTTAGGTAGATGATTCCAGCTGTGCTATCACTTACCGTAACTTTCCATCATTTCCGCTACTGGAGGTTCTTCTGGTGCATGATGTAACTCGACCAACGTAATATAAAATACTGCTCCTGAAATGGCTCCGATAATCGGACCCACGATTGGAACCCACCACCACCACATACCATTTGGTCTGTCAAGAGAAACGTGTATTAAAATTTTAAATAAATAACCTTATTAGCTGTGTAATTATACCTACATGTCTATTTTATCGAGCCTAAACGTATCGAATCTCGATACATTCTCGATCGTGTATAAATCATGTAAATGGAATTATTCCCTTAGCAAAATCAACAATCAAGTGTTTGCGTAACAAACATTCCGATGACAAATTAATTTATGAGAAAAATATTGTAGTAAATGAACTGAGAACAGAGTTTAAAACCTAAAATAATATTGACCTAATTGCTCAAATAAGTCTGGAACGTGTTTTTTTACAGTTGAATCGCTGATGCGAGCTATCCTGTAATATTCTCTACGTATAATTTTTGGTGAATTATTAAACTGTGGCAAATATTTATGTTCATATTTCATTTCGTAAAAATCCCAAAGACACCTAAAATAATCAAATCCCTCTTACACCCAGACTTCATGTCCGTAACCAACTACGTATGTCCATAATCTCGGCCCGAAATCTCTGGCGGGATTGATGGCATAGCCACAATTGTAGCCAAAACTCATCCCGATGGCTGTGACACTAAGACCGATGATGAACGGCTCCATACCACTGGGTGGACTGCAGTTTCGTTTATCTATGACTGCCATGATACAAATCAGAAGTAAAGCAGTGCCAAATATCTGTAAGAATTAATCACAAAATATGATTTCAAAAATCAGTTTTTCAGAGCAATTTCAAAGAACATTTTATTAGATTATATCAAATAATCATGATTGACTGAAGGAAGTCGAGAAGAAATGAACACTGTTGTATGCGAGAGACTGATGAATGCACAACTTAGTGCATTTATGTCAGGTATGCATACTTTTACAAACTAGTTTGTCCACACTAACAGTTATTGGGAAATATTCTCGAAAGTTCAACACGTGTTTAGCCAAAGTATCATTTTGGATGTTCCTTAAAACATCTCGATTCTCCGAAAGAGCTTTCAATTGTTGTCTATAGTGTTTGAAAGAAGAATATTCCAGGTATCAGAAGCAATTGCTGAAACTACAAGGTCTCACCATAGTCCATGGTCCTGGCTTTACAAGGATCATCAAAATCTGCATGTAATGTGTATTGTTTGACTCGCAATTGTCAGCAGATTGTACAAGCTTACTATTCATTCTTCATTTTAGATACATGTGACGTTGAGGTAAGTTGAGAGGAGATGACACACGATACAAGAGAAATTATTATGAACACAAGTTTGACTTGACCAGTGACAAGGAGGCAATAACACCCATTCAACTTTGATCTAAACTTTTCAAAAAAAAGTTTAGCAATCACGTGTTTCGGTGTTCAGTCACTTGCGTGATAATCTGGGGCGGTCAGTCTGGATGTGCCAAAAATTAAAACTTGTTTGTCCTCAAATGGTCAACGAAATGTATTGACAGAGTTAATTGACATAATATTTAAAACAACCTTTTCAGGAGTTTCCATTAAAGTCATTGTCTCACTGTCATTTCTGGTCGATTCAAATTCCGCCCTTTAATCGTGCCTGTGTCATCTCATATCAACGTACACCATTTACATAGAAAAATATACATTATGTATGTATTTTCAAGTTACCTGATCTCCAAGTCCATTCCAAATTGAAAGATAATCTTGTGGATATGTAGCAAAAATACCAGCCGTTCCATTTTCACCTAAAACTTTCCGTACACCGCCGTCAAATGCATTTATTGAATCTGGTAATAGAGGATACACATTGTAATTGTAGAATGAAAAACTGTAGCACTTGTTAAAATGAACATTAGTTAAGTCATCGTATGTATCTGGGTTTTTTTACAAGTTCATACATGGAAACGCAATAATGTTGAAAAGTCACCCTACATATTCTTCGTTTTCAAAAATTCAGGAAAAATACTTCTTGTACAAAATTGGTAATTTTTTTCATTGTTAATGAGAGTAGACATACTTCTTTATACGTGGTGATGTTTTCACGATAATATCATATTCCACGCCAGATTTACAACATATTTACGAAAATACGCTAAATTCAAAGTGTTCCAAGTTTGGTGGTTGATGTTAACACTACTGTATTATTAGTTATTCATACAACACAAGACACTGTATAACTGTTGGAATTTATACCAAATTAACATGTTTTTTTGTTGAATCTCTGATAAATAAAACGATATTGCATGCAAAGTATTTAAATATATTATAACATAACTCAGTATTGCACAAACATATTCATAAAAATGGACTATGCACTTGGCCTGGTAAGTTGTCAAAGCACAAACTGTTTAAAGATATAAGATCTGTTTTCTCTCAGACTTCTCTCATATCAGTTCGATTAAAATAGCCTGTTTCAAAATACTTTGGTCAACGTTTTGTTAACACTCAATCATGTTTGTTATAGGCTATCTCTAATTGCACGAAAACTATTAAAAACATAACCGCAAAGACAATAGAATCTCTTGTCCTATTGTAAGTGCTGTGAATACCAACACGCCTTTGATTGACTTATTCAAAAGGCGCGCATTAAACTGTTACATCCATAGGGATCCCTGAGATAAGTTGGAACAGATTTTATTTCACAGAATTTGAAAAAATGCACATATCTCCCGTTCCGAATAACCCATGTGAATGAAATAAAATTAAGGTTATAGCTAGTAATGCCACCTTGCTAGGCAAGTCATTAAATATATTAATCTTTGCATTTTAACTGGTTTAAAAATCGGTGAAATCGGGACCTGACTATTTTGACTCACCCTGTATATCATTTTTAATGCTCTGGAAAATCAGAACGTCACAGATTATCTCTGTTTTGACACATTCTGATATTCTACAGCCTTTCCAATGCAGCAGTTCCAATTTCACAAAATGTTTCAAAAATGTCAAAAGTATTGAATTTCATCACCGTATTTTTAATCACCATGAGAAGTGCATTATAATAAGTACAAACATGCCTTGTATTGGTTCAGTTATCCTTGAGATAGACTTGGGAAAGGTTTCTGAAAAATCTGTTTTGTGGAAAGTGTTAATCAAAATGGTCAATTCTCATCATTTTACATCAGTAGTAGTGTTATTGTAGTTCCGTACTTAAGACATTACCATCTTGCTTAAAAGTTACTTACCAAAGTAAACTCCATATACACAACCCGCAGCAAGAAAAGCACCCAAAAATTGGGCAGTTATAAAAATTGGAACCTTAAACCACGGAAATCGCCCAATTGTGGCAAATGCTAACGTTACTGCTGGGTTTATATGAGCACCTTAAGAAAACGAAAAGAAATCAAAACAAATATGGTAATAAGGCATTTTTGCTACACGTCCGTTGTGCATTGCTACTTGGAATTGTGAGAGGTAGACAAAGAAAACAACTTCATCCCATTAGTGATTGACTTGAACTCTATTATCAGCCGTTTGTCAGCGTTAGGATTAGTCTATAATAACCAGTACCATGCCTCGAGGACTAAGGCCACAATGCGTTATTACGCTCATTACCAAAAATGGCATCTATCTCACGCTCTATTTGAAGTATATCTTCAATTTATTTCTGTGCCCCCAATTTCAATTTGTTGAACCTTTAATCCATCGCAATGCAATTCTGTACAATGACAGAATTGTATCTACCGTACTACGTTCATAGAATGATAGAAGCAGTGAACGATTTGCATGCAGAATACACAAAAATGTCCATGGGTCTGTCAAAATGTTCGAACCAAGCTATCCCATATTAGTAACAACACTTACAGCTTACACGGAAAACTATACGCCAAATTTCGAGGCGATTCATATGAATACTCCTCTTCCCGCTCCTTACCCCGATATTTCCGTTATGGTACCTATTACACTACTTAATTGTCTCACTTACCAGATACCCCTGAGCTGACGTAGACTCCAAATGCCACAGCTAATCCCCAGCACCAATTAATTGTTATAAAACCTCCCTTAGCCTCTCTGCTTAAAACTACTTGGGCAACAGAGCCGTCACCAAAAGCCTATAAATGAGAGTGTTTAAACAAAAAAAGGCAAAACATTTAATATCACATTTTAACATGGATCCTACAATGTATCCAACTGTTTTACATAGGCCTATAGTGCTTGTATTATTTTCCAACTTGAGGTTTGAACGTGGTCTTCAAGTTGAGCAGTGGCGGCACCAGCATCAACATTTGAGGGGGGACGGGGGGGGGGGGGGGGGGGGGCGGGGGGCAAGAAAAACTGTTGGGAGCAAAATGCGCGCGAAACGCGCGAAAACTTGTGGCTTTTATTGTAAAAATTGCCTGAAATTAGATTAATTTGTTCTAAATCAGACATTTCAATATCTTACACCAAGGATACACCGAAATGACATTTCAGACCAATTTTAAATTAGTTTTAAGACATTCATTACCACAAACAATGATCACATGCACGTATTTCCATAAATAAAAACTAAACAACGAATGGAATCTTGGACCTTGACATCATTTTGTCGTTGTGGGGGAACTGTTACCAGAGACTATCCCTGGACCAGAGCTTTTAGAGTCACGCAACATGCGCAAAGGGTCTTACGTAACTCTCAAGGGGTTTCCTTTATATTTAAGAATCACACATGTAATACATGGAGTACTGTCAAATACACGACATGTCCAGTGGCGGATCCAGGAAAATTTTAGGGGGGGGCCCAAATTTTTTTTGCCGGTAGCATCCAAGCGGTGCGCAGCACCACCCTCCGAGCTATGCTCGGACAGGGGGGTGTCTGAGGGGTGATGTGCCCCCCTCAGAAGTAGAATTTTTTTCAATTTTCGAACTCATTTGGTGCGATCTGGTGTATACTTTTGACCAACATTTTATAAAAAAGCCACCTCTTCATTTCCAATAAATATTTTGATTTTTATCAATGAAAGAAGTTGAGCATAATTATATACCAATATATTTTTTATTTAAGTATAGATGATTTGAAAGCTCGAACAGGGGGGAGTCTGAGGGGGGATGTGCCCCCCTCAGAAGTAGAATTTTTTTCAATTTTCGAACTCATTTGGTACGATCTGGTGTATACTTTTGACCAACATTTTATCGAAAAGCCACCTCTTCATTTCCAATAAATATTTTGTTTTTTATCAATGCACGGAAGAAGTTGAGCATATTATACTGATATATTTTTGATTTAAGTATAGATGATTTAAAAGCTCGAACAGGGGGAGTCTGAGGGGTGATGTGCCCCCCCCCCTCTCTCTCTCTCTTACTAGCTTCTTCCTCTCTTTTTTTTTCTTCTTTTTTTTCTTTTTTTTTCCCTTTTTTTTTTTTTTTGGTAGAGGGGGGGGGGGGGGCCCGGGCCCGTCGTGCCCCCCCCCCCCCCCCCCCCCCCCGTATCCGCGCCTGGACATGTCACATCATAATTTAAAAATCTCAAATTCTACAATAATGTAACTTGTAATGGACAACTTCACCGATCGTAATGATTTGTTTTAATTGATAATTACATGTATGCGTCAATACCAAAGCATGGTTTGGAGTTGAGTGAGTGGAATAAACGGTATTTCCAAATTACCAGCTTAAAGGTATATTATGCAGACGACGCTGGACACGGGCGTATCCACGAATATTCAGGTTAAAATATGCGAACGAGGTTACGTGATTAAGTGAATGGGACGAACGCTTAACAACGGTTTAAATTCAAAAAATGATACTGACACTGCGGGTGGTTAGCCACCCACAACGGTTTTGGATTGGAACATTTTCTTCTAACCTATGATGAATTTTCCAAAATGATTAGATCAACATTCGCGATTACGTGTTATTCCAATACGAATTCAAAATTTAGGTTTTCGCGTGTCCATCGTCGTCTGATATTATGTGATCTTTCCAGGGAACGCCCTCAACCTCAAAAAAAATTGAAAGCAGATTTTCTTGCAGATTTGCATTTCTGATCATAAATCGTACATACATTCCAAGTTACAAGCTAAATTCACTCTAAAACCATGATTTTAACCATGTAATTAGGAATCGTATCACTCTGTAACTTGGAATGTATGTACGATTTATGATCAGAAATGTAAATCTGCAAGAAAATCTACTTTCTAAAAAAAATCATTAATAGAGGGCGCTCTCTGGAAAAGATCACATAATATGCCTTTAAGTTTTTGTGACAAAAGATGAACATATTTGGTCGGTTTTTTCTTCTTTCTGGCATAAAAGTAAGCTGAATATTGTAAAAAATTGTACTACAGAGATTAACAAAAATCGAATTTGTTTGATTACAAATACAATATTGAATTGATTTAATTGGTCTGTATCTGATCACTAAATTATCTGACAGATACAAACAAAGACAAGCGTGATCAAAGTTCAGTCCAATCGTGCTGTAAGAATGGCGCCACACGCCCTGAACACTCCTTCGCAGCCTAGCTGCCTCCTATACAGATTATGTTATCACGTATATATTTTGGTTTATTTTCACGGACTATAGTTCAATAATGTAAGCATATTTATACAAGGATATCAAAACTCTGATTGGAATATAATGAATATTAATGTCTAAGATTTGTTTCCACCTATTGTTTTTATCCTTTATCACGTTTATCGCCATAATACACCAAACTATACATTTGCACTTGAATCCTAACCTGCAACAACCCAGCGAAGGTATGTGATATTTTCACCATGTTATGCTCGATTTGATTTCGATCAATAGCTTTTGCAACCACTTCCAGTAAGTTGACAACATTTTAGAATTTTTACACAAGCATTAATTTATAACCAAAGTTTACATTTCTTCTGTCATTTTCAAACCTCGAAGATGAAACAGAAAAAGTTCCGAGCAACCCTGTCAAAATGTAAACACCTCACAAAAAGAAAGTATCCACTTTTTTGAGGCGCCCTGTGTATAATTCTTAGGACCCTAAATAAATTCAACAAGTGAGAAAGAACAGGCATTTCCTAGCCGCATTTTGACACCTCATTTGCACAATAGCACCAATATTGATGAAGCAGTGGCCATTTGAATAACAAATGATGCAGTTTCCATTGTTGCACTTAACCTATACCCATGAAAAGAGCGTGAACAAAACAGTAAATCTAAAGTGTACCTCTTCTTTCTCTTTCTCCATGAAAAGACAATCATAATCCAAACATCTCACATCATTAAAGGGGCAATAAGAGATATGTACATGTATGAACTTACACCTATAAGGATTAAGAAAAATCAGCCCTCTTTGTACAAGAAAACGTCGATTCAAAAATGCTCGTAGAGCCGCAACGAGCATTTTACCTCCGACAGTATCCCCCTGCAGTACGCATGATACATAACGCTAACCATATTTGCATAGAGGACGTTTTTCAATAAATAGCGATGATATTGTTTTAATCAAGTTTTGCTGTGTTTTTGTTACTAGAAACAACAATAATGGCAATTTTTAATGTTCATCTTGAATTCTGAAGTAAATTTTTAAACATTTAAAATTGTCAACACCACTTAATGTCCCTTTAATTGTTTCCCACACCTGTATCTACATCCTTTACAATGACCAGTATCATCCACGATGTCCTTCTAACTCCAAATCGAAGAGCAGCTTCAGTTACAGAAACTCCAGAAACTTTTCATGGAGAGAAAGAAGTGGTACACTTTAGATTTACTGTTTTGTTTACGCTCTTTTCATGGGTATAGGGTTAAGTGCATTTGAATAAAAAATGATGCAGTTTCCATTACTGCACTTAACCCACCCGTTAAAAGAGCGTAAACAAAACAGTAAATGTACCGCTTCTTTCTCTCAAAATGAAATGTTTCTGGAGTTTCTGTAACTGAAGTTGCTCGTCGATTTGGAGTTAGAAGGAAGGTTACACGGAAATGGAGAGACGGGTGTTGGCTTACAAACATCATGAATGATCCTGGACAATTGGATCAATTTTATTATGATGTGAGATGTTCGGATTTTGATTGTATTTTCATAGAGAAAGAGAAAGAAGAGGTACACTTTAGATTTACTATTTTGTTCACGCTCTTTTCATGGGTAAAGGTTAAGTGCAACAATGGAAACTGCATCATTTGTTATTCAAATGGCCACTGCTTCATCAATATTGGTGCTATTGTGACAAATGAGGTATCAAAATGCGCGAGAGGTAATGCCTGTTCTTTCCCATCTTGTTGAATTTATTTAGGGTCCTAAGAATTAAACACAGGGCGCCTCGAAAAAAGTGGATTTTTTTAAATATTTGTAGGTGTTTATAAGCTTGCCATGCTTACCATGCTTAGACTTACAACTTTCAAAACCGCCAAGGCCCGCTTGCTTGCGTAAATTTAGAAAATAATAATGCGTTTAAGCAATTCATCCCAAATCAAGAGATAGTTGTGGAATGGAAGGAAGGTTGAAATGTACGTTAATCAGACATAAATTAGTACAATATGGGTTATCAACTTATCATATCAGCTTATCACTTTAATTATTGGTCAAGTGCAGAATAAATATAATTACCTGATATTAAATTGATACAATTACACTAATCCAATTGTATCGATTGGAAAACAAAGCGTATTCAACCTGTTGAAGATAATTGTGTCTGGTCTTTGCGTTTACAAGTCATTTGCTTTGATTGCGAAGTATTGGTTGTAAATGATACAATTACAATCAATTCACTTGTTGGTCAATTATAATGGGCGAGTCAGAGAGAAAAATCATTGCACTCTTTCAAATCAACTTTATCAAATAAGACGGTATTAGGGTACAAGCATGTGTAAATCAATAAATTAATCATCTGATATTGTAACCCATCGTATGATCTTTGACTTCTGAAAACTGGTTATAACTTTGAGAAGTTGCCAGTATTGAAAAATGTCCGTTTGGGTATCATCTCTTAATATCGTACATTATATAAATTCTGCGGACATGAGAAATCGTCCATTATTTCATAAATTGTGTCAAAAATGTCAAAATTATTAAATGTCGTAATACCATATTTGAAATCACCATGCTAAATGCATTAAAATAAGTACAAACATACCTAGTAGTGGTTCAGTAATTCTTAGGATAGACTTTGAAAGTTGGGAAAGGTTTCTGAAAAATCTGTTTTGTATAACGTTATACTATTTAATAGCTGATTTTACCGTCAATATGTCGTCTGAATCGGAAAATAATTAATTTTCTGAATCAGAATAAACTTCTGATTCTACTGATACAATTACAAGTTTAAGTGTCGATAGTAGCAATTTTGAGTCAGAAACTTCGACTAAAAGTGCAATGCTTATTTATATTAATAGACATTTGCAGTATTCAGAAATTTTCAAAATTTGTACCAATGTACCTTTTTTGGTACCAATGTACATTTTTTTGGTACCAATGTACCTTTTTTTGTTTTGTTACTAATGTACCTTTTCTTTGTGAAAACGCCCCCCACCCACCCCAATTTCCCAATTTTCCGAAAAACGGCCCATTTCCCATTTTGTAAAGCGTTTTTTCGGGCCGTTTTGGACTAAAACATGTCCTAATTTGATTAATTTTCATTATACAACAAGAGATGCACAAATACCCGTTAAGGTCGATCGATCCTTAAGTCGAGAGTATAGTAGATGCCACTTATTCTGGAGCAGGGATGGATCTTGGCCATTTTTGTTACCAGCAAAGTCGGGCAGGTAGTTTCTCAATATTACCAGCCCGGTAAGACATTTTGTTATCCAAGTCACGAGTAGATTGAGGAATGCTCTTGTATCAGTTTGAAGAAAAAAAAGTTACCTGCCAGTCGGGCAGTTACTTTAGCACTTTTAACTATGCCAAATGTACCCACTGTGGGCAGACGGCAGGTGAGGAATATCCAAGTTGAAACATATCATGATATTCCGAGGATGGATAAAATGGATTCTTATTCTAAGAAAAATCATAAATCTGCAGTTTAATAGTGAATTTAAGAAAAGGATAGATCATGTTGATACTCATACTATTGTGATACCTTTTTTCCATTAACACTTTATATCCACACCTAAATTCAAAATGTAACAGTTCTTTCGGGACGCACACTGTAGTCCCGTTGATTAATATTTTAATCATTTCATGTCATGTAGTAGGCCTATAGCCTACAATCACTATGAAAAGTAACTAGTGCTACGAAATAGTGAATTTCGGAAAAGTGTACTTGAGGTCCCCGATTCTGGTCTGTACATGTACTATACTATAGTATTGTCCGACACTGGAACACCACCCAGAATCGTTCGATACTGGTAGTGGTACACAGTTAGTGTTACAGTATCAGTCAACACATAAAATGTTCCAGATCGTACGATGGGACACAATTCGACATGTACCAGTATTGTTCAATACTGGACGATACTGAATGGAACAACGAAATTGTACCAGTATTAAGCGATACTGGCAAATTTCATGTGCCAGTATCGTGCGATATACCCGTATCTGGGACCTAAAGTACACTTTTCCTGGATTTCTTTAAATCATATGAATGTTGTAAAGACCAGATTGATTGACAACTGATACCTCCTCTAAATTAAAGTAACGTTACTTTCTATGCACTCAGTTGAACTTATTCCAAAAATAGCATCTCAGTTGAGAACCAAGTTGTCACATTTCTCATATCAAAACAGTCTGTCGACGTCTGAGACAGTTTTGCCAAGGAATGCCGGCAAATGGCAAATAACAGAGATGGCAAAAGTTAATAAAAGGTTAGTCCAACGTCATCCCAAAACGTCATAAGGTTAGTCCATGCCAAGATCGTGAAAGATGGTTCACCTTTGTATATATTCCCATACACAATACAAGCACGCATATCGCTGTTTGTCGCGTACATCAGTCTTCATACCGTAGAAGGGATAGCAATTAAATTAAACCAATGTAAAATAGCCAATGATACTCAGTTTAAAGAGTTATTTCCACCTACAGTGTAGTTAATTTAATGTTTTTCTCAACGATTTTTCATGTTCATTTCAATTTAATCATAGGAATCGCAAATCAAGCACGATGGTATATAGCCACGCATATTTGAAGTTTCTCAACGTTTGCTGTATATGCACATAGAACATGATGGCTTTCGCATGGACTCTAATGTGTCCTATGATTGAACTTCATCATATGGAAGGCAAATTATAAGTTCTATAACATATACATTTACGTACACCCCCCATCGGACGATCCGATATTAGTTAGATATTAGTTCAAACATCTCAAAATCGGGTGTGATCGACAGTGTCAAAAGCCTTCCGAAATCCACCGGCTTGGCTCATAAGACCTTTTGTAGCTATGAAAGCGAATGGACTAGTAAATATTTATATAATCGGGCAATTTTAGCGGGATAATGACTTCTTAAAGTTTATTTGAAGTTAAGAACTCTAAAGATTCCGACTTGATCATTTGATCCGACCAGCCTCAGTTTGGGCAAAATCAAAACAACACTACACCATACCATCATTCCAGATACTAAGTAGTACAATGGCCTAAGAATGACCACTTTGGGTCAACAGAAGAGTGACTTGCATTATATGGGACGATAGTGAATGGTATGAAACACACCGTACACTTTTAGGATCTACATTATTTTTGTTGACTTGTATGGTTCGAATTCCGAAATATTCACATTCATTATCATTAATCACCACACTTACCGTCTGAAAATCAAAATACCCAGCAGCTGATTTCAGAATGATTTTGAGCCACAGTAGAACATTCATTTCAGTAATTAAAGAATTATATAGTTTCCAAGTCTGACAGTTTATATGGGTTAAAGGTGGTCGTCATGTTTTGACTAAGTAAAGGTCTTCATGTACTCGTATTTGCAACAAGTATCTTGCATATTGTTTTTTAATTTTCCCAATTACATTAATCATATAGGCCTATCAGGGAAGCTGGGCGCGGTTTACAACAACCAAAAAGAAATGAATTAAACACGTTCGGATATCTAATTACATTAATTAGTCTTAGTTTTCTAAGCTGTGCACAATGGAAAGGGGGACTGCAATTTAATACTAAAAAACTACCCAAACGTTTAATTTTACTTAAAAAAATCACAACATAATTTTTCTTTTAAATACCATCATTTAAAGTAAATTGAAAGTCATCACAATCACCGACAGACGGTAAATGATTTAGAACGTAGGAAAAGGTAATTAATTAAAAATTAACCTGTTACATCAGATTATATCCTAGATTGAATGTAGCAATAAATGTGTATGCAAAATTGAAACATATCAAAACAGTATTGAATTGAAATCAAAACAATATTATAATCTTGTAATATTTCAACTATCTAAGTATTTGACATGACATGGCCTATAATAGATGATACGGTATGTATAGATAGTCTTGGGGAGTGGGACAAAGGCGTAAACAATGTTCAAAATATCTATATTGCCGCATGGTATTAGCATGTTGACGCAATTTATCCTCTGATATAGACCCGGTACAAACACAACATAACAATGGCGTAGCCAGAGGGGGGCGAGGGCGACCCCCCCAATATTGACGTCGTGTCGGTTGAGATTGGCACTGTCGGTTCATTTGACCAAAGGAATCATGGAATTATGATGCTTAAAAGTACATAGATGAAAAGATTTCGCGAGCTACGCGCGCATATTTCTTCCCAAAATGCAATATTGTTTGATACAAGCTTGTTTAGAGCCAAAATGAAGCTCAATCGTGCAAAGCATAGGTGTAAAGTCGAAAATTTTCGCGCGATACGCGCGCATTTCTGGACTCACAAAAGTTGTCGGTTCATTTTCATTTCTCGCCCCCAATATGAATAACCTAGCTACGCCACCGCAACATAATGAATGACTTAGTAGTAATACTCTATAAACTGCGTGCGTTTTTTCACATCTTCTGTTTTTGCTCAACATAGGCCTAGTTTGAATTTAGCCCCATTTTAAGCAAATAAACAATAAACTCATTGTCGGTGCATACACTTATACCAGCATATCGAAGACACATGAAAGACACTAAGACTATAATTCAGTATTCAGCAGCAATATGATATTCGAATACGTAAACTTAGTAAAAAGTTTCATTAAAAACAAAAATTATCGACTCATTTACAGCCTACTAGTAGTTAAAAGATGTGGCTCCAGATGCATGCAGTACTTACAAGTAGTATGAACGTGCCGAGGAATTCTGCCATAAATTCTTTCGCTAATCCACTGCGTATTCTGAATTTGTTGGCAAGTTTATCTCTCCAAGTTTTACGAACCATTTTGCAATTATTATGAAGTCAATGTTTGGATGGAAGACGTCTTATACTCGATATGCTCTTAGTTTGACTCAAAGATGGTGTTGTCAGGTCTCGTTGAAAATATTATGATGCCACTTCGTTGTTTAATATGCGCGTGCGCAAGGTGATATTTTGGGTGCTCATCAACAAGTGTCAGAACTGACACCGAAGATGAATGGCGGCCGCTTTAGCTTTTCAATTTCAACCCAAACAAATATTACAAATCTTACAGTAAGAATGTGTTACAAATTTAGTTACGTAGCTGTGTGATATACTCCAAGCGTGATTTTCAAAATTCTTTAAGACAACATTGTATACCCGCCATTCCCGAGTTATTAAAGTCAACTGCCAAATCTCGGTGTCTTCTACCCGTCGGTTACGCAGAGTGTCTAAAATATTATATCACTGTTGTCATCCGTTGTGTTTACAAGTTGTAGATTGTGGATCAACAGTGTGTAAAACCATGACCACAACGAGCTATACTGCACTATATATAACTGATCATTTATTTATCCTATGTATACACAAAGATGAGCAAGATAACAATTAATCATGAATTAAAAGCCAAAGGTCACGTGGGTAGGAGCTATGCCCAGGTATGTCTGTTTGCTGATGTCAGAGCCCGACTACCTAGTATGGCTTTTAGGGCCACTTATTCGCAGTGATAAATTGATGAAACATTGAAGTTTCATTCAACTTGTTCTTTATGTTTATCTTACAATCCATTTGGCTATTCCAGTTGAATCCCCCCTCTCCCTATTAAAGACAAAACCTTCTACCCCAGGCCACAGGGAGTGCATAGATTTCAAATGGAGTCCCAAAATCAGGTCATTTGAATTTCGCACTCCCTGTGGGGAAGATTAATGCCTTCCACAGGCCTAGGGGTGTATGGATTTCAAATGGAATAGCCCCGTATGCTGATTCAGAACACTATTATAGTCCACACGTGTGTTTCAGAGCGTGTTTCTGCTGGGGAAGAAACCGCTAATAAACGCTCAGTTTGCCCAGTAGAAACAGGCAAAACCCGGCAATAATCTGTATTTTTGCAGTAATCCCAAAAACCTTCCCAAACCAGGTTTGGAACCGGCAATAACCGGCAATAAACCCAATAGAAACAGAAAGGAGATTCTTAACGGTTTGCGCCGTGATCCGTGTCACGCGGGGGGTTATACACATTATTGTGAAGCAATCTTTTTCAGGTGCGGTGGCATTGTTTGGTACGGTATTACAAAAGGACAAATGTCGTGGCCCATCGACTAGGATCGATAAACTTAGCGGTAGCTTTTCGCGAGTAGAAACAGGGGGGGGGGGGTTAAAAACTGACCGATTGAAACTTAGCGTTTATTGGCGTTTACTTTTTGCAGTGCCCCAGCAGAAACACGCTCATCCTCATGGGGAGCGTCATTCATCGTATATACGTTTCTCATTGGATATCCCTCTTAACCAGGTGCACATATACGGCAACCAACATGTAAAAGAGGTTTGTTTACATTTTAGGTCAGGCATCCATCAATGCTTTACATGAATGCTTCTAGTCGGGGCTTCTGGTCCACACGTACGGATCTATCATTGACCTACTCCTGGTTTCTGTTTTCATTTTGTGTGTGGATGTCTGTGATAATGAGCCAAGTCATCAATCAACCATCTCAAACCAAGGAGTTATTATATTATGATAACTCCTTGCTCAAACACAGTACCTGCTAGAACTAAAGTAACTTGAAAGCATGGACTGATAAATTAAGGGACCTTGAACCTATAAAATGTAAAAGCATAGTTATCCCGAGAAGGGAACACCATTCAAACTCGAACTCTATTTCAGAGACGGTGAACTGCTATCTGCAGAAGGACTAGAGATCCTTGGTTTTACTATTGACAGCAAGCCGGCCTGATCAAACACTGAAGCGGTTCACTTATAATCGTCTCAGATCAAACATATATCTCAACAATCACATTAAAACCTGACCAGAAACTAAGCGCTCTTCTATGTGGGAATAAATTGAAGGCTGATGGCAGATCCAGATTTTGTAGTCTGCAGCATAGTTGAGCACGCGTCAATGCTGAGCCAACGCTTCACACATTGCTTCGCAGACGGCAGGTTAAGTAACAACAGCAGCTAGTAATTGAACTACAATACGTGAAAGCAATCTTCAAACTTACATTACACTTTTTGATGGGAATATGAGTTACAGGCTAATGCCTTTAAAGTTTCCCGTATCCCGATCTCTCTTTGTGTAAACAAGTACTTTCTCATATTATGCACCTTACAAAATAGATCAGTCTGTTTATCCCAATCTCTGACCCAATCCGGTGTCCATCGGAGGCAGCTTGCTGCTGACACTTCAGTTTGATAATACATCATCATCATCATCCTTCAACTGCAGAGCAGGCGACCACAAGTGTCTTCCATGCACGGCGGTCTTTAGCAAGAGTGACTATCTGTCGTTGTTGGATCATGCCTTCATTGTCCCCTAGTAAGCGTTATATAGGTCAAATATGATGTGCATGGACGACCAGGTATCCTTCGGCCATGTGTTGGTACGTAGGTGGCATACTTTTTGGCAGGCTCTTCATCAGGGAGACGGAGAATATGTCCGAGAAAGGCTCAGCTGGCGGCTCTTTACAAGGTGGGTAAGAGGTTCTGTCTTGGTCATGTCATAAATAGTGATGTTTGGGACATGATCCATGCGTTTGATGTTAAGCATTATCTTGAAGACATTAATTTTGCATTCCATATCTTGAGATAATCACCCAGGATTCACAGCCATACAGTAAGATCGTCACATAGGTGGTGTTGAATAATTTCACTTTCGTTGTGATAGATATCTGGGGGCTCCTCCAAAGGCGTTCCAACTTCAGAATGTACACTATGCTTTGAGTCTTATAAGATCACTTGCACCCGATGCCATCATAGAGCCAATATACCTGAAATCCGTCACATGGTTGATGGTATCCTCATAGACTTGGAGTGTTGGGCTAGGATTGCAGTTAACAGTCATGTACTCCGTTTTGGATACGCTAATGATGAGGTCTTTAGCTGCTGTAGCCGTTTTTGTCAGCTGCGTCCGAGCTCGCGGAATTGTGCTGTCGAGTAAGGCGATGTCATCAGCAAAGTCTAGGTCGTTTAGAACCACGGCAGGATGACGCCTCGAGCGACGTTGATGTGTTACAACTCCTGAATCAAGATCAGATGTGGCCTTCTTCAATAGGTAGTCTACCAATATGACAATGCCATTTCTTAGGCTGGGATGTATATATATTATACATCAACTTACATACTCTCTTCCGAATAATTTGTGCTTGTGGTTCCTGGTTATTACAGTACTATACAGATGCATTGGTGAACAATTCCTGGGGTCTTATCTTCGAAGCCATTTCAGTATATATTGAATGTTTCGATGAGGTCACCTCTTATACTTCTGACTTCTATGGTGGGTTTATTTCTTCAAATTTGGGACTAGCTTGATTGCTCTCCTCTGTACCTTCTCCAGGGTCTTGATGTGCCCCCATGGGCACCATACTTGCATGCAGTACTCCAAGTGTGGTCGGATGTAGGCCTTAATGGCAAAACTTGCTTCATCAATGTATTTGAAGGTTCTCTTGATGACATTGCCTTGGCTGCTTTTTTCGTGCATTGCAATTGCGTACTTTTTAGGCCTTTGTGATTCCTCTATCCTTCCAAATGGTTGACAGGGCATTCTTTCCAGAGCTTACTTTTTAGGGCTTTGTGATTCCGCTATCCTTACAAATGGTTGACAGGGCCCATTCTTTCCAGATTTTCCACCATCTTTAAGAATTAGTGATCCAAGGAAATTGAAGGTGTCAACACAATCTACTGTGTCGTTATCGACCTTTACGTTTTGGTTGCTGTTCCTCCACAGATCATAACTTTGGTCTTCTAACCATTCAGGAAGGGTCCGAACCCCTCACTGTCTGCTTTCACTCTGTGTATTAGATCTTGAAGTTCAGCTCCAGTTCTCACTATCAGGGTGGTATCAATATCATTCGCATATCGGAGATTGGTTATTGTGCGACCTCCCATCTGCCCATTGAAACTTGACCTTCAAATCCATCAAAATGTACTCTGCATAAATGTTGAATAGGTACGGTAAAAGGATATATCCTTGACGAACGCCTTGCCCAATTGAAAACCACTAACAGTCGCCATTATCTGTTCTTACTGTAGCCTCTTGATCTTTGTAGAGGGATTTTACCAGCTCAGTGATGTGAGGAGAGAAACCCATTTATTGCATCACCGTCTATAGCTTCGAATGCTGAACGCTGCCAAATGCTTAGAGTAATGAATGAATGAATGAATGAATGAAAACGTGATTTATTAAGCGCATTTCCAAAAACACGATCAATGCGCTGTACAGGAATTATATAATATAAAAGCATAATAAAAACTACCAATCAAAGTACAATGTACATTAAAGATAGGTTAAAAAATAATTAAATATACAATGTAATATAATATACAGATACAATTTAAGCATTAAAAAGCATGGATTAAAAAACACACACCTTTTTTATAAAAGGGTGCATTTGCATCCGAAATTGACCAACAAATTACACATGCGGAAATAGATGAGTTTTAAGCATCTTTTTAAAAGATTTGACACTGCATGCGGTGAGTATGGAGAGTGGGAGATCATTCCACAGCCTTGGACCGATATATGAGAAAGCGTGTCGTGTCGTTGTAATCAATGAAGCATGGGTATGGTGGTTGCTGAAATTCCCAAGTTCTTCTCCATCAGGTTTCTCAGGTTACCTATTTGATATTTCTTGCACCTCGCCCTTTCCTGAAACCTGCGCTGCCTATTCTGGTGGTAACTCATTCTCCAGGTGTGGTCGGATCCTTTCTGCAATGATATGGGTATAACCTTACTGGTATGGGCAATTATGGCTATCGTGCATTTGATAGCAAACTCTCGCTATAGTGTCCCCTTTCTTTGGGGAGGAAGACTGCCTTCTTCCAGCCCGTTGGCCATTCTGAGTGACAAGTGGCTCATTATCATCATATGTATTATTGGCAGGTAGCTGGTAGTGGTTTGCCGCTGCCTACTATATACCATTACGCAGAATTACCATGTTTTCACGATTTTTTACCGGAAAGGGGGGGGGGGGGTGCGTTTTCACGATTTTTTACCGGAAAGGGGGGTGCGTTTTCATGATTTTTTACCGGAAGTAGTAGTATGACGTCAGAGTGTTAGTGCTGCAGCACGCTGACGATGCGAGCGCCTCTGGCGCGAACCCAATACCGGGTGGGGTCCAGGGGCCCACCTTAGGGCCCCTGGTGGGGGTCCAGGGGGCGAAGCCCCCGGAAGCTCTGAGCATTACAGCGAATTTAGGACACAATTTTCATACGTATCTTGCCATAGTTGACCCCATTTTCCATTCATAAAACAACATGTACCCTAAAAAAAAAGAAGAGATTTTCAAGGGGGGTGCGTCCGCACCCAACGCACCCCCCCCCCCTTCTGACGGCCCTGCGAGAACTGAAGCTTGCAGGACGCCACTCTGCTCCTCTTCCCAATCGGACGTAGCACTTCTGACACGTGTTGCCTCCTGTTAGTAAAGGAAATTTCTGACACAATCGATTACTCTTCCGGAAATTCCATATGATTCCATTTTGGATATTAATCTCTTGAGGGGTATCGTGTCAAAAGATTTGGAGTAATCCAGATAGATGGTGTCAACTCTCCATCTTCCTTGGTAATATCCTCCAGGGTTACCTTGACCTTACCAAAGATAAGGGTCGTAAACTTATATTATTATCCCCAGTTAACGCTCCTTATAACGCTCCAGATAAGGATAAGGGGTTTTATCCCTTCTTATGCTCCTAGTGTTGATAGGAGCGTTAACTAGGGATAAGGCCCGCCTTATCCTAGGTTTACGTCACTTATCTTGGGTTAAGTTGGAAATGACACACTTATGCTTCCATAGTCTTGTGATCATGTTGGGTTGTGCTTCCATTTTCATTTTCAAACTGCGAAACCTATTTCACCTTCTGTTTAGATCTTACGTAGCCAAATAGAATGCTTTGGGTTTATCTAGTTTTCTCTTGTTTAACAGTAGTCGATATCCACAATTATTTGAAAACACCAAAAACTATTATTATGGGATTTAGTCAGCTGAAAATTGAACATGTTCTACTAGCATCCTTTGAATTTGAACACGCTTAGTATTTTGGAGCTCTAATCAATCATCCCGCACTAGATGGGCCAATACAGCTCATACTGTAGCTAGCCCATCATTTAGGGTAGTTTCCTTATAATTTTGTACCACCATGTCAGGCTACAACTTCGACAAAATGCCAAGGGAGCACACAAGTCGGGTTTGCGCGGCACTTCCGGCAAAACTTGAGTACAGCAATAGTTCCTTTTGACCAAATGAATGTGCAAAATTGGCATCAATTTGAGGGGTAATGATATCAAATTTGTGTTTTATGGATTTTATGGATGATATATTTAATGTTTAGAACAGAAAATTCGATGAATTTAGCTGAAATATAAATAACGGGCCGATTTACACACATGGTGCATGAACGGGAAATAACCGAATAATGACTCGCGTAATCATACCATTTATTTTCGCCGACTTCTAGCAAAAAATCTTGACGGTGATTATTAGTTCATATTAAGAAAGAACACGGCAGGGGTCGCATTCTGACGCGTCTGCGCGTCCTAGACCTCTCACTTTCTAATAGTGACGCGTCAGGAGTTTCAAATTGGAAAGACTTGCGGGTCCCGATCAAAATTGAAGGGACCCCTTAAATTTGACGATGTGTGGAAATGGAAACCTTAAGAAATTCTGTAAATTACATATTCATCCTTTGCTCACAATATAAATCCATTAAAACTGCCCGTAAAAAAGTATTTTTTTAAATACCCAAACTTCAGGACCCCTCATTTTCTTGGGGGACCCCTTAAATTTGTTTTTTGAAGTCCTACGGGGTCCTGAAAAATGTCATGGGACCTCTCACATTTTGGATCCAGTGCTATCCCTGGAACACGGATGGCGGGACGGATGGTTCTAAAACATATCAAAATTTCATTGATCTAGTCACTAGCACTCTGGATTTACAGCGTTTTGAATATGGAGTACTCGTCGTGTAAAGTCTATGGCACGCGACATAGTGTTGTGCTCCCCCAAGGGCCACAGCGTAAATCTTGTCAAATGACTGCTATTTCATTGAATGGGAAAGTTTCTCAATGTCGCCATAAACATTTTGTGTCCCTAAATCAAATTCCAACAACTTGTACGTGTCGTGCACCCTGAGTCTGGTACTTCCCATTTTTTGTTGAGCGCCATCTATGGAATAAACTCGTACTCAAAAACGGACATGGTGCATATTTGACAAAGGAGTGAAATAATCGGTTGCTCGATTTTCTTCATGAACACTGTACACGAGACTAATTTTAAGGTGATGTCATGTTTTTAGTGCGGATTGATACGGGAATTACCAGTATGTTCTATGTAATTGAATAAATAATTTTGTAAATTTCTAAAAATAAAATCAAGTTGTATTCATATAATCTAAAAGAATTCCAAACGACAAGAAAAGTATATGTTTGTGGACAGAAACCAGCAATATTATCGGAACTATATTTTCCAACTCACTCGTACTAGTATGTAACTAGGTTAATCAATCACAGACACAACATGGCGGTTCAATCAACGAACAAGTTGGCCTGTTACTGAACGTGAACAACGTATCTGATCGGATTTGTGTTTGTTTACTCCCATACGGAATGTTATAAGAGAGCTGTGGAGTATAGAATTCGTGTCAGCCAATTATTCAATTAGTAAGTATGCCCATGTTAAGAATTTGATTCCAGGGAGGGATGAAAATGTGGATGTTGTGACTGCTTGACCCTGCCCATCTTTTGTGTATGCTGAGTGAGTTATGATTCAAATTTGCTGTTGCGTGCAATGCAATGCATCTGACTGAGACGATTGCATTGCCCGGTTGCATTGCTGATTGCACAAGCAAGTCATGCAAGTGTAGAACATCAAACTAGTATTTGTAATGTTTTTTCTCGGGGCTTTTCTTTCCGTGTAAAATAATGAATGTGCTAAATTGTTCAAACATTCAATTCACTCCAGACCGTCCATGATCTAAATCTAACTAAAATCATAACATTCATGAACTAGTCTATGGGCAATCCTGTATTTACAGTTTAGCCTATTGTGTATTTTATTTATAAGGCAAGGGGGATAAATTGATTTGATAGTATAAACTGTATACTTCATGACTGTACTGTGTACATTTTTCATAAGTCAAATTCATCAATTTATCCCCCTAAATTATAATAATTGTACAGGATTGCCCATCATTCGGAGTTCCTTTAGTATACCCTACCACTGTATGTCTTCAATGGGGGCTTTTAAAGAACGACCCATACACTTACACAGTGAGGATTACAAATGGTAGGGTATTCTAATCTAAAGCTTACCCCAAACGGGCAAACGGGAGCTCAAGACTCGCCTTTTCTCATGATCTTATCGGACTCTCTGATTTTGTATTTATTTACTTTCCTATTTATGTGTATTGTTGTGTACAGCGCTCCGAGGGTTTTATACAAATTGCGCTTTATAAATATGTTATTATTATTATATTATTATTAAATGAATGAAGAGACAAAGTACCATAAGCGTGATAATTCCGGGCGCGATCATCTTTGTGCTGCGTGCATGTTCGTTCAATTATTAATTAGGCTATAGATGGGGTGACAGCAATGTTTATCAACAAAAGCAATGGTCGAAGGGACTGGACTGTCGAGACATGCTTGAGGGAACAGCATATATGACCACAACACTGGCCACTATACCTTATTGCTCTTTATAATTCTTTGGCGCGAGTTTTAAATGCACAGGTCCTAAACAAAATAGGATGCGAGCCCACACCCCCGGGCAAAGAACAATGGCAACTGCCGACGTCACATGTCACCCCATCTATAGTCAACAACGAGTCGCCACTCACTCCACTGTATATACTTCGCACATCGATTCTGCGTATATTTTTGATTTATTTCATCTGGTGATGAAAGATAAAGCCCAACATTAAAATTGCTGGCTAGTGGCTACAAACAACCTTGTTTGACTCTATACAGTAGAAAAAGTTAAACATCTTGTCATCAGAGAATGGATAACAGAATAACTTGTGAACAACAGCCAAATAGAAACTTTTTGTATTTAGGTCAGTATTATTCTCACACTTGAGATATTTATAACACTAACAGTATTTATGTAGCATTATGTTCAAGATCTAAGAATAAGATCAGATCAGTTGGTGTCATGGTGTGATGAGGATGATCATACCATGTATCACTTTAAAATTTATAAGCTTAAGTCTTAAGCTTATAAGCTTATAAGTGAGTTGAAGTTGTTCAATCCACACTGTTAGGATTGATAGACAGGCCTAGACAATGTGAAGATAGGGTGAGTGTTCTTTGAAGTATCATTTGATTAAAAATAGCTTTACACCAACTAAATCTATGAGGTCTTTCATAGATGATCAATCTTTAGAGAAGACCTGTGTGGCTATGCTTCAATACTTCATCTGTTCATCCATAGATCAGCAGAGACCACCTGTAGCAGATGTGAGTGAATGAGTGATTATATTATTGGTATTGTATGTAATGGATGGCAGATATCATCATAGTAATATAATATACGGCATAAATTGATACATGGAAAAATTCTGTTAAATCAGTTGATTTTGATCCAAACTAACACCATGGGGAATTGAAATCAAATTAAATTTTATTTATCCAATTTCAAACAAAAAATTGATGATTTTAAAATTCAGAATTGTTGTTTAACCCTAACACTTCCCCCCACTTTTTTCAGAATTTTTTCTTCAACGCGGAAAATCGACCAAAATATCCCCCCGATCCCCCGGGATTTTATCCAGGGACCTCTCGCACCAGAGGCGAGGGATTCCACACTTCACCACGGCTGTCAAGCACAGTTCTGGGCAGTGTATTGCCCAGACTGTATGTATTGAGTCCATTTTTTCATCAAAAAACTTCCATGCCGGGTGGTACCAACGTGCCCAGTCGTGGTATTTTGGGGTATATGGTAGTGTTAGGGTTATAATTGTACTATGGATTGTGTTAATTTGTGTTGATGGATACGATATTAGTCATACATGTAGTCAATTATTACTGTGTATATTTGTGGTACATATTTGTGCCAGCCCTATATTTACTATAAATTCACTTTCCTTTTACATGTAGGAGAAATTGCCACAGATGTGCATGCATATTTTATGTGTAACAAAAACTGCTCATGTGACTTGCTTTAATGGATTATGACAAAATATGACTACATTATGAATGAGTAAAGAGTGTACATACCTGCATAACCAGGAGCATTGAACCATGGCCAAGGTCATGGATTGCTACCATATTGGATTATTATTCTAGCAGCAAGTGAAATTGCATTTATTTTGATGTAATTGTCCTCAGAAGGTTAAACTACATGTACATTTAGTACAGACAAAGAACTACACAGGCAATTTTGAAAACATAAGTTTAAATCTTTAATGATGGGATGAGCTGGAGGTTAGTCAAAGTATCACACAGTGATGCACACAAATGTATGAAATATTTCCCCTCTATCATACAAGTAGTGACAGTACCTCTTTAACATATTACATTTAACAATAAATGTAAGCCTATCAACAAAGGTAAGCCTGGGATCTGGACCACCGCTTTGAAAACTCCAGCCTTCCAAAATTTCTTTGGCAGAACCATTTAGACATGCACAAAGATACGGTCCAGACCTTTATCCCCCTGATAAAACCTGCCCGTCATCGGCTGAACCCGCTCTAACCTCTAACATATATTCAGTCCAAAGCCAGCGGCCCAAGGTCCAGGTAGCCCACTACCTGGGAACGTCCCATCCAACTCCTCCAGCTTGGTCACTGGGTGGGTTGGGAGGGATTGACAGTTGACTACTCCAACCAATTATTGAAGGGAAAGTCAAAGAAGCTTGAAACATGCCCAACGCTCGATAGAGACAAGCTACCTGATTGGACAGAGACAGGCATGCAAACAAATAATTATGTCCAATCACAAAACTCAATTTAGACAGAACGCCAAGACTCGGCTACTAACCACTCAGGGTTGACCTTGCTGATAATCGCTGAGGCAGGGCAATTTAGTGGCCATACCGCCCCTCCCCAGAAAAAGATATCCGAACCTCTTGAAGACAACGTTGCTTTTGATTCGATGGGACTAATAAACCAGGCTTATTGAACCTCAAATTAAAAGGGTTTGGGCAAGATTCTCTGTTGGCAGGATTTGAGCATGTAGGGTTTGGAAATTCAAGAAACTACATCTATGGCCCCGATGGACAAGAAAACGTGAAGTCGATGGGTGACATACTCATGGTCACTCTATCACTACCAGAAACTCCCTACCAATATCCTGTTCATTTTCCCCTTTGCTTGGGCTCCACAGCTCCTTCATGTTTGTCTTTATGTCCCACTCTATGTCCTGGAGGGATTTAAGGCTTGCATTGAATTGCAATTACTACCTCAAATAATGTAGTGTTATTCAGTGCACTGAAGTCTTTGAGGACAAGTTCATTGAAGAGCAAGAAATCCGATACCTGGTCATTACAAAATACTACACAAAAGACAACTAGGAAACCTTTTATAAGAATATATAAACTGCTTGCCTCTATAGGCAAATCAGGTTTAGTTTGCTGCAAGGAGAAAAATAAGCGGGCTCTGGGAGATTTTTACCCAACGGTTGCCAAGATTTAGCTCCCGGCATTTTTCAGTTTTTGCACAGTAAAGTATAGGACCGGGAGCTACTTTTGAAAAACTAGCTCCCGGTTCACGAATGCTTATTTTTCTCCTTGGTTTGCTGCATGTTTGCATTTCTGCTGAAACATACCCTGTCAGAACTCAGTACTCTGAAAAGTATTTTATTGGTCATCATCCCTGGATAACTAATGCCGCAAGTTTATGAGTGACTGCGTGAGTCAATTCAACTTTTGAATAAGTGGGAAGGGCTGTGTGTTTGATATGCTTCTGCTTCCTGTTAGACAAATACATCGTCGCTGTTCTGACATACCGGCACATCTCTTTACTTATTTCTGTTGTGATGTGCCGGTATGTCAGAACAGCGACGACATGAACTCACACTTGCAATATAGGGTGTCCAAGAATAATTTAAATGATTCTGGGACACCCTGTATACTCATCCAAATTTTGGCTAAGAAGTTTCAGGCATGCCATGATCGTCAACTCTTAGAAATTCATTAATTGATAGAATATTCTAGCCCTAAACTGTGGAATTGTACAATATTCTAACAATATCCAGTCATTCCAGTGGTTGGCGAATGTGGTAAATGTAGGCCTACCTTATTGCTAGGGTGGGACAATTTTAGAGGTGCTCGCTACGTGCTACCCCTATTTGAAATTGGAAGATTTTTTTTGTCACGTTTGCCTTACTTTTGAAGTTCGATTTAATCCCAATGTATTTTGAAAGCCGTCTCTATTCAAATTCACCCCATTGTCAAGGATAACCCTTTATGTATCTTGGCCAATTATTGTGTTGTGATATGTATTGACCCTGAACCTAACCTTGACATGACCAATGTTATCAAAGGCTGAATAACTCAAGGGCTGCTGAATGATTTCAATGTTGGTATTGCCCAATATTCTGCATATTTATTGGAAGCATTGTAATAAAAATATTGGTAGAGTTGGTAAACCTGACTGACAAGTTGTCAATCCTGTCTTCCAAAAGGGTAAGGTCTTTTAGCTGGATACACAGTATACAGAAATAAAAATAGTATGCATCGCATTGATTATTAAGCAGCTATGCTTTTGCTCAATCCAGTTATTGTGTTCAAGTTGTATACAATTATCTAATAAATCTTGCAAATTATTATAGCTAAATTGTTCTGTTTTAAAGGTTCATAAAAAAGATTCCAAAACATTGGTAAATCTTTATAACATTGGTACATACAGATATTAATGAGTTATTGTAAAACAAGTTAATTTTGCGGCAACTTTTTTTTTGCGAATTGCTAATCATCACTTGTTTCGCGGTAACTTAATTTCTCGAAAGTAACATTTCTACCACTACTGTCATCTTCACACACATAAATTTGCGGCAACATAATTTCGCGAATTTGAGCTTCTCGCGAAATTCGCGAAATTAAATTGCTCGTGAAATTAACTTGTTTTACAGTAATTGCTGATGGTTGGTTATTGGTTAAATAGTGTAAATGTCAGCAAATCACCTCTTGTTTTGTGCTACTTTCCTTTCAAAATTTATGACAAAGCATTCTACATACATCAAACATGACTTCCAAAGAATGTTATTTTTGTATGAATTACAGTGTACTTGTATGATGAAATTATGCATTTAAAATCTCAATTGTTAGTGCCTATGTGTATACAACATTTCACTAGATTTACATGTATAGGCACATCCAATCCACTTCCTATTTTCAAGGTAATACAGTGTTGCATCAGTCATAACAACAAACCACATGGCTTCCATTTCCAGTTAGATTTACCTGTCCAGTTAGCTCTACACCTGTGGGCTAGACATACATCTTGCTGACAAGAGGTCATTGAGGTCAATTAGAGTCCCTGGATGGATCAACAGGAATTGGATGTGGCTTGGATGGTAATGCACAAACTCTTTGGAAGGATGCTGGTTTGATGTGAGGTTTAACAAAATAAAAGCTTTGAACAGTGCTTGGACCATGGTTAAAGAGTTTTGTTGTGATCCAGTCAGGAAATTGACTCAATTTAGAATTAGCATCATGTAAAACAGGGGTGGGCAACCTTTTTGAATGAATGGGATGATATAAGGAGTGAAAAATTGACTGGGCCCGCACCTTACCAAATTTTATAGTAATGACCTGCTGTTGATTTCAAACCTTTGATTCCGACGATTTTCAAGCAATAGGTGTGTATGCTTTAATAATCTACAGGTATCTTCACAAAAACGTTATCTCAATTACAGATGACAATTAATGGGGAAAGTAGACCTATGCACGTTGAGGAACATCATTTGTGCCGATGAATGCTAAGCAGCTAGCTTGTTTTTTTGTGATGATGTAAAATAGATGGATTTGTTTTCTTTTTCTTGAGACATCTCGCGGGCCACAAAAATACACTGGCGGGCTGTAGGTTGCCCACCCCTGTTGTAGAAGCATGTAGACTGATATTGGGTTCGATCATGATCTAAATTATCCTAGTATCATGTAACCTTTTTAAATTAGAGTCATAGCTTCAAATTAAACAATTTTCCAAAATATGTTTATCAGGTCTGTCTTCATATGTTTACAAAATATTCAGATGTATGGTTAATTATTGTCACTAATTAAAAATAGATAAATATATATGTTTAATTTGAACTTGCGCAGAATGTGCTACTCTGACTGAACTGAACAGCTGTTGTGATTTGACATTCTATATACACCCACCCAATACAAGTACATAGATTTTACACAAACATCTATGCCCAATATAACACAGTTTCAATCAGTATTTCAAATTGTATTTCATGTCAATGCATCGTATAGACTACATGTACATTTAACAAGACAGGTTGATGTTGCAAATAAAGTATTGGTTTTTATTTGTCCCCAATATCAAAGTAGGGAGTGGAATTGCAACACTCTGCGACAAGAAATTAATTGTCCATGCCATCTTGCCAAACATGTACATTTAGTTGGCGATTATTACGTCTCCTTATTTGGTCGTCTACATGTAAAGAGTATAAATGCGTTGTATAGGGAGGGCCCTTACATACAGATGTTGTCCTCACGACCGAACGCTTTGCCTTAAGCCATCCATCTCGTATTCCACTACATTTTATATCTTGCCTCGGGATTTATTCATATCGGTAATTGGAGAGAAAGCCTCCATCGTAATACGGGACAGTATATGAAGAGTAAGGAGGGTCACTCAGTCTAGTCAGTTACAGAACAGATGAGATATTGATGAGGATATTGAGAGGGCTTGTTAAAACAATGCAAAGCGGATTGGATGACGAGGTCAAATGTTTTATATTTTATCCTCTTTGAATTGAGATATGTTTTGAATTTAAATGGACATAATGTCATATTGGGAGACTTATTCTCTGTACAATGAAAGCTTGGATTTGATTGTAAAAAGGAGATCTATATGAAGCCTGATTTTGTAATGTGTACCTACATGTAAAGATGAACTCATCTTAATAATTAAAATTATATCAATAAATAGGTATTTTGATTTATCCTGAATTTCTTGCCCTATATAGAAAATAATAGGCATATACGACGGGTATTAAACAAATTATAAATATTTTAAACAGGTTCGCCGTCGGGGTAGAAAAGAGACAATAATGGGAAAAACGATCTCGCCCGGGAATCGAACCCAGGATCTGTTGATTTCTTGCCCTATATCCGGGATCACAATTTTTTGGGAGAAAACACCCAATTGAATTGCCGGGAATTGATCTGGGGACCCTTCGCGCGTCGTCCCACCCACTTAGCCTCGACCCTCGGCTACTCGTTTTGTGCAGTATACCGCGCTCACTATACTATAGGCTTGGTTGATTACGTCATCAAAAACTGGCGCACCTGCGCTTGGAGATAGGCTTAGAAGTAGTGTTTTTTAAAACTCAGGGGGTTAGGGTTATTATTAATATTAACCCTGCCCAAACAAAACTGATATCAGAAGATGAACTCATGTTAATAATTCATATCAAATCATCAAATAGGCATATTGATTATCCTGATTTTTTGTTGTTGCAGATAATTAGCAATACAGGGTTATATTAAATTATTATCACAATTATTTGGCGGGAAACATTGTCTTTTTTATTTGCAGATGTCCAGCAGACCGTAGCGGCTGCCACAAGCTGTCAATTGTTTCTACATTGTAGAGCTCTATCAATTGTTTCTAGCCACAATGCATTCTGGTAACAAGCCTCTAGGGGTCTCGTTTCCCTGCACGAGCGTGACCATGAAAGCATTGTTTAGTCAATTATGTTACAAAATGTTCTCTTCTTTCAGGGGACTTCTTGTCACCAACTATGGTTAGTATTTGGAATAAAAAATATATAAAATAAAAATCTACCTAAATCAGTGTCTACATGTCTACATGCAATACAATATATTTGATCATTGATTGAATTTTTAGCTTGTATTGCACTTGAAATACATATGATTATTTGATAGTATATTTATATCCACAAATAATGAAATATTAAAGCATAACTAATTTCCAGGATACCAGATCAGTGTTTCTGTAGATCGCTGTTTATACACGTGCAGGGAATTTTTATAAATGTGCATACAGTAATATTCAAAATATATATTATACAAAAATGTCATCACTAAATTGAGCTTTCCCAGCTGTCATGAAAACGAAAACAATCTATAATTTATGAGGTAAAGTTAAGATTTAATGGATCAGTGGTAGTCCTACTCAGCTGTTTTTCTTCCATCATGGATCATGGATACTAGTAGGCCTATATGATATCCGTTTTTAGGACTAGATTAGAATGCTACCACAATCTGACTTAAACATTTACAAATCACAACTAAAGGCTAATGAATGTCAATTACAAGTTTCTCGTTACTTTTTTTTTGCTGAGTGATGAGGCGACTTTTTCATTATTCATGTAAATGCATGTTTGATCAACCCATATTGATACGGGGGCTTCACTAAAAGTATTTACAATAAAGCATTCTGCTTTTGAGCCTAGTTCCCAGTTGCATATTTTACAATGTGATAAATATGTTTGAAATTGTTAAAACTCGCTACATTAACGTTTTGAAAATATATATATATATATACATTTTGTACAATGCATTTTTTGGCAATCCTGAAATGTTGACGCGGGTGAAAAAATGTGACGCGGGCGGGTAACGGGAAAATAAAAAATTGACTTGTAGTAACCTGTGCCAGCGCCAGGAATAAAACCCCAGTTGCCCACATGGAAATCCTGCAACTACCTTGTGCGCCAAGGAGTCAGCTTAAATATCATAAGATTTTCTTCGTCATTTGATATCCATAAAAAAGGTATATTTCTCCCCAGTTTGGAACTGACTGAACTAATTAATAATACTTCTTCATACTTTTCAGGTAGGTTCTGGATATTAGATATATAGGACAGGTGTGTTATGATAAGGCCAAACAAAATAAAAGGTTCGTCTCAAAGCTTGCGCGCGCATTGGTTTTGAAATGCCAAAATACCGCGTCTGAAATGCAGAAAATTGTCAAATCAATTTTTTGTTTCCCTACAAATTTTTATTTCGAGTTTTTATTAAAATTATCGGCAGATTTTCCTTTTCTCAAACTGTTACATGACTCAGTTCTTCAAAAAACGCTGCACAATTGTTCTTATACACAACTACATGACAATATTCATTTCAAATAGAAAAAACAAATATCAGAAAGTGTCAACGGTTGCAAATAGTAAGAGTAAAAATTGCCACACAAATAAAAATAATGTAAAAAAAAAAAAAAAATGGAAGACAAAAAACAGCGCGCATCGCCCGATTTTGAAGCCTTCGCAAGCTTTGAGACAAACTTTTGTTTTTGTTTGGCCTAACGTGTGTATTGGTCAACAGCAGACCAAAGACGGTATCTTTACCATCTTTGAGCAGACATAGGACCTGACCTGAATTTGATAGAAAGAACAGCCATAAATCGCATGAAATGTCTTATCAGCTGTTGCCTATTGTAAAAAAAAGATTTCTAAAATGATAGCGATTGAATTATAGTGTCCCCATCTGACCAGGTGACAAAAGAAAATTGCAAGTTTTGCCACTTCTCTGGTTTTAATATTAATAGACTTACCTACCATATATAACAACTTAACCCTACCATATACCACAATATACCACGACTGGGCACGTTGGTACCAGCCCTCAAATTAACCGAAGGCACCGAAGGCAATTGCCGTCGGTGCCCCACCTAGTTGCCTCGATGCCCTCAACTTCTGGCTGTTTTTACTCCATTGAAAAGTACACAATTGCCTTGGTGCCCCTTTCAAATTGCCTGAAATTGCATTGCCCATTCCATTTCTTAATTTGAGGGCTGGTTGGTACCACCCGGCTTGGAAGTTTTTTGATGAAAAAATGGACACAATCCATATAGTTTGCGCAATACACTGCGCAGACTACCGTTGACAGTCGTGGTGTAGTGGGGAATCCTAAGCTCCACGTGCTGGAGGTCCCTGGATCAAATCGGGGTGGGGGGGGGGGGGGGGGGGGGGTATTTTGGTCGATTTTCCACGTTGAGAATTTGTTGCCCTTAGAATCTTGTGATGTGTCCAGTCCAGAATTGCAACCAGACATACATGTAAATGTATTTATTTATTTTTTATTTATTCACGGTATAAAAATAGCCAGCAGGCAGCATGAGCTGAAAAAGCCGGCTTTACAATAAAAATATATATATAAATATCAAATTTATAAATATAAATATATATATAAATTTCAAATTAAAATAAATGTGATCAACAAATTGTTTTAAACCTGTAGTTTCATGTAAGATTTTACTACATTTTAATCAATTCTAAATTTGAAATAATTGGTCATATATTGTGAAGCAGCGCTTTAAGGATTTTGAAAATGTCCCCTGGTCCCTTAATTTGGGGGAAGCCTGGTTGGTATGTTATGTAGACAAGTGTTAAAATGGGCTAATTATTGTGTTGATTTAGCATTCAAATGGTTAAATAAGTACAAAACAGGTCTGTGGTCATCGTGAAAATGTGTGCCATCCAATTAAGAAATGAAGAAGCCCAGGGCTAGTATTATGAGATGAACTGACAATGCTGTCACATTAAGTACAGACCAGATATCCTATATTATAAATCGGGTAATAGAGAAATGATCGCAGATAACCTATATTATAATATGGAAGTGTGTTTGTCGCTTACCAAGTATTTATAGTGCTTTATTACTTCCTGAACAAGGAACTTGCTCGAGTTAGAAAAAGAATAAGAGAACAGCAAAATGTAGGTCAGGTGGGTGATGATGATGTGGTCGTCATCTCTCCCGCTACTCCTATAGAACGGTAGGACACACACTTTGCTTTGATGTTTTATTTGTATAGCAAACTAACACTACATGTGAAGAAAGCTAGTTCAGAATTGCTGCAGTCATATCCCAAATTTGAATTGACAAACAAATATGATACCACATACAATATGTCATTGTTGGTATTTTGTTGTAAACCTTTTGATGTTGTTTCTCAGAAAAACAACCCCCATTCATTTGCCAAAATGTTAGGTGACTTTGTGCCACTTTTTGAAATTTGTGAACAATTCACAATTTACATTGAAGGTTTCATTCTTCTACCTGTCATTTGAGTTTGACATTTCCAAGTGCCTTGTGCACAGCACTGCTCGTTGAATGCTTGAAAATGGCTACAATTGGCATTATATTTGCGTAAAAAATATAAGAGGACCTAACGTTTCGATCCTAATAGAATCATTATCGAAGCCAAATGAACTTTTATTTTTGTGCACAATACATTATTAAACAGACCAATGACTTGAGAGAAAACATTGTTTCATACAAAATTTGAACATTTAAAAAAAATTACAAATTACCTGACATGCCCCAAAAAATATCATTTAGGCTGTAGGAATTTGATAAAATGAGTCAATTTTAAGCTTTATGGTGTATCTACATTTGGCAATATTCCATTTATTCTGGTATGTCATGAGTAACTGGATTTGTTGTTACGATGATAAAATTGCATAACAACGGACTCTGTAATCTCTTATAATCTTGTGATATAGTTACGTTCATCAGTCACCTGATCACTGAATAATGTATTTGTAGTGTATTGAGTGATAATATCTGGTGAGTAATTAATTATAAAGTGAATCTGATGAGCAAAAGAATCTGCTGATGATGTGACGCAATCAAAAAAGGATGAATCACAAAATAAGAGCAATAAATATGAAATAACTCTGAATTGTGTGTAATAATGCCAACTCCATCACTTTCTAAAGTATCCCAGTGTACTGTGTACAATATATGGTCAATATACCCATTATTGTGCATTGTTACCGTATTTTCCTATTAAGCGCCCATGCCCTTATAAGCGCCCACCCCCGTGTTTCACAATGACTACCAACAAACAATCCCTTATAAGCACCCACCTTTTCAATTACCGAAGCACTGTACAACAATATTTTTCGCAACATCGTCCTTCAGTAAAGCAGTACCAGTAAGCCTGGTTCGATCGCCGCCGCTGCCCGCTCTCCCCTATTATTGGTATGTTTACCGAATAAGATGTCTTCGCAACCTTGCCGAATTCAACAGTCTCCACGATAAATGAGTTTAAAAAATTTAACATTAGAAGAGCCCACCCGAAAAGACTTTACTAACCGCCCTGGGCGCTTAATAGGGATAATACGGTACATGTATTGTGTTGCTTGCATTATTACCTTGTAGTTTTTCATACAAATTGCCACTACAATCATATAAATGCCTTTTTTCCTTGCTCTGGGCTTAAAACCACACTGGTGTAAGCTGTAAATCAGATAACAAGGATAACATTTTGCACCTCTATATTCTAACAATCAAAAATAATCAAGGAGTAAGCTATTAAAATAGTTTTCAAAGTTAGTCATGTGAAGCTAATTTCTAAGAAAGTGTTGTATTTTTGTATTGTCAATTTTTTGAAGTTGATACCTGATCTGTACATCCAATCAATAGGAAGCTGTCTAATAAGAAGATCAGGGATATTTTTAAAGTTAGTCATGTTAAAGGTAGATGTTCCGATTTTCAACTTGAAGTTTTCTATTCTACATGAAAGGTCATTCTTAAAAAGTCGTGTTCCAAAGTTTGAGTTGCATAGCTCTAATGGTTCTTATTTTAGATGCACAAGATGCTGTGAACTGTACCCATTGAGTAGTACACAAACTATATCGGTGGTTACCACCATTCGCGGTAATTCAACGCTATTTCGTCGATTTCTCTGTCATTATACCGAATTAGGCCGTCAAATTTCAGTATGATGATGAGAAAAATACGAGCTTTCATATGATATGAAAATCTCTGTATGTTTGAAATAATTCTGTGTTACGAAAATGTGATCGGGTCATCTACCTTTAAAATAGCTTTCAAAGTTAGTCATGTGAAGCTAATTTCTAAGAAAGGGTTGTATTTTTGTATGGTCAATTTTTTGAACTGTACATCCAATCAATAGAAAGCTGTCTAATATTATAAGAAGATCAAGGATATTTTTAAAGTTAGTCATGTTAAGCTTCAGAAGATTTAAAGCTATTTTTAGAAGGGTGTGTGTTTTTTGTATGCATAGTATGTTAAATGCATAGTTGTGATGTTGATTGTACATCCTTCAATCCTATTTTTCCTGCTTCTTCATATAGTGAGTGGGTGGGTAAGTTTGACAGTTAGTTACAACATGGCTACTCATCTAGAACTAAATTTTATTCAGAGGAAACACATACATGTAGTTTGCATTCCTTTCTATCTAAAACTCTTCCTGGAGCATGTTTTGCAGATGACTATGTTATTACTTTCACTGCAATATGAGTTTAATTCTTTAAGATTTTAATAATAGGAAGATATTGAGAGACAGGAAGGGCTTTATAACTTTGCCATGTAAAATTAAGTACCGTATTATCCCTATTAAGCGCCCAGGACCTTATAAGCGCCCACCCCCTTTTTCTCAGGTGACTTTAAAAATATATACCGATTAACCGCCCACCTAAAAAATAAGCTTACTTAAAAATTACTCACATCACACTAAATCTCGGACTACAAATTGCTTGAAAATAAAGGGGAAATTATGGTTATTTTAACTTCAGACATACTTGACATATTGTTTTGTGTTCCAAAAGTGAACTTAAACCACGTGTTAAGCCTTTAAACAGCAACAGAAACCATCCGAAATACGCACGTTTCGTGTTTGTTGTCATCCGTGGAGGCCGCCATCTTGAATTGCAAAACATCGAATTTTGCAGTATTGGGACGTAAAGGTTGCTGAATTTTGCAACCTTGATGGTCAACAACTATGTAAATCAGTATACAAATAAGCGCCCACCCAAAATGACTTGGTTAACCGCCCTGGGCGCTTAATAGGGATAATACGGTAGTTCGCATAGTTGGGAGGCCTACAACATGTTTGTCCAACCAAAGATTTTTTAGAAAACCTTACAGCAACAATATCTGTCCTATATTTCATGCAAGGACCGAGCTAGAATGTCTTTGCAACACCCATTTCAAAACTTACAATTCTCCTGGAACAGGTCAATGCAAACGGAAGTTTTAATATTTCGGGTTACCTTGGTCCTTAGTACTACATGTATCCACTTTGCATTATCAATCATATCGCAGTGGAATGCTTACTAACATAGTAATAATGGTATCAATGTTGGTCATTTCTGCGCTTGAATTTGAGTTTTTTGTAGGCAGCCTTGCAATAAAAGGTTAGAATGGCCTGTAAGTGTAATAGAGACATGTCCTTTGGGCCTTTTGGAAGTATGGTATCAAGTTGAACATAAGGGAAAGCGATATCTAAGTAGCAGTGTGTGGGTAGTCCCATGACAACCAAATGACAGTCTCTTCCCAGGTCCTGGGGTTATTGATCAGCTGTTATGATATAGTAGACATGACCTTATCGAGGTCAAGGGCAGTGTGCACTTCTTCAGTAGTGCATGGATCGGATTTCATGATTGGTAAACATTACTCCTCTAAAGAAAGGGAAGCCTCTTCTCTATGGAATAAGTGTGGTGACCTGTGATGTGTACATCTACATGGTCATGTAACATGTTGCTGATATATTCAATGTCAATGTCAGTTTAATAATACGTATTAATAATAATTATTTCATAACTATGTCATAATTTATAATTCATGAAATAAAGCTTATTTTTTAAATAAACACAAATTATTACTGGTAAATAATGTATCTGACATTAGTTGTTTGAAGAAGTACCTTTATAATTTTACTGAGTTATGCACTTATCAATTGCATCCCTGGCCAAGAATTATGCACTTATCAATTGCATCCCCAGCCCCGGGGGATCCGGGACATGGGGGGGGGGGGGGGGGGGGGCATACGAGGACCGTACGCAAATGTCTCTTGCAAAAAGACCAAGAGAAAACAAAACTAGAACTGACTGACCCATTCCATATTTTTTGAAGTTGAGGGTTTGTTTTTCTTTTTATCAATCTTTTGGAACAAATTTTAAAGTTTTGATTTTGTCCCCGAAATGGTTTTTTGAAATTGTTTGAAATTAAAAGGCTCATATAAAAAGACAACCATTTTTAATATGGAGGCACCCGACGATCGATGCTCTCTATCCAAGGGATACTACATCATATATACATCTGAATAAAATTATGGTTTTGACTTGATGGCCGGTACTAGCAGGCAATTTCTGAGAGTCCCTTGTTGCTATTTTACCATTTCACGTCAGATTTTAAATTAAAGTGCATTTATCATGTCACGTTTTAGGTTCAAAATCAAATTATTATATCGGTTTTGTAGGTTAGGTCACATTTAACTTTATATTAATAGGATTAAGTTCTTGTATCAAAATGTAAACCAGATGATACAAATCTTTGAAAATAAAATCTGTTTTAGATCATATTTTCACCAAGCACCGGCCTAAAGAACCTTTTAAACTTTCACATGTAATTGAATCCATTCAATGATGTTCACTTTATGGAATGGGATAATGCAAATGTATTACAATAATTTCAAAGTGCGAGTACGTAAGTCATTATGTCTTATAATCGGTAGTGTAAGGACGGAACAATATGCATGTAAATTGTAAATGATCAAGACCTGGCTAGGAATTCTAGCAGCAGGAAATGTATTACATGTACAGGAAATATCTTGACACATGGATTTAATATCAACACAATTGCTTTTATTTTTATAGAGCCCGGACCCTGGATAGTGGATGGGAATTAATATCAAATGCACGACTGTATATATTTATTTATGACCACTTTCACGGTATAATCAAGAATTTAAAAAAATGGTTGCAATGCAATACTGATTGTTAGTACCAGTGGTTAGTTGTCAGTAAATATCAAAAGCAAACAGACATTGTTGATGATGATCAGCATTTATATTATAAATAAGGGCTGTATCAACATTTGTAATAATTTTACAATACCTTTTGCACTAACCTTCACATGGCACACTTTATGAAATTAAATGCATTATAATTCATGTAATTATGTTGGGGTATTCTAGAATTGTTTTTATGGAGGCTCAGGTCATTTTAATTAATTGATAAAATAGAATGATTAACAAAATTATTTTGAACACATCAGATTGGTAAAAAATATAGCATGTTGTCAGATCATGTGTTTTGTAAGTGTACGTCACATAATAATAATAACACACACTTATAGAGTGCCTTACTTTAGTGAGGGAAACCCAAAGCGCTTTACAACAAATGAATTAAAAGAATAAAAGTACCAAAGCAAAATACAACTACGATCTTAAATCTACATAAGGCTCATGAAAGTCGATTGCGAGTTTCCTGTTACTTTTTTTCTTCTCAAAGTGATGAGGCGACTTTTTCATTATTCATTATTCATTATTTGATCGGATTTCATTATTGACATGTAAATGCATGTTTGATCAACCCACCTTGCTACGTCGAATATAATTATTCATCATCTGCACGATGAAATGGTGGTACCATTTATTGAGTGAGTCCCGTTTTTTCAAGCATTTACGATCCCCCCCAGTTAAAAAACTGGTAGCCAGCGAGTCGGGGGAAACCCCAATGTTTTTTTGCAGAAACGAATAAATGCATCAAAATAATGTTCACAGAAGGTAGGTTTACGATTAAAAAAGCCTTGCTTATGAGCCTAGTTCTCAAAATTCATATTTTAAGAAAGTGAAAAATGTGTTCAAATTGATACAACTGGGAACAATTGTGTTTAAAAATAAATAATGATTTTTTGGGGAAATCTTTAAATATTGACGCGGGTGAAAAAACGTGATGCGGGCGGGTAATGGGAAACTCAATATCGACTTACTAAAGAGTAAAATATATGGATACATTAACTAAAAACACATTAAAAAGCTAGATACTTGACATCAATTAGTAAATTACATATGTATAGATCACAATCAATTTCATCAATACAAAATTAATGTTAAAATGTGTGTTACAAACCTATTTACTAGCATTTAGCTTAAATAGATACAATTTAATTGATTAGAAGTTGTATGTAAATATTGAATACATCTACATTTTCACTTGCTCTGCAGCATTGATGGTTGGATGTACATGTATGTGTTGATTCGCCTGATTGCATCAGTCCTAGCGCACGCACACGCACGCATCAAAACATCGAGGCAAATTGCAATGGCTCGATATAGTGATGAGAGAGTGCTCTATGTATAGATACAGATGCAGCAAACGAGATGGCACTAGTCTAGGCTAGTTGCATGTATACTGACGATGCTAGAGATGGAAGGATGCCGTGATGATGGGATTTATTTGTAGGTTAATGTAAAAGCTGAAATTTTCGCGGAGGTTTCATTTTCGCACTTTTCGCGCAAAATATTTTTCCGCGAAAATTATAACACGCAAAAATATTGTTTTCAACATTCATGCAGTGCATCCAGAAGGTCGCCCGCGAAAAAAACAATTAACGAAATGTCTATGATATAAAAATGCGCAAAAATATCTTTACGCGAAAATATTGGCTTTTACAGTATTTGCATTGATGCATGTCCAGCGTGGATGAATCATCCCTGAGGCTTGCCTGGAGGACTCATTAGTACAGTGTACGTACAGCCCAAAGAAGATTTCTTGATGTACCCCATCATGCTTAGCGCCCCTACAGTACCAGCAGGGCTTATCACCAAAACAAATAGTGCAACACATGTGTTAAAGTAATTAACAGCTGGAGGTCGTCTGACCTCTACCATGTACAGATAGGGTAAATGTTGCCACAAATATGAAAGAAGTTGAATCCCAACTAAAACTTGTATTTTTAAAAATATAGGGTCTTTAGAAAATCAAGAGAGAACTGTATTAAAGACACATCAATCATATTACTTGCAACAGTATTTTCTTAAAGACCCTCGTTTAACAACTTTATAAGCATTTCCTTGCACTGTAATGTCGATGGGAACCAGTTGACACTGGTGACAGAAATCAGTGGTCATGTGATGAAAGTGAAGCATCCTGGGGTGCATCAAGAAATCTTCTTTGCGTACAGCCTATCATCCAGAGGCTTGCCTGGAGGACTCATTAGTACAGTGTACGTACAGGCTGCTACTTGATTAGTTCTGATAATTAGATGAATGGATTGATGCTGGGATTTAATTCTGGCGTAAATGATACAAACAATTATCAGGAAACACTGTACTGAGATGTAATTAGTAGGTGTACAAGCCGATTAAATGGATGCTCGTGACAAATTGATCTGGCATTTATTTGCTAGTTAGTTATTCATTTTTTATGCAAATGCAAAAATTAAATCTTAAACATAACCTACCCTACCATGAGCAGTTAATGGCAATTTCGGAACTAACAGTGAGCCAAAGAAATAATTTGAAAACACCAGGCTCTGCTGGTGCTGAAAATAAAAAACTTTATGATTTGGGTTGTGGGGGTGAGATTTGAAGCGAATCACCTCAATTCTACTTCGGGTGTGCTCAAAAATACTTTTTTTCATCACCAAATGCAGCGGTAAAAGCGTTCCATGATTGTATATATACACTACCGCCCGGAATTGCTTACGCAGTGATTATATCCTAGAAAATCCATCTTCTATGAACATGCTGTTGATTATTTTCACTAGTAACGATGTTGAATGGGTTCATTATATAGTTCTTCTTCGTAAATTCATGTTTGTTGCATGTTACGATCATCACATTTCATACAAAACTCAATAATTCGAGACAAGACAAAATCTACACAGTAAAATCCCATAGACATTTGCCTCATTAATATTCATGAGCTCATTACCGCTATCATTGCGCTATGGGAACATTCTCTCTCATGTACACCTTCTCTGACAAATTCAGTTTTTTAATAATAAATTGTTAGATTTACAAATGCAATATCCTATATAAGGATGCGCAGTCCTTATAAATGCCTAAAACATGGTAATTTTCTGAGGAGGTAATTTGAATTTCCAAGAAAAACCTGACATTTAAAAGACAATATAATTATTTTGGTTTGAAATTCAGTGATCCAATACACGACAGAGAACCTCGCAGTTTGTCTGTATTTCGCACGAGGCAGCACAGGCCCGAGCCCTGGCAGGTTTTAAAATTACCGGGACAATGATTTGTATCCACAATACAATGAATATGTAATGTACAATTTTGAGAAAGTCAGTCGATATGTTATCCATCAGTTGTGCTGGTTATTGGAACAACATAGCCCAACAGCCTATTCCACCATACTATGCAAACCCGCACTTACTGCCAGATATGTTTTAATTGGGCGATATCTCTATCTCTCACATTGTAATGGTCAACTCCCATTCATAAAAGAATGCGCTAAAACGGTGATCGATTCCAGTCTAACAAAGGATTCGAACAAGTCCATTCAAAACAATGTATGTTGAATCACGCGGTAACTTTACTTATATTGTGTGATTAATATTTTCTAATACCGTAGGTAAGGCTTGGCTATTCTCAAAATTCTCTAAACGGACCTGGTAAGCCGTCTCGCTAGGGGGTGTCACAACTTTGAGCATTTTTCTAACTCAAATATGGGAAGATTACAATTGAACCAGCCATTTTCACCAAGATGAGCTCAATTGTGTATACAAAATGTATGGTGTGCTTTGTGTTCACTTCATGTCCACCAGTTTAACGTGTTTATAACCCATGTTCTATGCACACATTGCAATATGACAGAATACCCCTGTATGCAAAATTGTAATTGCTGCTGCCAGTTGTAGTCCAAGCATCTGGCTGGTTCCCAGTACGCGACAGGTATCATTCTACAACCAAAACTTTAATTAAGTTTTGTCTCGAAATATCAGTTTTTTTGTGAAATTCTAGTAACCTTGTCAAAACACGAACCATGTTTTAGATATTAATGAGCATTACAGATCCCTGTCATAATAATATTACGTGGTTGCATTTTGTAAAATAATGTAAAAATAATAATTTGTCGAAGATGATTTTTGCAAGCAAGGATATCCCATAGCGCTATAACAGCGATAATGAGCTCATGAATATTAATGAGGTGAGAATTGCATGGGATTTCCCCATAGAGAAAATAGCGACCTCGGAAAGATATTTATTTTGAAAAATGTGTAGGCTACAAGGTCAAGGAAAGATGAATTTATGAATGAGAAGATATTCAGGCACCTACATGTATATAAATAGGATTTGACCTTGATATGGGTAAAATTACAAGACTGTTTGGGGAATAAGTTCTCTAGATGGTGTGCGTAAGCAGTTCCGGGCGGTAGTGTATATAAATGAGATACTGTAAGTGTAAAAGCCAATATTTTTGCGCAAAGATATTTTCGCGCATTTTGGTATCATAGACATTTCGCAAATTGTTTTTTTCGCGGGCGACCTTCTGGATGCACTGCATGAATGTTGAAAACAATATTATCGCGTGTTATAATTTTTGTGGAAAAATATTTTGCGCGAAAAGCATGAACATAGACCTCCACGAAATAGCAGGGTAACAAGCATAACATTAATTGCTATGTGTTGTTGTGGCATGTAGTACTAAATATTGATATCATATTATTAGGCCCTTCACAATTGGTTTTGAGATTCCTGTTGGAGGTTAAAAAAGGATGCAGTCACATTCAATTATTAATTATTAAGCATTTATTTTCTTTATTGTCCTGTTTGTGGTTGAAACTGATGTCACAAATGTTTGCCAGTTTGACTGGCATGGCTGTGATACTAGTTTTACTCACAATACATACACCCATGATTGCTTTTATCCATTATGAATTACAACCATGTTGTTTGTTTATTCATTCTGGAGGTGATCAAAGTCAGGAAAAATATAAGATTTGTTATTTAAAAGGGAATGATGCAAAATAATTAAGTAAATCAAATGATTAAATATTTTCCCATTTTCAATTTTGGACGAGGGCGGTTAACAGGAAAATCAAAATCACTTGTGAAGGGCCTTACAGCCACAATTGTGATTTCTTTATTTACGCAATTTAATTTAAGCCTAACTGTCATTTCAAGTGTGGCCTGTATTCATAGTTACATGTTGCTTGTATGGAGCAAGCAAATTATCAAACAGCTTAAGTTAACACTTTATACGCGGCAAGCATTTGCAGACGACAGTTCCAACATTTCACAAAATGTTTCAAATTTGTCATGATTATTAAATTTCATCACCATATTTGGAATCACCACAAGAAATGCATTGAAATAAGTACAAACATGCCTAATATTGGTTCAGTAATCCTTGGGATAGACTTTGAAAGTTAGGAAAGGTTTCAGAAAAATCTGTTTTGTATGGTTAAATTAATAGTGGAAAGTGTTAAGATATCAATTTGGAAAGAATTGTTTTTATGACATGTCCGTTTATCTCCTTTCATAGTTTATCTTGGATACAGTTAAGCTACCATCCATGTTTCAAGTTTGTCTCTCTAAACATTGATACTCATCTTAACACTTACCACGCGGCAAAAATGTCATAAAATGTTTTAAAAATGTCAACAATCTTGAAATCAATTTCTATATTTGGAATCACCATGAGAAATGCATTAAAATAAGTACAAACATGCCTAATATTGGTTTAGTAATCCTTGAGATAGACCGTGAAAGTTGGAAAAGGTTTCCGAAAAATCTGTCTTGTATTCGTTAAACCATGGTTAAACCCAATAGCCGTGTGGAAAGTGTTAACCATACAGTTATAATAGGGGTTGTATTCTATCATGTTATGATGGGCCTCGTAAATGATAGACCAACCAAGGCCTCGCAAATGGAATGTGTTAAATTGTCAGTTAAAATTGTTCAAATGCTACTTCTTGTTATCGCGCTGTAAATAGAATGTCACTGTCAAATGGTCTGGCTGAAATGCCATTCACTGGTCAACAAATACTTTATCAAAGAATAGATGGTCGAGACGGAGCTTTAGAGCGTGCCATATAGTGAACAGTAGAGTACTGTGATATGATATCACTTATTTAAACCCCCCTTTTCGGCGCAACTGCGTAGTACAACATATCCTAGACTGGTTACAAATCTTGCTTAAATAGTTTTGTTACGCTTTTTACCGTCAATGTCTAGCATCGTTTCCATGAATGTATTGGATTCAACAGTCACCCCATGTTTTCTACCAAGAAGTGCTGTAGTTATGGTTTAACCAATACTAATAATATGCCAATGTTTAATTAAGTGTTCATTTTCATGCAATGTTCTATAAAGGTAGATGAAAACCAATGCATTTTAAAGTATTTATAATGTGTAACTGTGAAATCCTGTATTCTGTAATCAACTTTTCCACAAGTAACCTTTTCATCAGGTTGCCGTGACGATATTCAATTATAATATCAAACTTGCGAAATTGCACAATTTGATACAAGTTTGATATTTGCGCAATGGTCTAAAAACTAACACAATTGAACAGTTTACAAACGCTGTTGTTGTTACTGGACCCATTGTAATCAACCATATGTGTGTGAGTAATAGTGGTGTAGGTTGCCATTAAACAAATAATATGGAAGTTAAGACTTTTCAACGAAATAGTTCAGCAAACTTTTCGGCACTTAATTGCCATAGGTAATGCAAAATTTGACACCCACGACTTGTGAATCAATTGATGGTGTACTGGCCTAGTGTTATTATGCATTGCATGCACACTACACACATTAAACAGAAAACAGGCACTAGAGTTCCAGTAGAGTGATTCAGTTACTCTAAAAGTGAAAGTTTTTGAGTGAAAGTTTTTGCATCAATAATTGTTCGTGATTTTCTGATTTTAATCAATTTTGCTTGTTTATTGATTCACATTTTTAAATTCATTACATAGACTTGTAAATACACAAAATGAATATATTTGGGGATTTTTATTTTTGTGGTAGGTGCTTCAAAGCCCAAACAAATAATGTAGCGTGAACATTTCACCACTGTAAGTCTCGGAACAAGTGTTTTGACAGGCATTCCTCAAGCTATTCAAAAGTTTTGTTCAAACTTTACACACAGAATTTCCATCCCTATCCTTAACTCCTTTGGGGTGGATTTGTAAAATTGGGTGGTTTGTGAGATTGCATCAAAAGGTTTAACCCCCTGAGAACTACCGGCCGATTGGTCAGAAAGATAGATACATCATTTATTGCACCAATCAGAGACAGTGTTAGAATAATTGTATCCCTGATAAAGATGGGAGTGAAACCTTTTACAAGCTGCATTTGAATTGGCTATTCATATGAGTACATCTTGTAATAAACCAATCAGAACCACTGTAAGATAGACAGGTAGACCCCAGGGGTTCAAGTCACTGGCATCAAAGACCGTCTTTGCTGGCATGAAACTATCAGACTTGTGTTGTTAGTCCTGTGTGGAGGATATCTTGAAGGATTTCTCTTGTTAAGATTTAGCTATAAACACTGCTAAACAGTCTCTTCATCTTCGAGTTCCATTAAACAGTTCTTATAAATACTAGTAATACATGTATTGTAAGCTGTGAATTTACTTCCAGTTAAGGTAAGATTATTCTGTATCACATTCCAGGGTCAGAATTTTGAGGAGAATCCGAGAATCCATTCTTGCAAAGATTCCCGCTGGTAAAAGTGCGAGAATCCATGTTGATTCTAGTAGAGATATTCTGTCTACACATAATTTGAATGGAGGAGAATCCATAGATTATCGCAAAATCCTCTGCAGGAATTTAAATGGATTCTCACAACCTTTGACAAAATTCTGACCCTACACTTCGCTAGCGATTAAACTCTCTGGTAACTGAATAATGCATTGTAAGTAATGATACATACATGTAGTACTAGCCATAGACTTATAATAAGTGGTGATCATTTGGAGTTTGATTGAAAGAATGATCCAGTTGGCCTAGCCACTTGTACATGTGCATAGTGACGATCAGATTCATGTAACTAACACTTTTCCAGTGAATTGAACCACGTCATATTCTCGTACCTGTATGTGTTTTTAAATGTTATTGGGATAGTAAAAGGAAGGTAATTCTTGAGAGTTGTTACATGTCAACTTATGCCATGCCATTGCAAGGCCTGGTTGTGAAGTTATTCATTCATGGAAGATAGCTATCATAATAGCATGGAATGTGATGATAAACTGATAATTGTGACACCACTTACTCTGGTATGTAGTATACACACTTCACTGATGTAAACATAAAAAGGGGGTGTGGCACATTCTCTAGCTTCAGATTGGGCACTACTGAAATCTCATATTGCTAAACTGACAGTTGCTAACAACCTGTAAAACTGGATAGTACATGTGCACTGAGTAAAGTGTGGCCCACGTTGTTAGATCCGACACCTCGTGGGATACCTACATGTATGACCCTATTTACTCGTGATCAATGAGTATTCTTCATTGACCCTTGAACTTGATCATTCATTACTTTACCACATGCCAAACTTCACTCACTCAATTGATCAATTGTGCGAATGCAGTAGAGAAATAATTGCAACGATAATATTTATTTGGTAGCCATGTATGTGAACGTGTCTTTTATTCCAAAAAGCCTTTATTACAGGCTTTGGTATAAAGTAACATACGCCCCCATATCTTACAGCTCTAGCAGGGATTATTAACTTGACAGAACTTTGATATTATAGGGACATCTAGACAGACCCGCTGCAATAATCCTTACTATTTCGCAAGCTATTCTTTTGTACATACATTTTTATTTTTCTACATGTAACTCCAATGAAAACTTGTATTTGCTGAGTGCTTACGTAGGCATGCATCAACAACAGCGTTATATAGTACATTTTATTTGTGTGTACGTGCAGAATTAATGTCAAAACATTGAAAAATATATTCATACATTTGTGGGGTTATTTGCACTTCAGCACTTCAAAGAATCTTCACGTATTTCAAATGTGTATTTATAAGACAGGAAATGAACTAAATGCAAATTCATTTACTTTTGTTTTTGCGTATTATATTATGAATATGATTGGTTTTAAATATCATGACAGGATTTGTGAAAATTAAGAATTATGATTTAAATGTAATAAAACAGATAGTCTTTTATCTTTTTCTGAAAATCTAAGTTTTGCTAATACTTTGTATGTATCTTCCTTTGGATTTCAACTTTATTTCATTGTCATATTTGGCTGAAGTGTAAGTATCTAAGGCTATATCTTCCTTTGAATTTCTACTTTATGATACTGATTTATATTTCATATGTCATTATATTTGGCTAAAGTGTGAGTATCTTATGCTAATGAAAGTCAATATGCGTTTCCTGTTCCCTTTTTCTGCTGAGGGATGAGGCGACTTTTTCATTATTCAATATTTGATCAGATTTCATTATTGACATTTAAATGCATGTTTGATCAACCCATTGATACGGGGTTATTAAATTATATATAATATTCACGAAAGGTAGGTTTACGATAAAAAGTCTTGCTTTTGACTTGAGCCTAGTTTTTAGTTTCATATTTTAAAATGTGAAAAATATGTTTTAAATTGCTAAAACTAGCTTCAATGATGTTTTAAAAGTAAATAATGATTTTGGGGGCAATCTTAAAATGTTGACGCGGGTGAAAAAAGGTGGCTCAGGCAGGTAGCGGGAAACTCAAAAACAACTTATAGGTGTGTAATGTTGGACTATTTTTCATTTCTTGTTATGTAGATTTCTATAGCGTCACCAGCAACATAACTTGTGTACTATAACCCTAACACTGCCATATACCCCAAAATACCACGACTGGCCACGTTGGTACCACCCGGCGTGGAAGTTTTTTGATGAAAAAATGGACCCAATACATACAGTCTGGGCAATACACTGCCCAGAACTGTGCTCGACAGCCGTGTGGAATCCCTCGCCCCGGGTGCGAGAGGTCCCTGGATCAAATATCGGGGGGATATTTTGGTCGATTTTCCGCGTTGAAGAAAAAATTCTGAAAAAAGTGGGGGGTAGAGTTAGGGTTAAGGGATTGTAGAAATATCAGCCATTTCTGAATCAGCAGTTTCAACTTTCTCACCTTTTTTAAAAAACCTACAGATATTTTAATAAAATAATTGTGTGTAGGGACTAGGGAGACATTGTTGTATGAACATATGTTGTGCTAGGAATAATAGAAATTAGGTTGTATTTATGTCAGTCAATGAAAACCAAAGATCCAGATAGCAATCCTACCCATGGGGCATACTGCAATAATAATATTCCTTTCCAATATATGAATAATTCTAATTTTGTAAACCCACACCTGCCAGTCTGCATGTATGCCTGGTAATATTACATTTAATGCATACATTACAGGGTGTCCATCCATCGAGGAGTCAAACCATTTACACTCCTTAAAGGGATATTTAGTATTTTGATGCAAACCTTTTTTCTGGATTTTGAAATTTCCTTTGAAACAATATAAAGCTGCAATAAATTGCCAATCTCTGATATCGTCAGCCTGCTTCGATAATTGCCTCACTTTTCAGCAAAATTGAGTTTTTTGCATAAATCATGACTTCATTACATTATGCACATGCTGTTATAATACCTAAGTCATTGACCAATCAAAAGTGTTGATAAATGAAGAGCTTTGATGCAAAAGGGCCACCAGACCACTCCAACATGTTACTCATTTTGCATTATTGAATTTGCATTGACAAATCCATGGAATTAATCAAATTATTGTATGGCTGTGTTCATCTGTTTCTATATGACTTGGATTAGTGCATCCATGCACGCCAATTGAGGCATCAACAATACAAGTCACATTCCACATAATGAATATCCATCCATCAATAATGCAAAATGAGTAACAGGTTCACAGGTAACAGGTTTCATACGTTTGTTGTTTTCTAAGAACTAAAAAAATGAGTTAGGCAATTATCGAAGCAGGCTGACGATATGTTGTAGATGGAAAAACACATAAATTTGACCAAAAAATCAAGAAAAATCCCAACAGATTGACTTAAAGGTATATTATGCGATCTTTTCCAGGGAACGCCCTCAATCCTCAACAGTTAACCGATAGTTTATATTATCACTTTAAATTCACTCTAAAACCATGATTTTGAGGTAAATTTTAGGAATTATATCACTCTGTAACTCAGAATATATTTATGATTTATGATCAGAAATATAAATCTGCAAGAAAATCTGCTTCCAATTTTTTTTCGAGGATTGAGGGCGTCTCCTGCAAAAGAGCACTTAATATACCTTTAAATGATCTCTGCAAGCTCGCACAGTCTATTTTTATCAATTGGGCCATGTATAGAATGATCCACCTGCTGAAAAAGACCTAGAAACAATTGGGGAAAACTGCAGGTATTGCGCAATAATAAAATATTTGCTAAATTTGTATTCACCAAAGGAATAATATGTGATTCCCTAATCCCCATATTTCCAGGCCCGATAATGAATACTGATTGGTGTGAATACACATGCTATTTTTTATTGATTTCTAATTTAAGTCACCTACACAGGCCTCGAAATAAGGAGGGCCCTCGGGTCAAAAGCCGTTAAAAAATAGTGAGGACCCTTGACTCTTCTATCATAGGGGTTCTCAGGACCCAACAAAAATAAAATACATTACAGAAAATTGTGTGCATTTTTTTAAACAAGAGATGTTGCTGATGACATATCCTATGATGTAGTACTTTAATATTAACAGCAGGGTTTAAAATATGGGGAATCCACATTATGTTATGATTGTATACATGTTATCCAGACATCTTGAATCTAAAAGTAGCCCCACTCATGTCGAATTTCAAATGTTTTTGGACCCTTGAAAATAAGTGAGGACCCTTGGATTTTCAGAGGCAAGAGTCCAGAGGACCCTTTGATTTTTGTTCTTATTTTGAGGCCTGCACCTACATGTATGATCGAATTCTGTATCTGTACTGTAAGCGTTGTACTCCAACAAAACCGTAAAAAACGCAATCCCGCTAGAGTTGACGAATCGCTGAGATATGATTAGTTACCGGCTAGAGTTTTGTTGCTTAGGAAGTCAAGAGTGGCGTTTTTGATTACATTTACATTAGATAGGTTGGTCTTTTAAGGCCGCTTTAAATTTGTGATAGTTTTCGCTGCTATGGATCAATTTGTGTCTCCATATTTTGGCTTGAATTATATCACCACTGGCCACTCTGGTGATCAGCCATGATCCCTGTTTATCATAATTAATGGATTTGTACTAATGCAGCAATATCATCACTAATCTCTTTGCCCATCTTTTCTCCCAGGAATCCTCTTAAGACAAGTATCTCATCACTCGTACTGATTGCATTGCTCACAAAACAGTATCACTGGTCTCTACTTACGATGAGGCCTAAAATAATGTACACAAAGCAATTCATGAGCACTTTGATTTGTGCGTATTTGAGTAGAAAAATATAAACAACACATTTTCTTTCAAATCTTAAGTGTATGTCGACAGTAGGAGCACAGTTACAAATTTAAGCATGATAGGAATGACGACAATTTTGTGTTCAACAAAAAATGCCGAGTATCATCCCTTGAACCATGCCCTCACGATTCTCAGAACAAAACGACAGTTGTCAAATCCTAGCACATGGCTATATGAAATTAGCATGCTGAAACGACACACAGAGGCGTGCGTGTCTGGGCTAGTCGGTTGGGCCTCAATTATCTGACCAGTCCATTTAATGAAGGGTAATATCTGTGTCATTGTCTTGCAGCACTTTGACTGATGGGTTTCATGTAGCAATTGCATTAGCAAAGTGTGGAGAGTGATACGTGAGCATGTCGTGCACTGCCGATCCAAAACCTCACATAGCGGTCAAGACCATTGCTAGACCATGATTAAGAAGCCCAACAAGGCCCGTTAGTTTTAGTTCATTGTTATCAAATCCATGATTTTGTACTCAAGAAGACCAAAGGAGGCAAGAGGAATTCCTTTTTTTACAAATTTGGGCTAATTTTCGCTTCTGTTTGTCCCATTGAAACCCAATTGTTGTAGATGAATTGGGTGGGTTTTTTCAACCCATATTGGGCTACTAGCTAGGATGCAACAGGCTTAAATTAAAGATTACCAAACAGCGCTACTGTATTTGGAAAGGTGTTTTTTATGTCTTTACTTTTTGAATTACAGAAATTATAATTTTGCTAGGGTCTATATCAATTATTTAAACTCCCACCCTAACTCCCGCGGATATGTTTTTGTGCGTATCGGGGAGGGGAAAAAGTTTTAAAAATTTGACCCGAAAAATTATCCAGCACCCCCCAGGGATTCAATCGCGGGACCATCCACACCAAAGTCTGTCCCTCTACCGACTGAGCTAAACGCCCAGCGCGGATGCGCAGCAACTTCCTGCCCACATATGCCTGCGGTAGGTGACGTCATCGAGGCAATGCAGCAGCACTTGCGTGGAGATAAGTTTCTGGCTGTATGATGTAGTAGGGTTAGTTATATGAAAGTAAACATCGATCTAGATACCTAGCAAATGGATCCAAATTTGTAAAGGTGAGAATTTCCTGATTTCCTTAATTGTAATCCATACATTTTTATTTCATTCCCCAATAGAAGCATATGATTTCTATTTTAGCTAGTTTTCGATCAGTTTTACCTCGGGTTAGATTGGTCTGGTCAATTGTTTTGGCAAGACCATACTTGATTAGATTGGTCAACCCCAACATTGGTAGCCGCTGTGAATAAGTAATTGCATTTAAATAGAGGGGCTGGCAGCATGCTTGTAGCCAAGTTGATGCTTGTTTGTATTGTAGGGATGTTTTTCTTGTAACGGTAAGTTTGGTTAAATCTGTCAACGAAGTTGTAGAACTGTCAACCTACATGAGTGGATAAGTATTTTCAGACTCTAGTAGCTGCTGAGGATTCTAAACACAGTCGTCCAAAATAGTGCTCCAAAAGCACTTTCCATATACTTTGCAGAAATTTACCCAGATTCACTCCGATTCCCTACCCGTTGCTACGTGTGACAAGTTCTGCACATATGCATACTCTTGTTTTCGTAGCGCTTTCTCTTTGGAAAGTTTTCATATGTGACGTCAAGACTGTAAGAATGAGAACGACTCGATAGACCATGGAACAAATTGGTCCACGATCAGGGCTTGAATTAATCGAAGGCATCGAAGGCAATTGCCTTCGATGCCCCACCTTTTTGCCTTGATGCCCTCAAATTATGGATGTTTTCACTCCATTCAAAAGTACATAATGGCCTTGGATAAAGATTGTGCCCTTGCAAATTGCCTGCCCTTTTCATTTCTTATTTCAAGGCCTGTCCATGATGACTATTGCTCACACAACTTGGTGGATGAGGCTGGCGTGAAACCAGTGCTATGTGTTATGTTTCGAGCCCTGTGGTCACTGTACTGTTTTTTTTTAATATAAGACACTACAAGAGCTGTGACACTGGATTGTATTATTGATTGAAAATAATTATAAAGCCCGTTATGCTTTTCCTAGAAATTGTGCAGGGACAAATATTTAGTTTAAAAAACTGCAATTTCCAGTTTGGATGTGAAAAACAATCCTGTATGTTACATGCTGTCTGAGTAATCAAAACTGTTAGCGTAGCTTTGCAAATAATATATGCACAGAAATATTGATCCCTTTATTCCCGGGATTTTATTATTCACTTTCAGCGTGTAAATAACTTGTTTATCGTAACAGATGTCATATAAAATGTTATGGTACACTAATTGCACTGTTTCCCAAAGTTAATGAACAAATCACTCGTTTTGTCTGAAATATCCAGCTTTTTTACCTATCATGTCTGAGAAGCAAGAAACACAGTATCACATTTTATTGTCGCTGTTCTTTCAAAACCTTGTATCTCCATCTGGCCCTTCAGCATGTATAAAGTAATATTTCCTATGTATAAACATTTGGGCAGTATGCTCTAAATATGTTCAAGGGCCAAACCACATTAAAACCTTGTAAGTGCTCTTGCCCCTGAACATATATAAGGCAACACTTCCTATGCGTAACCGTTAGTCAGTTATATTTTATACATGTTGAAGGGCCAGGAAAACATGTGAGGTTTTGACAAAACAGCGACGCAGCAGTGTCGTGTTTCGGTACACAGTTTTGACAAAATAGCTGGATTGAGCTAAATGGCCATCTATTGAGCAAGTCCATTATCTGTCTCAAATTATTGATTATTGTATTGTATAATGTTGTTGAATGATTACTTTGTTTAGTGTCAAACTCAAACATGACATTACATTTTCAATTCATACCCTACTTGCCTATGCACATAAGTGCCCATCCTAACATTAAGTTGTATTGACCTATTTACTGTTAATATTTGCGCACCCACTTCATCTGTACATGCCGTAATTGCATCAACTTTGTGCATGTACTACATGCGTCATTAAACCAATAAAAGGCCAACAGTACACATACATTAGTACAATTGTACATTGGTCGATGATGAAACCTTTTGTCTTTCACCAGTTTTGGTTTTGACTGGTATAGTGGTAAATCCTTTTGTTTTATTGTATGTGGTGGTCCACATCAGAATGTTACTGTATAACTCATAGTTTCTATCTAACCATAGATCAAGGATCTATGATCTACCATAGATCAAGGATCTATGATCTAACCAACAGTTTGAATACGTAAGTAATTTCAATGTATTTTGCTGATACTGCCTTAGGCCTAAAAAAAGAAGAAGTTTGATTGGCGTAACATAGAAAGAAAAATAGGGTAGGTAGGTCGGATTTTTAAAAAAATTTAAATCTATAAAACGTCTTAGATGAAATTTTATATACCAGCACACATATACCATACAGACATAAACAAATGGCACAAATACAAATTTTCACTGTTTCTCTGACACATTAGTTTTTTGGGTGGTTTTTTTTTTCTTCTTCTTTTTCTCACACACAAAAAAACAAAATGTTTAGGGTCGGCAGTAAAAATAGGGTCGGTCGGGTTACGCCAATCAAACAATTATTTTGTTTAGGCCTTTACTATTAATCCATGTAGCGATGAAATGTTACAGTTGAATTGTACCATATCTTTCAATCTGAATTTAGAACAACCATGTGCATTGATTGACTAAAAGCTTGATGTTGTCTTTGTGTATCCCTGCACGCACTATCATGGGATGCTGTCTACAGTAGACAGGAGGTTATGCGGGGCATACACAACAAGTAACTATTGAGATAACCTTGCTGTTTAGATTGGTAATTGTGTGGAACAAAAAGCTTGGCTATACTTATTCATTCATCACTTCCGCCATTACTTCAATGTTGCTACTCAGTGAGTTTATCCAAGAAGACCTAAGGTGATTCTTTGAATACTCAGTGAGTTTATCCAAGAAGACCTAAGGTGATTCTTTGAATCATTAAATTGGAGTTGTCACAATGTGTTGTTTGTAACGCTAGCTCTTTTTTGTACCTCAACTTCCCTTGCGGTCTTGGCTTAAAACTTGAATCAGATAAACTAGTTGGATTATCAGCGGGACAGTTTGTGTATGATGGCCTTATTAGATAGGCTTGGTTGGTAGTGTATGTACATACAGTAGCTGTTTTCAGAATCAAAACAGGTTTAAGTTTGATACAACTACTGGGAATATAACAAGGTTACGTAGGTGTCATGGTTAGTGCTAAATGTCATGGATTTTATCATTATTTATCAAGGGATAAACAGATATTTATGGAAGCTCTGATATTTATGGAAGCACTGACAGGTTGTGGGAATGATATCAGAGTGGAGCATGCGGAGGGAATTACTTCTTGTTCAGCAGTTTGTCATTCAAAACAGGCAGGCAAATGGACTGTTCTTCTTTATCACATTTTCACTTTTATAGTTGCGCCTCCTTCATTCCATTGTTCCACCTGTGCTTCATATATGATTTACAACCAAGATAAACTGTACTTCAGGTTCCAGATACTCATCAAATACGCAGCCATGTTATCTCATCCAAGAAACCACTTCATCAAACACTTTCATACATGTACATGCCTTTAATTTCAATTATACTATATTCTGCATGTGTAATCATTTTTTTAACTTCTTATAAAAGGGTTCATTTCTCCTCATTAAACATTTCCAATGACATCAATTGAATATCATAGCCTTGGAGAGGGATGGAGTTAAGCTGATGGAGCAAGACTGACCAAAACTGACTACCATGGAAATAGACAGGAAATTGCATACTGAGTAGTTCCAGAATCTTATTGGTTACTTTATGCATCAAACTCATATTAATTGTTCTTTCCCTTATTTTTGTATTTCTACAGTAAATAGGCCTTAATTGGCCTCCTTCATCATGATGGAGGATCAAGGACCTCGTGTTGCAGACTACTTTGTTGTGGCCGGTCTCACCGAGGGTTCAAGACCACTAGAAGAAGAAATATCCAGTGAAGGGAATCGTAAACCATCTTCAAAAGTTATGGGTCCCATAACAGATGTAGCTGTGATTGTACGCAGTCAGCAAGAAAAGGTACATAAGGAGTTGTTGTTTAAAGGGTGTCTGTATTTCGTCGCTGTTCTTTTAAAATCTTGTATGTTTTTCCGGCCCTCAGCATGTATAAAGTAAAACTGCCCAATGGTTATGCATAGGAAGTCTAGCTTTATACATGTTCAGGGGCAAAAGCACTTTGATAGATGTGTTTTTGGCCATTGTACATGTTTAGAGCAGACTGTCTAACAGTTAGGAAGTATTATTTTATACATGCTTACGAGCCAGATGGAGATACAAGGTTTTGACAGAACAGCGACGATTTGGTTGACACCCATCAGTAGGGCGGTGAGGATACCCATCGGTAGGGCTCCAATCGCTTATAAATGCGATTATCCTCCTAATGATGGAGCTAGGAGTTATTTACATAATTACACTAGACTTTGATTTGTGTGAGTAAATGAAATTCAGGAAATGATACAAGTGTGATTTTTGAACTTGACCTCTAGGTTAAAGGCATATTATGTGATCTTTTCTAGGGGGCGCCCTCTATCCTTGATTTTTTTTTTGAAAGTAGATTTTCTTGCAGTTTTACATTTCTGATCATAAATCATGAATATATTCTGAGTAACATGGAGCGATACGATTCCTAATTACTTCAAAATCGTTAGGCAAATCATAGTTTTTAGAGTGAAAATAGATTGTTCGCTCGCTCTGTAACTAAGAATATATTTATGATTTATAATCAGAAATGTAAATCTGCAAGAAAATCTACTTTAAAAAAACCCCCATGGGTAGGGGGTGCCCCCTGGAAAAGATCACATAATATGCCTTTAACACACGATTACAAGAATAATCGGGCTTTTAACCAGATATAGTGGATCATTCACCGTCAATATGTTGAAGCCTACAGAAAAAATAGAAAAAATAAAGCTTTCACGATTGAATTTGTTATAGTATGTTGGTTTGTATGTCAATGATTTTCAATACCCATGGGCCAATTACTTCTACACTTCTCCATACACTCCTTGTGTATGCATTTATTGTGGGAATAATTCATAGTCTAAGCCTCTGAAAAGACGCTGCCTTGCGATTAATGCAGTGTCATGGAGACCCTTGGATTCATTGCCTTAAGGTTTGCTATCACTATCAGTTCACTATACCATAATACTATGAGTGGTCACTGAATCTCTCATGAGAGAGTTAGAATATTTTTATTGACATCATATAGGTTAGGAATGGGAATGCATAGTGCTGAAAGCTTAAGAGTGAGTGCTCCTTCGTGAGGTACATATGGAAGCGTGCTGTACTAAAGGATGCCCGTCGAATAGAAAATCCTGAGATAGTAATGGGTCTAACCGGATTCTTAACCCTAACTTCCCGTGGGTGTTTTTGGAAATGAAACTATCAGGGGAGAAACAACGGTCAAATTTGGGGGGTTAGGGTTGGGGAATCAGTCTCTGCATGTGCTGGGATCGAACCCGGGCCGAGTGCGTGCAAGTCAGACACCTTACTGACTGCACTAACTGGTCAGCTTCAAGTTTTTTTGTCATTTGATAGCCCGCCAGATCATGGCACGAGTCCGGGCGAGTGCGCGGTACCAGATCATGGCACGAGACCGGGCGAGTGCATGGTACCAGCGGCTAGTACTGTAGGGATTTGTTGTGTGTAGGGTTGTTAGGGTTAAGGGAGGGGAACCGTTCTAAGTAAATGCTAAATTGACCGGGGCTGTACATGCACTGCCAATTTTTCTGTTGTATAGATTATTTCAAAATATCATCAATGCTGGTAAATTTCACTATCTTATCTAGATCAACCTCCATTTTAAAAATCCATGGACTGATTATGTAAAGATGGCCTTAGGCATAAAAAACAAACAAGTTTCTTTCCGGTAGGCCGCACGCATTTAGTTTTGGCGACGTAAATTACCGCATTTCATTTTTTTAGTCCCATTTTTGAAAAAATAAAATTACTGTAGAAAAGATTAAAATGTTGCACAAACAATTGACTGCTCTGGGAAGCCCAGTAAATATAATATGGGGCACAGTAGGATACTGGCTGTGATTATTTGTGTCTTAAGGGTTCGCGGCGTATGGTTAATTGCAAAAATTGCCTTTGGAAAGTCATCCCACTCCACTTCTCCCTCCTCAAAAATAAAAATAAAAAAACCCGTCTCGCATCTTGGTTTTCAGACCACCTACCGGAAACAAACTTGTTTTGTTTTTTTGCCTTACAATAGGCAATTTTTGGATTCATTAATGTTCTATAGTCAATTCAAGGTATGCTTTTTGAAGTGGGTGTACAAATTTGATTTTCTCAGAAGAACTCCAAACCCAATTGATACCCACACAAACCCGACAACCTTACCAATTACTATATCCTTGAAGCATAATATTGGTCTAGCATTTCTATAGATTTAGATAGCATTATCCTCTCTCATTTCAAGTGTCAAATGAGGCCATTCAACCATATTTCCTGTATGTCATTGTACATTTAGATTGATCAATATGAATCATGTATTCTGACAGGTATTAAATGTATAGAGTCACCACAAAGTATTACTGGCATCTCCATTCCCACTGACATACTGTATCACTGCAATGCAGATGTAATTTCTAAGAAGAAAAACGTTATTGTTGCTTTTGAATTTTAAATTTTATTGCATTTTCTTTTCAAATATCACCCTAATATCTCTTTTTTAATTGATTAAATAAATTTGATAAATACATATGAACAACTAAAACAAATAAATAATATTAATCTGAATAAATGAATTAAATAATTAAATAATTAATCAAGTTATTAAATATTTTTATAAAGTTATGCTTGGTGTAAGGGGGCTTATACTAGTAATAGAAACTTTAAAAAACTTAAACTGAAAAAGTATGACAAATGAAAAAATATAAGAACGTTTGACCGTCTATTCCAATACTGAGCAAGTTTACATTTGACAAGGCTTCAAATTCTGACAAAATATGATTTAAAAAAAAGAGACATGAACTTTTCATTTTATTATTTTGACACTATTTTAAAATTTTATGTTACGAAAATTGTCTTTTTCTCCAAAATTTGTCATAATGTTTTTTTGTCTATACCTTCTGATTGCATTGCTATTTCTCCCCATTTCTGTGCAGGTTCCTGAAGGTTTCACCTGTCTGGAGACCACACCACAAGGTTTCCCAGCCGATCTCAATCATGGTTGTTTGGGGAGTCCATCCATCTTTCTTTGTGTCAAGAGAGGCTTTGATAAACCACCATTGACAGATCTTGGGTAGGTAGCAATGGACAGCAATTTGTTTCCAATTTTGCTGTGAGGATGTTTGTGAATTGAGATGTAATGAAAAAGTAATGCCAGACTGTTGGTTAACTTGACTCCATTCATCATTTAGGCAACGGAAAAAAACCTGTTCTAGGGGCAAATGGACCTCTCAGGTAGGCATTTTCAAAACAAAAAATATATAAAAAATTGCTTATTTATTTTAATTTAGAAGGAACAAATAGGTTGATCGAGCCCGTAGAACAGGGTTTTTACAGGTAGGCATTTTCAAAACAAAAAAATATATTAAAAAATCTGTTTCTTTTTTTAATTTAGAAGAAAAAAATAGGTTGATCTGGCACGTAGAACAGGTTTTTTTCTTCTTTCGTCTTCTCTACCTCTGTGCGATGATGTCAGAGCATATTTCATTGATAGACATAGTATTCAAACTTGTTTGCGAGAGTGCATGCGCCATTGCATGTGAATCATGTGCAATTAGTTAAATATGCTCTGATATCACTGTACAGAGTTGGATGAATTGATGCTCATTAACATACCGTTGCCAGTCGCAGATTGTGGCGATTTGGAGTCGCTCAAGTGGACTATGAAATGCAAATCGCCCACAGCAACTCGACAAAAGGAACGACCAGTCGCGCATAAGTTCGATTGAAGTCAACTACAGCGATGTAGGCCTGGAGAACCTGGTGCGACCTGTCCCAACTTTTGGAAAGTCGTGTTAATTAGGAAAGCAAGCATTTGAATCATATTGATACAATCAGTGGACTATGCTCAGATGTTACTGCACGGAGTTGGATGAATTGAGTTAGCTCGTTGGACTACTTTCAGAAACCATTAGTAAAACAATACTTCATTTAACTTGTGAGGTTTGTATTCCAAGAAATGGGGCTACTTTAACTGTCATTTAGGTGAGGAAAAAGCCCTGTTTAATGGGCAAATGGACCTCTCAGGTAGGTTTGTGTGTGAACATTTTAATGAATTTCAACAATGTTTTAAAAAATTGAAAAATAATTGGAGATGATTATTATTATTATATATTTTTTTGAGGCTACCTCATTAGACTTCTTTAAGAAATCATTAGTAAAACAATACTTTATTTATCTTCATTTGTGTGGTTTGTATTCCAAAAAATGTGGCTACTTTTACTCAGTAGCGTAGCCAGACGGGGCAAGGGCCCAATCCCCCCCCCCCAAGAAAAAAATTGACCGGGAAAATTGGAAGGCAGCGGAAAATCGGGAAGGTAAAGGAAGGGAATGAAAGGGAGAAGAGGAGACAAAAAGGGAAGGAAAGGAAAAGGGATAGACAGGAGAAAGGAAGACAGGCAAATTAGTTGGAAAATTGCAGTTTTTCACGCCGGAATGAAGTCGCAACGCCTCCCTTGTTGACGACAAATCAAAAAGTTACATGAAAAACCTGGCTATGCCACCGGGTCGAACTGGTGTTCACCGGGAAAAATTCCCTTTGCCCCCCCCCCCCCCCCCCCCATGACAAGTGACCCTGGCTACGCTACTGCTTTTACTTCATTTTTATCGCAACACATTCAACATAAGGAAACCTTGCTGCTAGGAGTCATGGTGAACTTTTTCTAGAATTTATCGAGCTGAGGAATATTGTTGTTCGGAGCAAGCAGAGAGAAAGCTTACTATTAAAAACAACACACGGGGCAGAGATTCAGTTTATTTGTCTGGCAAGTTGTTGTGATTAGATTTTAGTTATACCTGCATTTGTCATGTGCTGATGAATGGGGCTGTCATTATACATACATTAAAGCAACTAGAATAACCAAGAGCATGTCACATTAAAGTGCCTGTACGCTTTCAAATTTGAGAAATCTCAAGAATTACTGAACCAATACTATGTATGTTTGTGCTTATTTGTATGCATTTCTCATGGTGATTCCAAATATGGTGATAAAATTGAATAATCTTGACATTTTTGAATCATTTTGTGAAATTTTGGAACTGTCATCTGCAGACAAATGCTGAGTGGGACATGGTAAAATTGGAAATGATTTGATTCTTGAGGCAAGCTAAAATTGGTAATAATCTGATTCCATATACCCAAAGGGCTGTTTAATGAAATGGCTCATATCAACAAAATGTTTCAATTCATTGCAATCCCTGCATATATCGGGGAAATGTTTCAAACTACTGAGCTGAAGCAATGAGACAGTTATAACAAATAAGGGGGACATATTTTGCCTGAAATGTTTTTATATTCAATTTAATTGGAGACATTAGCTGAATTGAAAGCTGGATTTTCATTTCATTCTAATTGCTTTGCCAAATATATCGGATCACTTGTAATTCAATCTAATCACAGTGTTTCAAAGCTATACAGCAAAGTTGTGTTTCCTGTAGCTTCAAGTGTCAATTTTGAGACTTCAACTGCATTCAGAATTTTTATGGATAATCAGGGGGTGAAAAAATGTTTATTTCCAAGGAAGCAAACAAGATTTCTTGAACAGAAGACTTGATTTCCATCTAATTTATATGTATTTTTTTATCTAGAAATGCAAAATTTTCCACTGGCCACCAAGTACCCAATTTTTCTGGGCATGAGAAGCCCCAATTCCCCATTTTTCCAGGCCCCTGGATTATTTGATACATTTCGCATTAGGACCTAATAAAGAAAACCTACCATAAACATTTATTTTTAGCCTCGTAAACTATCATGCTTATTATCCTTAATAATGAACAAAAGACAATATTTTCTTAAAACAATCCCTCAAATGATTTATGCGCTTGTCTGATGTTCAACTTTAGACTAACAAATCACAAATGTTTTGAAAAGCTGTGTCTCATTCTGGGCATGCGTTTTATTACCGTCATGCAGTTCATAACTGTGCATGCTACAAGAGCCCACTCTGACGTTTTTAGACAATGGTACCATCAGACCCGTAACTCCTTTTTTGTGTACCAATGTACATTTTTTTGTGTACCAATGCACCTTTTTTGTGTACAAATGAACCTTTTTTGTGTACTAATGTACCTTTTTTGTGTGAAAAGACCCCCCCACACATTTTTGGAAAATGCCCCCTTCCCCATTGTGTAAAGCATTTTTTCGGGCCGGGTTTGGACTCAAAAGTGTCCTAACCCTCCCCAACCCCCTGCTCTCAAAGTTACTGAGCGCCCTTTTACGATTTTTTGGGTACCAACGTACCTTTTCCAGAAAAATACCCCCTAAATAAATCCTGTTTACAGGCCTGGGTACCATGAATGAGCTCGAGCACCATGAATGAGCTCGGGCATGCAATTATATACTTGTGATTTACTTTTTACATGGTTTATAATGGGTAGATATAGCATAGAATGATCTATATTAAGTGGTGGTATTCACAACCCTGTGGGTATCAACAAATCATGTGAATGCCAGGTTTTAAGATGATGCAAGTCTGTTGTTAATACTCAAGCACCGAGCAATTCTGCATGATTTAGTATGTAATATGTACGCTACGGCCGGACAGATTGAAAATGGAAATATGGAGCCTTGTATATTGACTGTTGTGACATGTAATGATGATGATCATCTTTATCGTGGCTGAATATTTTATGACGCACAAAGGAAAGATGTTGCACTAGAAAAAACAAGCTGCCTTAGATGAATAGTTCTTTTTTTTGAAGGTGACATCCCATCGATATTTGTTTATGAAAAATAGTCTCATTATATAAAATCTGAAGCGTCGGTAATAATAATTGCACTTAAACGTTCAGTGAAAACAATATAAAACAGTAGACTATTGTGAGGTAAGAAGTCGTAGTCACGACTAGCGCCAATGGTCACGACTGCGACTTATGGCCACCAGGTCGTGCAAGCCTATTTTCCAGTCATTATTCAAATTCGTAATTATTGAAAAACAAATCTGATCTGTGTTCATAAAGTTAATTTTTGAAAAACAATTTTGATCATACATTTTTTTTTAAATGAGCAAACAAAAACAACACGCTGTCAAACTGAATACGTTTGCCATGAACAGGAATTAATGTAACTGCATTAAAGCTTAATCGGGGCCAATATTGCTAATAATAAACCCTCGCAGTGCGATGTAACTGCGTTAAAGCTTAATCGGGGCCAATATTGCTAATAATAAACCCTTGCAGTACAATTGAATCACGTCACGTTCAATCAAAGCAAATTGGAACTATCGGGAGTGAGCAAAGATTGAAATATGGGATTACACGCGTGTAGTTGATATTAAACTGACATACAATTCATCAATTTGGAGTTCAGCTATAACAGCAGAGCATCTAGTAGGGGCCAGTATGTAGACATAATAAATGTTGCGTCAAATGTTTATTAAAAGCAAAGTTGGAAATTATTCTGTATCTAAATGGTATTAGGTTGAGACAAATTAAGATTGCATTTTTCCGGCACATGATATGGGGGATTCCCGCTCAATTTAAAATGGCTGCCACTATCCCGGGGTCAAAAATAAAAATTGTTTCAATTTAAATAAAAAGCATACCAACGTGAGCACAAGGATTCACAAAATGTATAGTTTCCCTATGTCTGATGTTTCATCAGAGAGGTATCAGGCAAAATGTAAGAAGGTTGTTGACCTTTTCAAAATGTAACTTACAAGGATGCCAAAAATGTGATTTTTAATCCTTGAGCTCACATGAACAAGTTGACATGCTTTTTAGTAAATTCTTTTTACCCCTGTATCAGCAGACATTTTGATTTGATTAGGAACCCCCTTACCATGTGCCGAAAAATCATGTGCTGAAAAAATGCGACCCTAAATTTTCTGAACCCCTTATTCCATAAAGATGGAATCAAGTCCAACTTTGCTTTTAACAACAACAAAAACCTAATCATAGAATCCTTAAATAAATAAGCAATATCTGTACATATTTATGACTTAGTAACGTGAAAGTATAATTCCTTCATCATGGTATGTCATGAATGGGAAGCCACATCTTCAATTAGATGACATGTAGATAAATTCTGAATGCCAGTGTTTTCATTTCAAACACTTGATAACCTTTGGAAGCAGGGCCAAGAAGATTTGAAAGACACCATCACAATGCATTGCGTTTTTGCAAAATGCCCTAATTCTGGTCTCCAACTTGTCTCGGTTCCATAAACATATGCACACAATCTCTTAGGTTCTTTTTACAGCAATGAATGAATTAGTTATCAGCGTTCCTTTTTCTTATTATTAAAACTTAGTTAGCTGGTGTTCGCGCAATGCATTGTGGGAAGACCTTAAAATCTCCTTTGGAATCAGGGCTTATTTTTGAAATCTTCCAAATTAAACACTTGACTCTTGGATTTGGTCCAGTTAACGTCCCAATTTCATTTCCTGACATTTTGAGATCAAGAGTAAATCAGCAATCTTATCACGACCATAAGAATTACGGTATCTTTCAACAGGTCTCGTGGGAATTAGATTGTCTCTTTGAGAATCTGTTAGGCTGATTAGTAGGCAAAGTGAGACGAGAGAGCAAAGGGTATGAGAAATCGTAGCACACATCTTGTCGACGAGCACGAACAACGATTGCACAAATAAAGGTTGCATGTCTACAATCTTAGAAAAAAATGTGTTTGAACACGGGCCCTAATTGACATGCTGTTTTTACCAAAACATGCACCCTATTTCAGTCACATGAAAATAGAAACTTGATTATTCTAGCATGAAGAATCCCCTTCCTCATATCCCTTCCCCACCGATCAATATTGCAAGGCCATGTGCTGATGGTGGACAAATTGTAGAATTCATAATTGATCAGGTGGTGAAGAGGGAACACTTTACATTACAACATTAGTGGTTACAATATAGGGGTTATTTATGTATGTTTGTTCATGTGTGTTTATGTCGCAACCTTGACGTTGTATTTTTTAATAATGTATAATAATTTGTAATGTTGTGACAATTCAGCCGATTGGCTGCGGTAACAATAACATTTAAAAAACCAAACAATAAAACCCTACTTCACATTACACATACAATGTGTTTGAACAGTATAACATTGCAGCATGTGGGAAGAGGGGATCGGGCAGCAGTTGTTATAAAATTAGTTCGCCAAAACACTACTGGTAGGCGAAAACACCTTAATTCTTTGACTAAGAGCCCAGTAGAAACAGGCAGAACCCGCTAAGAATCGGTATTTTTAGTAATCCCAAAAACCTTCACAAACCAGGTTTGGAACCGGTAAGAAACGGCAAGAAACCCAATAGAAACAGAAAGGCGATTAATCATAGCGGTTTGTGCAGTGAACTGTGTAACGCTGGGTTATACACATTGTGAAGCAATCTTTTTCAGGTGCAATGGCATTGTTTGGTATTACAAAAGGTCAAATGTCGTGGCCCATCAACTAGGATCGATAAACTTAGCGGTAACTTTTCGCAAGTAGAAACCGGGGGATTACAAATTTACTGATTAATCTTCACGTTTAATCTTAGCGTTTACTTTGCAGTGCCCCAGTAGAAACATGCGCTATTATTCAACACAGACTTATTACATAAGAACCTAATACAAAGTAGTCAAGGACCCCAGTCTCATCACTTCACTGCCATTTGTCATAGTCAGCTCTCATAAGAAATAGAGGATATGTGTGAAATATTCATTTGAATGAGTGAAATATACATTTTACTCTCCGTGCAGCGAAACATTTAATTATTTCAAACAATTTATAAATAAAGTAGTTAGACAGCAAAAAATTGCTGAATGGAAAAGTAGTACTTTTGCTAAATGTAACACTTTCCATGCGGCAGTCGTCCAAGACAACAGTTCCAACATTTCACAAAATGTTTCAAAAATGTCAAGATTATTGAAATTCATCACCATATTTGGAATCACCATGAGAAATGCATTATAATAAGTACAAAAATGCCTAGTATTTGTTCAGTAATCCTTCAGATAGACTTTGAAAGTTGGGAAAAGGTTCTGAAAAACCTGTTTTGTATACATGGTAAAACTACTAGCTAAAGCGTTAAATGCAGATGTGGATCCCCTCGGGCTCAACGTGACTCCTACCCATCCTTGTTGGCAATATTCTTGCGCTCTCGAGGATATTTCTGTGCACTTTGTGTAATTTAATGTAGCAAGTCTTTGCAAGAGCTCGCAAGCGTGCTGCTAGACTTATGCAATTTTGTAAGGTGTCGAAGCCCACGGGTGACATTTGTAAGCGTGCTAGACAACACATGAAACATTCATATACATGTACGGTACAGTATGCCCTAGTTTGAAATTAGAAAATGTGTGTGCAATGAAAGAAACATTCCCTGGCGATTGTTGCAAACTACAAACCTAACTTTTCACCCTAATTTTTGTGAATGTTATGTTATTATTAACGACAACTGGCATCACACATGCTGCCAAATTTGATTGAAATCAATTGTGGTTCACAGCAGAACTTCATTATCACTTTCGATGAATAGTATTTGGGATTCATTGTAGAGTTATGTTGTACTTATATACTTGAATCTGGGAAAGTCGTAGTTTTGAATAGATGATCTGTAGGAATAGTATTTTGGGGCAGGGACTAACAAAGCTAGGGGAGAGTGGGGTTGGTTGGAACATTTTTCAGAAAAATGACTCTATAACGCAATTAAAATTGATTCAGGATTCAATAACTATATCAGTTCAAGCATACATATGTGTGTTACAAATACAGCATATAACATTCTAAGACTTGTTTATGTTTATTAAAATAATCCACTTTGAAAAAATTATTTCAGCTGTTTCAACTAACCCCATGCATGGGGTTGGTTGGAACATGGCAGATGTTTAAGCTTATTGTGCAAAACATGGCATACAACTGCACACCTATTTAGCCTTATTTTGTAGCTTAGTATAAGAGCCTAACATACTAAAAATATAGCCACATGAATCTACAAACATCATAGAGATAATACAATACCAAATTTCTTAATGTCAAAAAATTTAAAAAAAGTTGAAAAATTGAATTTTCTTTTCTAACTCCAAGAAGACTGACACCCATGTGCTGTAGGCAATGTGGTATGTGGGGGTTGCTTTTGCACACCACCTGATGGCAGTGTTTCTAGAAATTAATTGTTGGTTTTTAGGAAAATCTCAATGTTTCAACTAACCTCGCGTTCCAACATACCCCACTCTCCCCTATAGTTTGATTAGTTCCAAATTTGCGAGAAATATTAGTTTTATATCTCTCCATGCGCACAAATATTCCAAACTTATGTGCGATTATGGCCACACGCACACGTTTATTTGTTTTAAATTTTTTTTTAAGGTCTTTGTTAATTTAGTTTAGTTTAGTTTAGTTTTATTTGGCATATATCAAGACACAGAGATACAATACATCAGATCAAATATACAAATCTTAAAAACTTACAAAATTAACACAACATATTAATACAAGAAAACATATAATGCTAAGGATAGCCCAAGAAAGCTCTGAAAAGGGCTTATTTCCATTGGGGTCCTTATTAAAACAGCACATTATAAAAACATCATATATATATTTAGCAGAACTTATAAAACATGGTCCACTGATCATACACCAAAGCATAGCTGATCTACTAAATCATATGGCAAAAACAGGTGACTATCCAAAAGAACTAAAAACTGGTATTCTTGTACCACTACCAAAACCAGAAAAGAAACAAGGACCACCAAAAAACCTTAGACCAGTCATTCTTCTATCGGTCATCAGGAAAATCCTCGCAATAATCATGATAACAAGGACATCGGAAAAACTTAATAGTCAAATACCAATTTCACAAGCTGCATACAGATCAGGAAGAGGAACAACAGAACATGTATTTACCATTAAGACACTTGCGGAAAAAGCAATAACATCTTCAAACTATGAGATCAACATTTTATTACTCGACATGAGTAAAGCGTTTGATACCATCCAGAGAGACATTTTAATTGAAGATCTCAAAGAAGTACTAGCTGAAGATGAACTGCATATGTTCTACCTATTACTCAAAGATGTAAACATACAAGTCCGTGTAAACAAGGAAACAGGACAACAATTCAAGACAAATATAGGTGCTCCACAAGGTGACTGTGCCAGTGCAATTCTATTTACATACTATTTAGCAAAATCACTTCATGCAGCGAGAGAGAAAGACGAGACAGAACATAATTATGCCATTGCAAGGGAAGTATCCAAGGATCTTCTACCAACACATCTGCAAGATCACTCTTACTGCATACAAAACCCAAACCAATCAGTGACAATAGATCAGCAATATGCTGATGATATTAGCTGGATTACAACAAACTCTGGTCTAATCACCAAAATAAAGAAAACAGTACCATCAAAGTTGAAGAAAAGAAATCTCACCATAAATGGAGAAAAAACAGAACTCTACAAAGTAACCAGGGAAGGCCCAACAGACTGGAAAAAATGCAAGTATTTAGGATCTCTACTAGACACAGAGGAGGATATAAAAAGACGAAAAGGGTTAGCCATCGGCACATATAACCAACTCAAACAATTTCTTCAAAGCAGGAGGGCAACAATAACCACCAAAATGAGAATTTTCAACGCATATGTTAGCTCAATTTTTCTATACAACAGTGAACTATGGACAATAACAATGAAACTAGAACACAAAATAGATGTTTTCCAAAGAACTCTATTAAGACGGACTCTCAATATCACGAAACTTGATAAAATGACAAATGTTGACCTCTATACTAAAACAAATAGTGAGCCGTGGAGTAAAACGATCAAACGAAGACGTCTAAATTGGCTGGGACATTTATACAGATTACCAGAGGAAACTCCAGCACGTCAGGCTTTAAAGGAATACAACAGACCCACGAAGAGACCAGTCGGGCGTCCAAAGCCTACCTGGGTCGCAAATGTAAATAAAGAAATTAAACCGGAACTCATGACACAGACCAATGATCGCATGACCTGGCGAGTAATAGTTGCGCGCGCAATGGCAACATAGCCGGAAAGCGTTGACGATGATGATGATATATATATTTGCACACAAAATAATATTGCACTTTTTATGAAACAACTGCATATAAAAATGGATGAAAAATCAAGATAGAAAGTGACTCTTTACTGCCTTTTTGAACTGCCCGTGGGTTTTGGATGTTTTAACCTGAGTTGGTAGCAAGTTCCATTCCCGAATACCAGTAAAGAAAAATGTATTGCACTGCTGACCTTTAGCTTTGGGAACCAGAAAATTTAATTCACGCCAAGTCTATATATTATTTATTCAATTCTTAACCCTAACCCCCCTGAGTGCTAAAAAATGCTAATCCAAAGTCCCTCTCCAAACGCATGCGCCGTCGGTTTTCGATGACGTAGTCAACCGAGCCTATATAATGAGTGCAGTATACTGCACGAATGTGTAGCTGAGGGCCGTGGCTTAGTGGTTGGAAGGTGGGGCTTGAGAACGCAGGGTCCCCGGATCGAATCCCGGCAGGTTCCTGGAGATTTAGTTGGTGTTTTTTCCTCGAAAATTGTGATCCCGGTCAAAAATCCTAAACCGGGGTTAGGGATTGAATAAAGTTTTATAGTTTATTATTGTTATGTGTTCTCTGTATCCATCCATGTCTTCTAGCTTCATGGTCCATCCCATTGGTTACCAGACATTTCTAAATAGGTGCACTATTCATCAATCATTATCTCACAAATGATTCCTCAAAAATACCCATGTCGACTTTGTCAAAATGGCGGCCATTATGGTTTATACAAATGTGACATTTGCCAACAGAAATGAAGTCGCTCAAGTCATCCGTATGAGTAGACTTGATTTCAAGTCTCAGACTCACTACCCTCTCGCTCCCAATTCCTGGTACAAGTCATATTTTCCATTGATTCGAAACTATAATATTTTGTAGAGCTAGCGCATATCTCATTGACCCTATACATGTATGTATTTGGGACAATGTGTGAGAGATGCCGTGTCCTCATATAGGGTCATGACCACCATACACCACACACTTATCATTCACATGACAATGACATGTATATTTAGTAACTGTTTCATTGATGGATATTTTGACAAAACATAACTACACCCTACAAATTTTAGGTTCTTTCCTGTCAAGCACTGAGCTCCCAATACACCAACCGCTGGCTTCCTGCAACCAAACTTTCTGGCCTATCAGTGATGGGTAACAGGTGGATACTGGATGGGGTAACATCATTGCCTGATGAAAGTGTGAAATACTGTTTTGGATAGTGAAATGGTTTTACAAATAAGAAGGCCTTGATGGCAAGGCTACCGTACGAGATGAGAGTGTGATTCATATCTCAACAGTGCGGATCCTTCCTTTCTAAAAGCATTAAGCGCCGACAATTCAAGATGGCTGCTAAATGAGTGAAGTTCAATCATGGTGCATTCGTGCACAATTATCTCGCGTTTGCCGCACTCGACGTCTTGTGCTCCCATACAATTTTGTCATTATCTTGTTATAGCTGATAATTACAGTAAACAATGCATTATCTTTAAACCACCGCCATGATCTCCTCCAGCGGTTTTCTCTTGAAGTTCGGGACAGTGGTGTCGTCTGCTGGAAGCCTGATCGGAAGTAGCAATACAACTTTCTCATTGGCCGGTCTGTCCAAGATCACACGGAGACGTGGTCCTGCATTCATAGGCGTACTTGTCAAAGTAACCAAGCCGGCATGATGAATAGCTAATAGTAGCATTCCAACTGATATAGAGGTGCTAATCTCGTGATAATAATGAGTTTTACGTTGTCCATTCTCCTGGAATCCATACACTTGCTTAAAAACAATGACGAGATAGGGCGGCACTCAGGTAGGGTTTCTTTCACGTTGTAGCAATTGGTTTGAGATCTTCCACCCACTTATCTCCCATTCGTCTTTCGTAGTTGGTGCGCTCTTCATCTTCGATGATATGCCGGATTTTAGCTTTCACTTCCGGGTCAATGACTACTAAGTAGGTCCAAGGCTCGGTATGAGCACCGCTAGGGCTTGTACCTGCAGTCTGGATGATATTCTCAATCACTTCCAGAGGCGCCGGTTTATCCGAGAAAAATCGAACCGATCGTCTCATGTTCATCTCCAAATAGAATTCCATGGATCGTCTTTTCATCTCTTCCTCACTGTACTTCGCTAGGTAAGCGTACGGGATATGCTCTCCTCCCTCGAAATCGAACGCATCATCATCATCTCCAGGGTGTTGTTCCTCCATCGGTTCATTTTCAGAGTTTGTCCGTTTTCCAGCGGCATTGGTTGTACTAGTCACCCCACCGTTAATACTTGGCTGCGGTGACGGCTCGCATTGTATATCTGCTTCCCTTACGATCCCGTTGGATTTCGTATTAGCAGTTTTACCAGAATTGTGACCATTTCCTCGTAGAAGTTGGGCCAAAAGGAACCGACTAAGAGTCACGTTTATTGCTGCACGCGTCATGCATGATACACAGTGCGCTCTCGTTGTCTTCACGCCCGCCCGCGTCCTTCTGTATTCATTCGCTGCTGTAATGAGGCTTCACCAATTTGGAACTGATCAAACTATAGATGGCGTTTACAAATGGATGTTTTGCATTAGCAAGTCTTTGGCAATAGCAAGCTGAAGGTGATTTTAGGGCATTAGGAATTGAGTTTAATTGAAGTGTAAAGCTTTTTGAAATATCATCAGTCAAATAAAAAAAATCAAGACTGTGCTTTTTAAATAGCACTTTATCTCTGAGACATTGCAATGGTGCTGCGCATAAAAATTAAATTAGAATCGCAACCCTGAATAGCAAAGTCAAGTAATGGTTGCAAGGGTGTTAATTGGAATAAATGTTCATGTACTACTACTACCTGCAGAATGAAAAACCACAACGAGGGATACTAAGTGCAGATTCAGTTTATAGATACCGGTATTAAAGGTCCTTAACACTTTCCACGCGGCTATTAGTTTGACCATAATTATACAAACAGATTTTTCAGAAACCTTTCCCAACTTTGGGTGTTAATTGGAATAAATGTTCATGTACTACTACTACCTGCAGAATGAAAAACCACAACGAGGGATACTGAGTGCAGATTCGGTTGATAGATACCGGTATTAAAGGTCCTTAACACTTTTCACGCAGCTATTAGTTTTACCACATATAAAACAGATTTTTCAGAAACCTTTCCCAACTTTCAAAGTCTTATCTCAAGAATTACTGAACCAATAATATGCATGTTTGTACATATTTTAATGCATATCTTGCAGTGATTTCAAATATGTTGACGAAAATCAATGTTGACATTTTTGAATCATTTCATGAAATTCGGAACTCTTCTGCAGACGCCTGCCACGTGGAATGTGTTAACAACACTTAATCAGAGTGGCATGCCAACAAGCCGTGTCATCACTGATACACAAAAACACAAGGAGGAAAATAAGCATGGGGAAGGGTTTATAAAATTGGCAAAGATTGGCCAAGTAATGTGCCGCACACAATGTCAAGTGCATAATGGCACTACAGGCTGCCTTCCCATTAGCAAATAAGCAGAACCGTAAAAAGCAATATTTTTACAGCATCAAATTTTTCACAATGACAGAAGAAGCCATATTGTGTTTGATTTATTTAATTTATACATTTTCCTACTGTCATACATTTCTTTTAATGTTTCATAGGAGCACAAATTGTTAACAAGCACGAAAAAAGTGCACATATTTGTCAGTCGCCAAAATCATGAAATTTTCATTCACACCAATACAATAATGTAATGTTTTACAGCAATTCCCTTACCCCCATTAGACATCCTTTATTCATGTTACTGGGATATGGGGCTTTGCAATAGTGCATGGGAAAATAACTCATGTGTGTATTTCAATCACCCATCCATGTACATTCAATATACACCTAGCACATAAAGTCCCTGCTCAGGTGCTTTGAGGTTGACTAATTCAAAATATATAATCGGTACCAAAAAATCTGGGATATACATTAAATGAGCAAATTTCTTCTCCGCAGTTTGATACCTCATTCAATAAAATCGAATGGATACTTTTAAAGTTATGTCGATTTCAATGACCGCGGATGCAACAGAAAAGTGGCACTAGGTATAGGAAATCATTGATTTGTGTGCCTTAAAGTTTCTAGAGCTTTTATGGCTACCGCCCCATTCTTTTTAGGGTTTTTGTTTGCTATTCAATTATTTTAAAAATGTGGGATTTTAATCTTTTCAGGATTTATATTTTTCCTTACTAAAACTAAAAGAGTTAACATACCCACAAAATCCCAAAATTTCACAGATTTTTCAGATTTTCATTGATCACATCATTTAAATACAAAAAGTCACTTTTACAAGGATTTCAATATTTTACATTTAAAAAAACAACCCCCCCCCCCCGCATTCCGCATTAGGTTTTGAAAAAATGAAGAGCTTTGAGACAAAAGATTTTTAAAATTCAGCCTAATGATAATGCATCAACTTTCAAAACGGTTAGGTAGGTCTAGAGGAGTGCCATTGAGATTTTATTTCATTATCTACTCATCCTAATAGGGGCATTAGCCCTAACACTACTGACTACCCCTCCTCTTTTCAGAATTTTCTTCCGCAGGGCAAAAAGGGACCCAAATAAAAGCTGCACCACACTTGAAAAAATTAATTAAGTGCACATTAATTAGTCTCATTTGTTAATGCCCTAAAACTTTCTTAGATAATTTAGTATAATTGCAGATGCCTCCCGCTATAATTAACAAGCTCCCAAAATTTCAGCTTTGTAGCATTTATACTTTTCTTGTAAAAATTAATTAAACATTTTTGCATAGATTAATTATTTTGCTAGGGGGGGGGGGGGGGGTCAAAACAATGGGAAACAAAAGGAATGAAGGCTTCTTTTTTTGACAATAAAATTGTCATATCTATAAAACTGTACCTCCGATCAAGCTTTAATTTCAGATTATTGTGGAACTCAGCAAAACTCTTTTAAAATAACAAAGAAAAATAATGACTATATGAACATCCTTAACATACAGGAGTGCACGTTTCACATGGTCTCATACAATACGCAGGTTGTGCGCAGGCCTCAAAATAAGAAATAAAATAAAAGGGCATGTAATTTAAGGCAATTTGAAAGGGGCACCAACTTTCTCCAAGGCAATTACCGTATTATCCCTATTAAGCGCCCAGGGCTCTTAGCAAAGTCATTTTGGGTGGGCGCTTATTACATTTTTTTGTAAGTTACATTTTTACATATCCTGGAAACTGTAAAATTGTTTCCGAATTTTGATGCACATTTTTGGTGGAAAATTTGCACAGCCCGCTGATACGTTGATTGCCAACATGTTGTTGATGCCGGGACTTTCAGACGCTACTTGCATGCTTCATTTTGAGCTGCAGTGGCTAAAAAAGATGGGCGCTTATTAGGTGTTACTTTTTAGTAGTCATTGGGAAAAAGAGGGGTGGGCGCTTATAAGGGCATGGGCGCTTAATAGGGACAGTATGTACTTTTGAATGGAGTGGAAACAGCCAGAAATTGAGGGCATCAAGGCAAGCAACTAGGCAGGGCATCGAAAGGCAATTGCCTTTGATTAATTTGAGCCCTGGTAGTGCGCCTTTATGTATGCATTATTTAGTTACATAGATTATTGTGATCCATAAGATGCAGATGTACTGTGACAAGCCGGTTGCATAATGATCTAGCAGACTTTGTTTTAATCCATGTAAATGCGCCTTTTGCAATACTGAATATTACTTAACCAGAGTTAAGTTTCTTGATATCAATTAACCAGGATTAAACATGACTAGTCTACCCAGGTAAAAAAAAAGTAAAGTAAAGACTCGCGCCGAGCTTCTTAAGCTCGCGCGCGGAGTGCCCATCTCTCTTTCATTAGCGTTTGGGCCAGACTCCCCCATGTAAATTATGGCTGTGGGGGGTTCGCCACTCCTCCCGCACAGCGAGTCTGTTTTACTTCCCAACATGAATTAATGCCGGTACCCAATTATACACCTGGGTGAAGCGTGGCAAGTGCGGTAAAGTGCCTTGCCCAAGGACACAACACGCTGGCACCAACGGGGCTCGAACCCACAATCTTTGCATTGTGGAGCGAGAGTGAATCCTTTGGACCACACGTGCCCAGGTACTGTTTTAATAAATGGCTAGATATCTCTTAACCAGGATTACATGTCTGGATGACAAGCTTGTTGTCCGTAAGGCCAAAAAAATAATCAGTTGTGTTGCTCTCAGTGACCGACCCTAAAATCGTAAAAAACTAGGGTCACTTTTTATTTTTTTATTTTTTTATTTTTTAAGATTTTTTATTTTTTAAAGTGTCTAAATGTTACTATTTCTTGTTTGAAATGAATAAGTAAGCTTAAATAAATGTTTTTAGACTATTGTCACACTAGAAACATTAGTTAAATTGACATATGGGCCTATATCAATTTTGTCTTGACATAAACCATATATTTTTCAGCCAAAATAAAGAAAAAAATGTGAAAAAAAAAATTGAAAAAGAAAAAAAAATGTGACAAAATTGTGGAGAAAAAAAAGGATTACCGACCGACCCAATTTTAAATTTTTGGCACTTGAGGGCAACACAACTTATTATTTTTCTTGGCCTAATTGTACTACCTTACTACCTTTGGCTTTCGTTAATCAAGTATACACACTGAGGCATGGTTGAATAATTTGATATTTATCTAGGCTGCCTTGAATGAATTAATTCTGTCTGGTGCGTCTTTTTCAGAAATAAGAATTAAGATGTTACAAGATAGATTATGTACTGTAGAGAGTGGATTTCACAACACTCTTGTAAGCCAGCATGGCACATAGCAACATGCATATTTAACACACTTTTTGAATAATTCACATGTCTTGTTTTACTAATTAAATTTCAAGATATCATCATGTCGCATACCAGATTTAAATTCTGACCATTTGGAATACCCTACCAGGGTTCTAGCAAGGATCATTTTAGAACCGGGTAAATTTACTGACGGCGAACGGAGAAAATGTAGCGAACGAAGTGCAGTGGATCATGGCATGGGATCCAGAGGCCTTCTTAATGTCTTTTTAGGTTTTTTTAATGCACTTTGAGGGTTCCTGCCACATAATTTCTTGTTTTATGAGGCAGTTTAATGATTTTATCCACAATTTATTTTAGAGTGCCGGGCGACCAGCCCAATTCCGGGCCCAGCGCCGGGCGGGCTAGCCCAGTGGTGGGTGGGCCCGCCCGGCGCCGCCCATCCTAGCTAGAACCCTGTACCCTACCAATATCCATACACAACCAGTGTTGATGCAAATGATGTTGAAAGGGCTCGGCTGCATTTAATTGTTTCAGTGATCAAAGACTAATTTGCAGCAATACATTGTGCACCAAATCACAATTTAGACCTGTGCTATAAGTTCCTCCTAATGTTTTGACTCAAGAGATGCTCTGAGAATAAAGAATGATCAGTTAATTGATAACTTGATCATGCAGACCCCTTGGGTTGTGATTAATGCAAATTCAACTGCATGGATACATCAGTCCTTGTACAGGTAGTGGATATTCTTTTACCAGATAATGATATGACCATATGATAGGATTATTTGGATACGCGATATTATCAGTAGTATAAATTACAATCAAATTATTCTGTTGTATTAAGGTAATCAGATGTGTACTAATGGATGGTATAGTATTGATCTGAAAACTAAGAGTATAGGATATGTTTTTGTAAGATGTTGACCGAATTAAGCATGCCGATAAGTAATGGCCTCAAGCCAGAAATATTCATGATGTCTAGAAGGCATGGGTCATCTACTCTGTTTACAAGCAGGAGATATTGAACTTATTCTTGGTAGATGAGACAACCCTTATCTATTATAATCTTTATAAAAATAGGTTTTGTGAGTCCCCTCTCCCTTTGAGTTGCTAAGAACAACAGATGTAGTAAAACAAAGTTAAAGGGGCATTGAGAGATACGTATGTGAGCAGTGTCCAAATTAAGTTGTAATCCGGGCGTCCTGACGCCCAACATGGCCGCCGGACGCCCTAAAATGTCAATGCTGGTAATCCGTCGGACGACCACATCAAAAAAACAAACAAACAAAAATTAACTAATTTTGTTCTTCAAAGTTCAGAAGTATAAAACATGACCTTAGATTACCCATATTTGACCCGAAATAATTTGCATAATACCCCATGACCCACACCATAGCTGGCAATTTATAACTTAAGATCATAAATTTACTAAGACTACATTGGTACCGTATTTCATTATTCTGATGAACCCAGAAAATAATTTTTGTGACTTGAATTTGCAATATATTTTTATTATTATATTGTTAAATGTCATTTAACAGGCAACACTTCTCTGCCCATATCAAATGTTAATATTCTGATTTTGAATATTTTTAATGTGCCATGAGGTTTAATATTAAAATTGCCAAAAATGTGCTTTTTCATCTGAAATTCCTGAGAAATCTTGACTTGAGTGGATTACCAAAAATATTGGCGGATAACCAGATTTCATGACATTGGTAATCCGCCGGATAACCAGATTTGTTCCCTTAATTTGGACACTGTATGTGAGTGCGCCCTCAATTATCCCGGAAATCAGTTTTTTTGCATCAAAGTAATACTTAGGCATATACTAGCTACCATCTGAAACAGTTTAAAATTTCATGATTTTCTTAGTTTCGATATCATCATATCGAAACTAGGTGCTGAATTCGGAAGTTATGATATCGCTTTACATGCAGCCTTTCGCGGCAAATCTCAACCTGGAAATGCCGTTGTTTACTAATTTGGCATGAAGGCTACGTCGGAATTGTATGACATTTTGGATTTGGGCTTTGTTGATGATTATCTTTACGTTATTTGCTCATTTAGTATATCGATACATCTCTCAATGCCCCTTAAAGTTCAAAATCTAATCAACAGGGATATGAAAAAGACTTAACCATCAAAACACTAATGCTTTATTTCCAATTATTTTCACTTGTTCGTTTACAGGATCCTATACGAGGGGAAGGAGCGAGTAATGCACGGCTGTGAGATTGTATCCACTACACCATGTGGCTATCCTGCAAATGTGAATAACAGAATAGGGGTCGGCAGTCAAAGAGCTTACATCAGCTTTAGAAGAGCTCCGGATTCAGCACCACATAACTCATTGGCTGTGGTGGATATATGTGTTATTCTTATGAATAAGGTAAGAAGAAGTGTGAAGTCATAATGGATAGATAAGATATATTGTCGCCATGTGGCTATCCTGCAAATGTGAATAGGTGTCGGCGATCAAAGAGCTTATATCAGCTTTTGAAGAGTTCTGGACACAGCACCACATAACTCATTGGCACGTCAGTCTTAGCTTTAAAAGAGCTTCGGATACAGCACCACGTAACTCATTGGCTGTTGTGGATATGTATTATTCTAATGAACTTGAATAAAGTAGGATTATCTAAAAATTATTAATGAAGCAATATTAACCCTAACCCCAAGACATGTTTTTGAGAATAATGGACAAGAGTTCTGGAAAATATTTGGTTGTGCATCTGATGCATGATACAGCAATGTACACATTTCACAATTAGGTCACCACCAACAATTCAGAAACACTTTTTGATTTCAAGTTTCATTTCTTGTGGATATAATTACTCATGTTTGATTCAACATACTCCATCCACGTACCTTGAACTTTGATAATAGCCTTTAGTAATCACTGACTGACATCATTTATTGATTGAGTTGATGAATATGTGGGCTTTATTGATCCATGCGATGGATGTTTGTCTGTGTGTGGTGAGTGAGATATCTCTCACTTTAGATAAAGAATTTTTTACCATATTTTGTATTCACATGGGCAACGCGGTGAGTGTCACATATGTAAAGGTCATTTGTTATCAGAAACAAATATTGCGCAATAAGATGACTGACAATGTTGCAATTTAATCTGAATATAAGGTTTAATACATTTATGCGTTTTTCTGCATCATTCAAACCCTGATTAAAAAGTATGAAAGTTGCTTCTTAATATTTGTCAGAGATATTAATTAGGATGACACTTCATTCAGAATAATAAAAAATATAGGCCCCTACACACAAATTACACTGTATGAATTATCACACTGTACAAGTTATTTAGATATTTATAAAAATAATAATACTAATACACGGCATTTATTAAAGCGCTTGATACGTAAGATCTCCAAGCAATTTACAAGATAAAAACAAAATAGATAAATACAAGAAAATATACACAATTGCCAACAAAATATTTTACAAAGCTTAAAACTACAAACATAAAAAGTGTATCAATATTGGCAATTATATTCAATTCTTAAAACATAATTCTTGCTTCAAGCATTCCAGAAATTCCAAAATATTGTAACTAAAGATAGAAGATTATGACCATTATCTTTGATTTCTGGTGTAATCCAACAGGCATACTGATTTAGTTCAGTGCCCCCTGCTAACCGCACTGAATGGATTCTGTATCTAACATGTACAAATGCATATTGTGCTTTTATTTACCATGATTGCATTATGGATATTGTTTGTTGTGGTTCATAGATTTCCTAAAGAGACAACTGCCATTTAGCCTTGACCTTGAATAGTTGATAACAGGTGTATGGAAGTTTGATAACCCTATTTTAATTTAAAGGTGTATGTTCCGATCACTTTTTTGGGGCTATGATTTTTTTTCTCACATCATGATATTTTGATATCAGAAGAATCCCCATATTGTTCTCATTATGTCTGTTAAATTATAGGGGCCAGAAATGTTCCATATAAATTATAGGCTAACATGTGGTGAATTACTGTTAAAGGTGGTTAACCACCAGCCAGTTTGTGTACTACTCAATGGGTAAAATTCTTGTGACATTGTGCTTCTAAAATTAGAACCATTGGAGTTTTATATGCAACTCAAACTTTGGAATGTGACAATTTTAAGGATGACCTTTCATGTAAAATAGAAAACATCAAGTTGAAAATCAGGCCAGAAATCAGATCATCTACCTTTAAAATATCATACTTCGTATGTGTCGGGGGACCTTGGCTTGGTAATTGAAAATGTCTCAATATTTGTTGGTGTGTTCTGGTTTCTGGTTATGTTTACTGTTTGTGAATTCTTTTAACCTCATTAGTTTTTGTAATTTTTGCCATCTTTTTTATGATCCCAATCTTGTTTAGGTAAAATTATAAAGCAAGGATAGTACTACAGTCCAGTTATGCATCTTAAGGGTACTGCATTACGATAGCGATGCGCAGTGCTGATTTTGTGACTCCAAAATGCGAGCGTTGCGTCAAGTAAAAAATGAGCGCGTATATTTATACTATGCGACTCTCGTGCCATCCGTGCGAAGGTGTATGCTAAACAAGTAAGTGCACGAACGATCTACACGCTGGTCCTGTAAGTGCCGCTTATAGTTAAGAATGTGAAGCACACTTTTAATCACAGCATGGACCACAAATGGGCGATTGTTCTTGATAATTACCATGAATGGATAACTATGATTAAGACAAAAAAACTAAAGGGGCTAGGCAACAAGGCGTATAACAACACAATGGGAATCGTAGGTAAGAGCAGGCCTAAGTATGACTTACTTTCACATCATGAAATGTTCTTTCCATCACTATCTTCAGTAGATAGCAACCTGACTCAACGTTCAGTATATCAATCTGCCATTATGTGTTAGGTTTGAATGGTATGCCTATACTTATGAAGAGTTCTTATCAGAATAACAAAGACCACTCCTGGTGTATGTTGTCAATTAATAAGGTACTTTTCTAGGAGGACTTTTTAAAATACGATCTTTAAACAAACTATGTATGCAGTGGCGTAACTGGAGTGTTCGAAATTGCATTTGTTTTACTGCAGCACAAAATGTTGTCATCATTTTGTTTTTTCACCCTTGAGAAGTTTACCCACTTAAATTACTGCAAAAGACTTTTGCTTTGTCATGTTTATGATTGCATGGTGCCATCTTGAAAGATGTTCATGGTACAGACAGGTTGATCACTCGGCATATGAAGAGCTGTGTTGCAAAAGGGCCTACATCCACTTCTACATGTTACTCATTTTGCAATATTGAATGGATGGCTATTCATTATGTGGAATGTGGCTTGTATTGTTGGTGCCTCAATTAGAGTGCATGGATGCACTTATCCAAATCATATAGAAACAGTAATGAACCAGCCTTACAATTACTGGATTAATTCCATGGACTTGTCAATGCAAATTCAATAATGTAAAATGAGTAACATGTTGGGGTTTTCTGGTGGCCCTTTTGCAACAAAGCTCTTCATATGTGCACCTTATGCATACTACCTGGCTTGTTTTGTTACCAAAGGCAAAACTAGTCAACAGTAAATGCCATCAATATTTTGTTTGAAATGTACTTCCCACGCTATAATAGAAAGAAAAAAAATCAGACCTGGAATTTTGACAAAAGAGGACGTAAACTGTCAAATATCTAGAGGAATACTTCCATTATTTATAGATGGTATAGTCATTTGCTGCACTTGAAATTGTATACAGCAAATTTTACAATAGGTATTGACTTACTGTTATGATTTCTGCACAGCAATTATGGTAACCCAAATATGGTAACCCGGCTTTCACTCAAATCTGTACTCTCGCTACTGAGGTAGTATTTTGGTAGGGAGGATAGGACAATGAAAGTGTTCCCCAAAATTGACCATATTTTATGTAGGAGAAACGACCTGTTCATGGAGACCTACATGTAAGAGCCATAGCATATGATACAGTTTATTTGGGGTGGGGGATGGGAATACATTCATATTTCGCACATCAGTATTACTATGGGCCAGCCGTGAAATTATGATAGCATATAAGCCAACACATATTTTGCCCATTTACAAATTCATACCCTAAATATTTCCTTTTACATGTTGGGTTAAAAGATCTTTCTTTATATAACATTAAAATATAACACAACTACCATTTCTTTCGTGTACAGCTTCAAAACACCCCTTATTTTGGGAAATCTGGGGCATAAAATGTCTGCAGACATGATATGAACCTCCTACCCCATTTTCCATGATCATGCATACCCAAAGTCAATATTGATTGAAACCACCGGGAGATTTGGTGACTGCTTGAGCAAAATGTCATCACCCCCTGTCTGCAAACAACCAGACACCGAGTGAGGCAGAGAGAATTGAGAGAAGCAAAGCGAAATGATTTAAAATGCAATCCAGCAAACTGCTGACACTTAAGCCGGTATTTATAAGCAGCCATGTTTCCCAGGGACCTGACCTGTCCATTTACCTAGTAAAAATTCAGATTTATTTCAGGAATATTAATCCTAGATGAAAAAAATCCAGGGGGGGGGGGTAGACAGACACTTTGAAAGTATTTCTACTGCGTCAGTCTTACATTGTAACCTAAGTCGAGATCCTCCTCATCTCAGGCCATTACTTCAATTATGTCCATTGACAAGAAGGTTTAAGTAGATGAATGTACTGTAAACGTGGACATTTTCGAGCTACATTAATTTTCACGCTTCGCGCTCCAAGTAGCTACTGCGAAAATAAAAACATGTGAACATATTTATTTTGTGTATTTAAGACTATGTAATGAACTTTCAAATCGTGAATTTAAAAACAAGCGAAATGGCTGAAAATCAGCAAAGCGTGAACAATTAATCGCGCGAAAATGACCACATTTACAGTATAGTGTCAATGGATAAGGCCCCCCCAAAAAAGTTTGTCTCAAAGCTTGCGAAGGCTTCAAAATCGGGCGACGCACGCTGTTTTTTGTCTTCCATTTTTTTTTTTTTTTACATTTTTTTTTATTTGTGTGGCAATTTTTACTCTAACTATTTGCAACCGTTGACACTTTCTGATATTTGTTTTTTCTATTTGAAATGAATATTGTGATGTAGTTGTGTATAAGAACAATTGTGCAGCGTTTTTGAAGAACTTAGTCATGTAAAAGTTTGAGAAAAGGAAAATCTGCCGATATTTTTAATAAAAACTCGAAATAAAAATTTGTAGGGAAAAAAAAAATTGATTTGACAATTTTCTGCATTTCAGACGCGGTATTTTGGCATTTCAAAACCAATGCGCGCGCAAGCTTTGAGACGAACCTTTTATTTTGTTTGGCCTAAGATATCTGCAGGCTACATCCACTCCAGTATTATTTACAAATTTGCAAAAGCAGCAAATGATAATGTAATGTACATTAATCCAAACGTTATGCAAATAATTGTCCATAGATTCTGATGACAAAATGTTGCAAAAACCTCGGTTGCAAATATTTACATTATTTGAAGGTTTTGGTAATTGTTTCAAATACTATAAAAGTTATACCTCAATTTCTGATTTTTGATCAAATTTGACATCAAGCCAATTGTAAAACAGTTATTCTTATTTTATTTTTATATAAACTCAGATAGCCTTATTTAGTTAACATGATGCCTATTTCATTTTGTTTTTCCTTAACTGTTCTTATTTGAAAAAGAAACCACCTGGCTAATTATTCTGTAATGAGGGAGGCATATTACTATCAAGATAGGGAGGATTAACTGTATCTTTGTATGAACTGGAAAGATGTTAGAGGATGCATAGAATTTCACTGTTAACCATTTGTTTTCACTTACAGTCATCAGAGCCTCTGAAATCAATACCCGCATGCATATCCAATTTAAGATTAATGGTGGCTATGCAGCATAGTATTAGAGTATTAAGACACTGAACAGTTGTGAGTTCTTCTTGCATTTGATCCTAACAATTTTGGAAATTGTATTTTTTGACTCATTGATGTTAGCATAACATTAATTTTCTATGCTATGATATACCTAAACTGAGAAATCCTGCAAAAATAAACTAATGTGAGATCATTATCACGACCAAAAACTGTCACTCAGACCTATATACAAATTAAAAATGTCATGACCGAAAAATCACCCCCAAATATCACTCTTTGAATTCTGACTTTATCAGCTTGGCAAGGTACGATCGAAGGATTTAACTTGACATTTCAAGATTTTCCCCGACTGTTTATGGTCGATATTTAGGTCGAATTTCCAAAATTTTGTATCGTGAGGAAAAAATCCCACAATTCTGTGAAATATCGACATTATTTTAGAAAACCGAGAGAAATGGTAAAACCTGAGAGTGAGAATCAAGGCGAGAAAACCGCGATTTACGTTTCGTTACGTAGACATACCTGATCCAGTGCTTTGTATCACTAATTTTTCACGTCACTTAATTAATTTGTTTCCATAATTTATACAATTGCTGGATTTGCTGTCTGAAAATGCACCTAAAGGTATTACATGTGTGCCTCACTCTCCCGGAACATTTGGCAATTAGTTGTGTTAATAACGCACACACAGCCAATGCAAGGATATCTGATATTCTATAACAACTGTCATATGACATTTAGCTTTCAATAGACCACTGTACAGTACAAGCGTGATAATCGACATTCAATGGTAATTTAACAACGGAACATTGAAGTTCAGTGGCATATGGAGGGACTACAAGAGAATGACATTAAATGTTGAAGACTTTGGTAATGAGACACTTGTTTCTTCAAATATTTCTTGTCTGTTTTGGCTCAGCAATGTTGCCAAGGAAAATTAGCCTTAAAATGTAGCCCAATATGTTGTGGCAGGTAGCTTGATTGCTGGTAACTTTTCTCTATACTCCATATATCACTTTCAATTTGGTATCAATTGGTATTCTTGTCATAGCCTAGCCTTGTTCAGGCTTTCTAAAATTATTTGTATCGGGTAGTAGTAGTTCGAGCTAATTAATACTGATTATGACATTAAGTGTTGAAGACTTTGGTAATGAGACACTTGTTTCTTCAGATATTTCGTGTCTGTTTGGCTCAGCAATGTTGCCAAGGAAAATTAGCCTTAAATGTAGCCCAATATGTGGCAGGTAGCTTGATTGTAGTAACTTCTCTCTATACTCCATATATCACTTTCAAGTTGGTATCAGTGGGTATTCTTATCATAGCCTAGCCTTGTTCAGGCTTTCTAAAATTATTTGTATCGGGTAGTAGTAGTTGGAGCTAATTAATACTGATTATGACATTAAGTGTTGAAGACTTTGGTAATGAGACACTTGTTTCCTTAGATATTTCTTGTCTGTTTTGGCTCAGCAATGTTGCCAAGGAAAATTAGCCTTATATGTAGCCCAATAATGTTGTGGCAGGTAGCTTGACTGCTGTAACTTTTCTCTATACTCCATAATCACTTTCAAGTTGGTATCTGTGTGTATTCTTGTCATAGCCTAGCTTTGTTCAGGCTTTCTAAAATTATTTGTATCGGGTAGTAGTAGTTCGAGCTAATTAATACTGATTATGACATTAAGTGTTGAAGACTTTGGTAATGAGACACTTGTTTCTTCAGATATTTCTTGTCTGTTTTGGCTCAGCAATGTTGCCAAGGAAAATTAGCCTTAAATGTAGCCCAATATGTGGCAGGTAGCTTGATTGTAGTAAGGGACGCACCATTTGATTTTCAGGGGGGGGGGTAGGAAGTTGGGTTCGGGGGAGATTTTTTTTTTTTTGGCCGCCGCAAGGGGTGAATTTTTTTTTTTGCGCCGCCAAAGGCGGCGAATTTTGTTGTTGTTGATGTATCCATTCATATTGAGTTGGGTGGGGGTAGAATTTTTTTTTTTTTTTTTTACTCATCAGGGGGGGAATTTTTTTGTTGTTGCCTGCATAGAGGGGGATTTTTTTTTCTTCCGAAAACTTCCTACCCCCCCCCCCCCCCCCCCTGAAAATCTAATGGTGCGTCCCTAACTTCTCTCTATACTCCATATATCACTTTCAAGTTGGTATCAGTGGGTATTCTTATCATAGCCTTGTTCAGGCTTTCTAAAATTATTTGTATCGGGTAGTAGTAGTTCGAGCTATTATTAATACTGATTATGACATTAAGTGTTGAAGACTTTGGTAATGAGACACTTGTTTCTTCAGATATTTCGTGTCTGTTTGGCTCAGCAATGTTGCCAAGGAAAATTAGCCTTAAATGTAGCCCAATATGTGGCAGGTAGCTTGATTGTAGTAACTTCTCTCTATACTCCATATATCACTTTCAAGTTGGTATCAGTGTGTATTCTTGTCATAGCCTAGCCTTATTCAGGCTTTCTAAAATTATTTGTATCGGGTAGTAGTAGTTCGAGCTAATTAATACTGATTATGACATTAAGTGTTGAAGACTTTGGTAATGAGACACTTGTTTCCTCAGATATTTCTTGTCTGTCTTTGGCTCAGCAATGTTGCCAAGGAAAATTAGCCTTAAATGTAGCCCAATATGTGGCAGGTAGCTTGATTGTAGTAACTTCTCTCTATACTCCATATATCACTTTCAAGTTGGTATCAGTGGGTATTCTTATCATAGCCTAGCCTTGTTCAGGCTTTCTAAAATTATTTGTATCGGGTAGTAGTAGTTCGAGCTAATTAATACTGATTATGACATTAAGTGTTGAAGACTTTGGTAATGAGACACTTGTTTCCTCAGATATTTCTTGTCTGTCTTTGGCTCAGCAATGTTGCCAAGGAAAATTAGCCTTAAATGTAGCCCAATATGTGGCAGGTAGCTTGATTGTAGTAACTTCTCTCTATACTCCATATATCACTTTCAAGTTGGTATCAGTGGGTATTCTTATCATAGCCTAGCCTTGTTCAGGCTTTCTAAAATTATTTGTATCGGGTAGTAGTAGTTGGAGCTAATTAATACTGATTATGACATTAAGTGTTGAAGACTTTGGTAATGAGACACTTGTTTCCTTAGATATTTCTTGTCTGTTTTGGCTCAGCAATGTTGCCAAGGAAAATTAGCCTTATATGTAGCCCAATAATGTTGTGGCAGGTAGCTTGACTGCTGTAACTTTTCTCTATACTCCATAATCACTTTCAAGTTGGTATCTGTGTGTATTCTTGTCATAGCCTAGCTTTGTTCAGGCTTTCTAAAATTATTTGTATCGGGTAGTAGTAGTTCGAGCTAAGTAATACTGATTATGACATTAAGTGTTGAAGACTTTGGTAATGAGACACTTGTTTCTTCAGATATTTCTTGTCTGTTTTGGCTCAGCAATGTTGCCAAGGAAAATTAGCCTTAAATGTAGCCCAATATGTGGCAGGTAGCTTGATTGTAGTAAGGGACGCACCATTTGATTTTCAGGGGGGGGGGTAGGAAGTTGGGTTCGGGGGAGATTTTTTTTTTTTTGGCCGCCGCAAGGGGTGAATTTTTTTTTTTGCGCCGCCAAAGGCGGCGAATTTTGTTGTTGTTGATGTATCCATTCATATTGAGTTGGGTGGGGGTAGAATTTTTTTTTTTTTTTTTTACTCATCAGGGGGGAATTTTTTTGTTGTTGCCTGCATAGAGGGGGATTTTTTTTTCTTCCGAAAACTTCCTACCCCCCCCCCCCCCCCTGAAAATCTAATGGTGCGTCCCTAACTTCTCTCTATACTCCATATATCACTTTCAAGTTGGTATCAGTGGGTATTCTTATCATAGCCTTGTTCAGGCTTTCTAAAATTATTTGTATCGGGTAGTAGTAGTTCGAGCTAATTAATACTGATTATGACATTAAGTGTTGAAGACTTTGGTAATGAGACACTTGTTTCCTCAGATATTTCTTGTCTGTCTTTGGCTCAGCAATGTTGCCAAGGAAAATTAGCCTTAGATATGTAGCCCAATATGTTGTGGCAGGTAGCTTGATTGCTGGTAACTTTTCTCTACACTCCATATATCACTTTCAAGTTGGTATCAGTATGTATTCTTGTCATAGCCTAGTAGGTGCTCCATTTCTGTGTGAGGGCCGACATTCTTTCGTGGGTGATAAAGGGTTCAAAAATAGTAACCCCCCCTAAAAACTATATCACGTTTGTTGCATAACTCCACACCCAGTTAGACGTTTTGAGAGATTGAAACACTGTTGAAAAGAGGAAACACTTAGCAACCGAAAGCAAGCTTCCCCTTTTCAATATCGTCTTTACTTTTCCCATAACAGTCACATTTACCCAAAATGATGATTTCCTAAAAAGCGGCACTTTCAAACGTGTGATGGCCGGCCAACATTCTTTCTTGGGTCGTATACGTAAATGTGATTAATTTGATGTGTATCAATAGCGATACAGTGGTACCAAACACCATGGCATAGGGCCTTAACAAAGTTGCGCCCCCGCGCACCTCCATACTTTCGGGTAAGTAGCCTGGGTAGATAAGTACTTGTGCTAACCCAAACAACCCCATTGCATTTGAGTTCTCTGCACACAATAATATGATCAGATCAGTACAAAAATGCTCCTGTGCCACAAGCAAGTTTGGGGTAACACTAAGAGTGTGGATAGGTTTGAAATATAATGTTATAATGAAAGACCGAGGGTTGTCGTTGTCGTTCAAGAATCTAGAACACAATATTTGCGATCGAATTGGGCTAGCATATTATGTTTTAGGCAACGCAGACATCTCGTCTATTTTGAAACTCGTGCAGGTGGTGTTACACTCACTTAAATTCACTCCTCTTTTCTGGGCACTGTTACTATGATCCATTTACACTTTTACGGCATTGTGCTATAGACGAAGTATTAACCTATATGTTTATAGATTTCAGAGCATGTAGAATATGTTAGAATTTGAGTGTCACATTGTTCACACATCCAGGCCCGTATCCATCCCCCTAAAGAAAACCCCAAATCCACACCCCCCTCAATTCCAAAATAGCGATAAAACAAAAAAGTTCTAAATGTTGGTAAAAAGGGCCGCTTTTGACAAATGCGTTGCCCCCTGGTAAATAGGTTCTCATTTTGGAGAGAACATTTTTTTGAACCAAATTCCTACCCCCCTCCCCCCTCCCCCCTCCCCCCCCCCCCCCCCCCCCCCCCCCCGAATAAATCCTGGGTACGGGCCTGCACATATCAATTCCGCAGGCATAAGTCAGACTATTGCAATATTTACCTTTGCAGTGGCATTCTGCCAATTTGGTTTAGATAGCAAGAAATAGTATGCTGATGGAGAAAAGTGTTTTTCTGAACTCAACACTCCCTGTACATAGTTCTGTTGAAATGAGATCTGAACCTTACTTTTGTGAATAACAATGTTTTGAAATTAAAATACAATACATGTAATATAACTGTGAGAGAGCCTGACCACAAAAGAGACCATTTAAATCTGTCTCAAATAGCATTATTTCCCCCTTCAAAAGGGCAAATGGGGCCTAATGCTTTGCTATTTCACAGAATATTTGAGTCAATATTTCTATGAGAATGGATACACAAAAAACAGAGTATGAATTAGTAATTATTATTGAACAGCGCAACAAGCAATCAGTTTACTAAATTCACAAGAATTACCCCTTGAAATCTGCGTTAGTAGTTTTTGTTAGTGAATTGATTCAGGCTCATATTCATGTGAATTATTATCAATCCTTGTAAATATATGTTTGGTTTGACTACTAATTTGCATAATCGAATCATTCTTTCCATGAAATACTACTCTAATTCACAGTGGCTTACAGTCTCATGTCCTGATAGATGTCGTGTTATAAATCGGCAAAATAACATGATGGTACTTCTGAGAATATTACCGATCTTTAGACAAGTCTGATTTTGTTTTCGGCTCATAAATACAAGATAATAGCTACAGGCGAGCCATTGTTTTCTATCCATACATCCTGTCAAATTTTATTATCACCGGATGGTAGATACATCTCCTTAATCGTTTAGCTAAATAAAATATCTTTATTAACCTCCTAAGGGCTACTGTCTTTTTACGGTATTTTTGATTGGCTAATTACATGATATGCTTACTGGAATAACCAATCAAAATACAGCATATTACAATGCGTCTGATTGGTCCAATAAGTTATGTAACCATCTTTATAACCAATCATTACATAGTTCCAAGCTGGTTATAGGTATATTGCAGACAGATAGTAATTGATTTAAAGAATTATTGAAACAAGATCCGAAAATGTTTTAGTTGCATTTAATTGTTGAAAGTTTAAATTCATCGAAGCTAGCAATATATTCATGTTACTTAAAGCTTTTCTTGTAAAGTTTTATTGTTGTTGTTTAAGTCCAAAAAACAAACAAGTTTGTTTCCAGTAGCAAGCCTGAAAATGCAAAATGCAGATTTTTATTTTTTGCTCAAATTCATAGTGGAGATTCACTATCGTGTTTGCCGTATGTGGCCAATCGCCATCTTGAAACATGCTGGACATAATTTTGACAAAAGATGGCGCCCTAACAGTATTGTTCCCGTCTTTTTCTATACAAAAATTAAATCCGGAAGAATCAAGCGTCTCAGTGAAATACGCACGCACACTACTGGAAACAAACTCTCTTTTTTTGTTTGGCCTTATGTGACATTTGTAAAATGAAACCAGCTACTTCAGGTAGTTTTCGCATGTGATTGATTCAATATAACTTCTGCTCAAAAATTGCTCATCTTGAAATTTGAATCCTAATACAATTGATTTGATATACGAAATGTCTTTTAAAATGTGACATGCAATCCATTCTATTTTTTTTAGTTTCTTTTTTGTGTGCACACATTTCCCAGGGGTTATAAGTTGCCAGGCAGAAATGTCTCTTGGTGTAATTAACCACATTTGATCATAGTTGTTACACTATTGTATAATCTCAACAATTATTCTGTATAATTTACAAAAAACACTGGAGAGCAAGAATATGCATAATCAAATATTGCGTGAAACAAATTGTGTATTAAAAGCATCTGGCAGGTAATAGGTCCGAGTATTACTGATAATCTGAACTGAATGTCTCAACATAATCTTGTCATACACAAGGCAGGTGATGTATAGGAGTTATAGGTTAGATCATTTTAATGCCTTGAAACTAATGTCAAAACATGTTTGATATTTTTCAAAAAAGTAAAAGCAGCTACTTTTTCAAATCTGATTCATTCCATTAAAACCCTAACCTTCCCATAGGACACAAATGGCCACAGCAAATAGTTGATGTACTGCATGCTTCACGGATCTATCTCGTGGCACGATTCGGCTAGATATCAAATAATCTCGAAAAAGTTAACTTTTTCAAGCTTACTCGTTATAGCGCAATCAGTCAGGTGTCCTTCTTCCATGCCAGCGAACTTGGGCCGCGGAGAAGTGATCTTTCTCCCAAAATTGACCCGTTTTCTCTACTGATAATTTAATTGTCAAAATCACGGCGAGGGAGTCAGGGTTAACATTGATTCCGCAGGTCATCGTAGCTAAACCATAAATATTATGTTTTAACCAGAAGCGCTTTCCAGACAAGGTTTCACACATGAAATGTAACACTGGAAACTGTAATTGCAAAATTGTTTTTGTGTCCTTTTGTTAACACTTTCAACGCGGCTATTGGTTTAACACAAAAACAGATTTTTCAGAAACCTTTCTCAACTTTCAAAGTCTATCTCAAGAATTACTGAACCAATACTATGCATGTTTGTACTTATTTTAATGCATTACTCATGGTGATTCCAAATTTGACGATGAAATTCAACAATATTTAATTTTTTAATTATTTTGTGAAATTTTTGAACTGTCGTCTGCCTCCGCCTGCCTCCGCCGCCTGCCTCATTGAAAGTGTTAAAATGTATCATTCTATTTCGCAGTTACCATACTTATCTTATCCTGCATATTGTGCTTTGTATCATTTCAGGGTGAGACTCCTCCACATGCATTTTGTCTCATCAACAAGAATCTCAACAAAGGCAGTATGGTTGGATCTGATGTGTTTCTGTGCTACAAGAAGTCGGCTGTCAGGGGGAACTCCCTCGCATATCAAGCCGGTAAGTCTTAAAGCGAGAGTTAAAATAAAGGGTATGATGCGTTCTGTGTTAGAAGAAATAAACTGTCAGGGGGAACTCCCTCTGATATCACGCCGGTAAGTCTTAAAATGAGAATTGAAATAAGAGGATATTATGGTAGGTTCTGGTGTTTCTTTTGTATTAGAAGAAATCAACTGTCAGGTAAAACTCCCTTTGATATTAAGCCAGTAAGTCTTTAAAGATGAATTTCAGTAAAAGGAAGGGTTCTGATGTTTCAGTGATACAAAAAGTCAGCTGTCAGGGGGAATTCCCTCGCCCTTACATATGAAGCCAGTACGTCTTAAAAATTGAAACTCAATAAAAGGAAGGTTCTGATGTTTCGGTGATACAAGAAGTCAGCTGTCAGGGGGAATTCCCTCGCCCTTACATATGAAGCCAGTACTTCTTAAAAATTGAATCTCAATAAAAGGAAGGGTTCTGATGTTTCAGTGATACAAGAAGTCAGCTGTCAGGGGGAATTCCCTCACATTACAGCCAGTGAGTCTTAAGATGAATATTGTCAATTCAAGTGATGATGCTGTGTCTAAATTCATATAACGTTGTTTGATTTTTAAACAATAAACAAACAAACAAGCAAACCCGACAAAAAGTCAAAAGCTAAAACAAAAACACTTAAAGTTGTTTTAGGGCACCTGGTCAAATTATCTGTAAGGTAAAAACAAAGAAGAAAGTCTGTCTCAGAAACATTGTGCAAAATAGCTAAGTGCTGTGCGATTTTTTATTTTATTTTTATTTTTTATTTTTTTAGAAAATAGGCTATGAGGTATGCGATTTTTAAAAACAATTTTACAGAGAACTTTTTTAAACCTTTTTAAAAAAAAGAAGAAGTTTTTTAGCCCCCAGCACATAGACCTACATGTACGCGCCGTACCTCATATCACATACCAATGCGGGCGGGTTTCTGAGACAGACCTTCTTCTTTGTTTGGCCTAATCAAGTCATGTAGGTCTTGTGTTGGGACCTATCATTGCTGAGATGGTGGATTTGTACTATTGGTGAATATAAAGGTGTGTTGGTTTTGATGTGTGATTCCTAACATTCACTATCTTTATGGTAGCTCCCTCGCATATCTAACTGTTCTCGCATATCAAACTGTTTAGTCCTGTAATAAAATTTGGTTTGGTGGAGGTATGATGTTAACAAGAAGCAGTTACATTTCTTGAATGCTTGAATGCCCTAAATATGAAAGGACACATATCAGCTAATGCATATGCTTCGTGATAAATTTGTGCTCAATCGGTCATCAATCCCCCTACTGCTGCTCAAATGAACTTGGGTGTGGGCAACCGTATCAACAAAAACAGGGCATGTAATTACTTGTCTATTTCAAGATATCGCAAGGAGAAAAAGCGTCTGTCTGCGTATGAAAAAATACATGCTTGAAAATAGCCTTGAAATTTGAATTTAAAATTCAATTGTAAAGGTTTGATGAAACAACTCCAATTTGGTTATTTCACTGTTTGGCTATAAAAGAGAATTCTTGTTATGGGTTTTACAAATTACTATCCAGTCCAAAGCGCCCTGTTAAATGATCCATAGGGCCGATATTATCAGTATAACTGAGTGTGAAGCATTATTCTCAACAATGATATTTGTACAGGATTAGGTATTCTAAGAACATCAGCTCGTCAACAAGTGTCAAGATGTATTTGGCTTCTGTACTATAGTTCAATCAGTTCCAAATTGGCGGAAATTGTGCGGCTAATATTTATCCGTTGGCCCAAATGGAATACCTACTTGCCCATACCTGCTTAAGATGCGCAAACGTGCACTTTCACCAACAGGGTTGTAACCAGAGCATTTTGAGTGCCGGGCGCAATATTTTGCTATTTGGTTACACAATTCTCGCGGCTCAGGGGCCAGGATGTTTTAGGCTTTTTTTTAATGCACTTTGAGGTTCCTGCCACATAATTTCATGTTTTATGAGGCAGTTTAGTGATTTTATCCACATTAATTGTAAAAAAAAGAAAAAGAAAGAAAAAATCTTTTTAGAGTGCCGGGTGGGCCAGCCAAATTCCGGACCCAGTGCCGGGCGGGCTAGCCCAGTGTTGGGCGGGCCCGCCTGATGTAGCTACAACCCTGTTCACCAATAAATATGCAGAACGACATGGATTCTTTTTGCGCACAGACAAATTCAAGCCTTGCTATTCTCGCCAATTTGGACCTGATTAAACTATAGACACTGTTATTCTTATTTCAAGTAGTCTGTTTACGATAGATTGCAATGATAGAGACATATTTGAAAGTCATAAACAAGGAAAGGTTCCATAAACTCATAGTCAGGATAAATTTTAACAACCATGTTATGCCTTGTATTAGATTGTGAGTATCATTTGCATATCTTCTTGGTTCATAAGAACCATGTCATTACTTTTAAAACATAAGATGTTCAATTCCCTGATCTGAAAGCCAGCTAGTATGCACATTTTTTTATGAGTTAATTACTAAACCAACAGGTGTTTGGTCATTGGACTTTATTATCAAGTTATCAAATAAGATGGGTAAGATTGTAAATTTCTAGGTACTGGTATTTCAAACAAACAGGCTTTAGATTTTACATGTATACAAGATTATTAAGATTAAACCGTAAAAATATAGCTAAATAATTCTCAGAAGATGTTCAAATCAATTTCATTAATTTATACTCAATCAATTTATACTAAATTATAAATATAATTAAAACTCCACCATCTGGTTGGATAGCATTTTGCACAAATATCCCGGGGTGCTCAGTTGTCTGAGTATCAGGTGCTTAGTTGTCTGGTATCAGGCATGTCCAACAAATCACGCAAGTAGGGTAGTTTTTCAAGCCGGGGCATGTTACGTAACATACATAGACTAGAGTATCAAAATATGCAAAATTAAGTAAAAGGGTATACTTTTCATACAATGGTTTATCATATTTAAGGTCATTATTTGCTCCATGAGGGCCTGCTTGGAATGCAGTGCAAGTCACTGAAGCATATTACCCTCAATAAAGAAAGCATAAATAAATAAATTTAGCCATGACATACGGGTGGGATATATTTCTCAATTTGCATTCGTCGTCGCATAAGTGATCTGATCTAAATCAGCTCAGCATTTGTTTTGCAATACTTCTTAGGAAAGGAAAAAAGGATTTGAAATGTATCATACTTAATAAAATGTTTAAACTATACTAAAAACAAATGACTTTTCTTAGGGTATCAAAATATTTTGACTACTTGTTTAGGGTAACAAAAAATTATGACTACTTGATTACGGTATTGAAAATACTGATTATTACTTGCTTAGGATACTTGCTTAGGGTATGTAAAATACTTTCCATACTTATTTAGGGGTGCTTTTTCACATTAATGCAATTACTTGGAGGCGCCTGATTGTAATGACCACTGAGTACCCCAGGACAAAAACAAATTTGAACTTGTTATTGGATTTGTAGCAAGAAGTGGAGAGTAATACAGTCATTATGTGTGACATAACAACGATACAGTCATATGTGTGACATGACAACGATATAGATCATGGGAAACCTAGGTTTCGGTTTATTATCAATCAATCATTGTAACTAAATTAAATGTTCAGCTAGACAACAGTGGATTTAATAATGCTGAAATATTGACCAGACACAGGGCAAAGTATAAATACACATGGCATTATCTTTGTGTAAGCTTGGTTATCAAACTTTTATCAGGGTGATGTAGACAGGGCTGTAAATAATGCAAAGTTTCCCGGGAATGACAATTTCAATTCTAAAATATTTCCCGTTTAAAAAATGTAACCATCGCGCCGCGTAAAGCGGCGCAGGAGTCTGAGAGGGGGTTTCCCCCCTCAGAAGCTGGAGGTTTTTTGAAAATGACAATGTAAATTATGTAATTTGGTGCAACATTTTGAGTAATAAAAAAAAGGGGGGGAATGTTTTACTTTTTTTAATACTTTTTTAAACTTTATTTTTAAGGCCAAGTTGCTCTGTTTCCCCCGAGCAACATACGTTTCCCGGGAATGAGATTACCAAATTACCCACTTTTTACAGCCCTTGATGTAGATCTATAGTTTGATCAGTTCCAAATTGGCAAAGCCTCCTTACAGCAGCGAATGAATACAGAAGGATGCAGGCGTGCATGAAGGCAACAAACGCACTGTGCAGCATCAGAACAAACCCGCATGCATGTGGTCATAATCTCGCGCGTAAGCTAGGATTACTTTTGCGCGCTGAGAGATAAATCCAAATATGTGACCAGTCGCATCAAAAAGGACATGTTGTCGGCAAACAAAGTTTTGAGATAGAAGCCAATGAAGTTGGTGAAATATAAAGAAAATAATAGTAAAATATATGGTTCTTGAAATGATATCTTATGATTCCAAAGTCCGATTTCCTTCAACAAGGTATCTTTTTAAAGCTTAGAGTATGCTCTTTCAGCTGATATGTGTAACTCAAATTGGAGTCTTGCCTCCAACATGTCCATTTTGATGTGACGGGTCACATTTTTGTCTCCAATTTAGAACTGATTGAACCATAGTCAGCGACTGTGGCTTGTTTTGTGTTCACTAGGTTTGTGAATGTAAAATGGAAATAAACTGCAGAAATAACTATTAAACTGTCCCAAAGGGGGTGAATGTATTGGTAGGGCTGAGGAAGGGGTGTTCCAAAATTGTCCACATTTTGCTACAAAATGTTTTTTGTTTTTGTTTTTTAAAACCCATCTATCAGCTAAGAAGTCAAATTATATTCAGTTTATTGTTCAATGAAATTATTCATTTTAAGAATAAGTTGTTTTTTGTAGTTAAGTATGTCTGAAATTATCCATGCTGACGCAATCAATATTCAATTCAAGACGCAACGAATTGCCCATGTATTATGTTGGTTGTGTAATAAGGGAAATGTTATGCAAATGCTGAACAGAAATATTATGTTACTCAGCGATTGTACTTGTGTTTTGGCATTTATCCAACATACACATACATTACATTAGGCAAAAAGGGTCTGTCTTGCATACATTTGGGGAAATAGCTATGCTATATGCTCTGTTCTTCTTGGATTTTTTATAAAAAAATAGCTAGATGCTAAATGTAGAAATTCTTTTTTTTATTGTGTTTTGGTCCACTTTTATCCAGCATACAAATTACATCATCATTATATCATTTTTATATTTAATTTGTCAATACATATTCAAACCAGGTCCTCATGATGGCGGCGTAGAGGCATAATTTGCTAACTATAAATAAAATGCTTGTAAATATATATAAGATCTGTACCTCGATATCTAAAAAAGGTGCTTTGATAAGTACATTGTACTGGTGAATTACCACAAAATAATCCCAAATTTAGCTACTGACAATTTGAATAATAAGATTTGTAAAAAAGTGTAAAAAGATGAATCCAATGGATGCAGGAACAAAACACATTTGAAAAAATATAATTTGGATAACACATTCCGATAACCATCACGATATTTTCAGAAAGATAGTTTTAAACAAGTAAAAAGGTTTTTTGTGTCAAATTTGATTGTTAACATGAATTATGCTAGAATCAACTAGAGACTCGTTAATTTAACACACACATAAGAGCTGCCTGTAGCAGAAATATGAGAAGGTATACTGAATGTAAAATTATTGTCCAGAGGTTAAGAGTGGAATTTAAATCACTTTACTATTGGTATTATGTTGCCAGTATGAGCTAGTTCAGTTACCATACACTCACTTGCTAGATGTAATCATGTAACTTTAAACCGGCTTATAACCTGTTACATCGGTCACTTTCAGTCCAATAATCTGGATGTATCTTTATCATAGTAGCAGAAAGGTGTCAAGTTTGACAATCAAAGACACATTGACTAATGGTGAATTGGGACCTGTGACTTTTTAGCGAGTGGCTGTGACATTTATTAGACTTTTCAGGATATGCGGGTTCCAGGCAGGCATCAATTGCACAGTAGAATAAAGTAGAATAAAATACAACATGTATTTTAAATGGGGGGGGGGGGGGGGGGGGGGGGGGGGTCAAGAAAAACTCTTAGACCAGGCTAAAATGAGCATAGTTTCATTGAATTTTCTTATTAAAAAATTATAAATGTGTTTACAGTAAACTAAGCATTTTTGAAGGAATTCAATATTTGTTGCCAAATCCCATGCATCTGTGCTATACTTATAGTCTGCTACAGAATCCGTTTGACAAAACATGACATGCATGTAATCTCTTCAATCCATAATGCATGCACATGTTCAAGGTATTAGACCAAAGAATACCAAGACATAGAAGCTGCAAATGCGTCCTAATCCCAAATTTGCATTGACAAAAATGCAACTCAAGCCTTCGCTTGAAACTGTGCTACACGTGGCAATGCAGACAGATGCGCACCATCAAACAGAGACTCATCAGGTTCTTGTACGTGCGTTAAAACGTTATGTGAAAATGAGACACAATTACACTGTGCCTTGACGATAAAATGGAACAAAAAATTGCCAAATACTCTCAGTTTACACAGTAACCAAGGCCCAAGTCCATTAGGGCTCGGCCTGTGTATTAGACCTATAGCTGATAGTTTAATGTTTATATCTTCATTTTTCCTCCTCTATTTCCCATGCTGCAGGTACACTGAGCAGATATCCACTGGGTGATCATGATGACTTCGCTTATCCTGAATCTGTTCCTAGATTCTGTATGCCCATGGGTGCATCAGTTGAAACATGGCTACCAGATCGCACCCATCCTCTACCGGTATTCTCTACATTTGTACTCACTGATAGCTCGGGAGACAAGGTAAAGTATACTCTATATAATATAATATGCCTTCCACAGAAATGTTGACATAAATGATTTTATTTGTATTTAGTCATTTTTATCCCTCAGTCATATAACAGAATATAATACACTCGTCAAAAGAAGTTCCTTGCCACTCATTGAAGTTCAAATATTTCACATAAATATTTAATATAAATTAAACAATTGCATGTCAAAATAAGCAGACAATAATTCTCTATCATGTCTGTATGAAATTTAGATGTACGCATTCATGCATGGCTGAGCACATTCATTAAGCAATGGTAAGGTGCGTTAAAGGAAATTGCAAGAAATGAGCATTTACAGTCATTTGAATGGAGGGATTATCCAATTTTTTGCAATCTTCTTGCCATTCATTGTCAAGTGAATGGGATCTGCCATGCATGAGTGATCATGTCTAAATTCCATGCTAAGCTGTTAGAGGATTACTTTCTGCTTATTTTGATATGCAATTATATATAATGATATATATAATTATATATATTCTATTAAATATTTATTTTATTTAAGTGGCAAGGAACTTCTTTTGACGAGTGTACATCAATATGCCCATTACAGAAAAAAGACAAGTGACACTTTCAAGTGAGGTTTCTGATAGTAATATATCAAAAATACTATATCATGATTTATACAGTTGTTATTTAGATGGAAACAATGAATCATTTATGACTTTTGTATGATTGCTCTGTCAAATTCATGCGAGGGCTTTTCTATATTAGTTTGATAAGCTGTCAAACTATAACATGTATCCAGGCCATAGATGGGGAAATGGAGAATTTTAAAAGCTCCATACAAGAATATTTAGAGTATTCTGGGAAGAGGTGGCATTTGAAGGTGAAATGTTGCTGTTTTATACATAAACATTTGTAAACAATGTGGGAAATTAGACTTGCTTCCTGGATCCAGCCCTGATGCAGGACTTAAATTTCATTTTCCATTTGGGCCCGTGGATAAATATGAGCCTCGCAATTTTCGCCAATTTTGAACTGATTAAACTAAACCACGGTTTATCAAAGGTTGGGCTACCAATGTACACTGAGCCAAAAAAGAAACTTATAACATTTTAACAGATTACCATAGGGTCAGTGCGCATTTCTCTTGTGTCATTGAAGCAAACAATTGGTTATTGACTGCCATTTGAAGCAATAAATTGCAGTAATATTGTATCCAAATTTGGTACATTTTCATGCACAGAATTTTATTTGGTGATCTTTTAAAAAAATTATAAGTTTCTTTTTTTATAAGTTTCTTTTTTGGCTCAGTGTATTTTCATGGGCTCATTGAAAATTGGGCTACTTTTTTTGAAACACTGAAAACATGTGGCAGCTATTGCATTTAATACCTTCATTTCATTCTACAGAGGATACATCATCCATCTTATATTAAAGGTATATTATGTGATCTTTCCAGGGAACGCCCTCAACATAAAAAATAAATAATTGAAAGCAGATTTTCTTGCAGATTTACATTTCTGATCATAAATCATGCATACATTCCAAGTTACAGGGCGATACGATTCTTAATTAGGCCTATAAAAAAAAGAAGGTTTGATTGGCGTAACCCGACCGACCCTAAATACATCGCCGACCCTGAATATTTTTTATTATTTTGAGGGGAAAATATATATATATATATTTATAAAAATTGAACAAAGTATTAAAGTTTTTGACTGTTTGCTTTCAATTTCGGCTATTTTAAGTCCCCATCGAAATGATATATTGTTGAACACAACGATACAATTTTGCCCGGCAATTAAATACGCTAGAGCTATGATTTGTGTGTACTGCTGTCTTTCAAGTGTTCAAAAGTAGGTGATTTGAAAAATAAAAAAAATAATAAAAAAAAATAAAAAAAATCCCGACCGACCTACCCTATTTGTTTTGGGCATGTTACGCCAATCAAACTTTTTTTTTTTAGGCCTTACTTCAAAATCATGGTTTGAGAGTTTATATTTTTCACTCTAAATTCACTCTAAAACCATGATTTTGAGGTAATTAGGAATCGTATCGCTCTGTAACTTGGAATGTATGTATGATTTATGATCGGAAATGTAAATCTGCAAGAAAATCTACTTTCTAAAAAAAATCATGAATAGAGGGCGCTCTCTGGAAAAGATCACATAATATGCCTTTAATCAAGTCAATCTGGCAATCATGATAAATTGCCAATTTGGTATTCATAACCCACTTGTAACATTTCCAATCTTCAATTGTCATCTCCTTCCCATAGGTGTGTGGTGTCATACTATCAGACAATTTCTACCTGTAGATTGTGTTATTCAGCTCATCGCTCAATTTTAATTTAATTATAGTCTGCAGGCTGCCACAAGGGGATTCCTGGCATAGAGAGGCTCGCTATCTCCCTGTGCTAGGATTGTTCTGTCTGTGATTTTTACGGGGGTTGAGGCTGGCATTGTGTCAAGCAATGGATCAATATGCTGTAAAAGTGCACCAAAAAGAAAATTTAACGAAAATCTGAAGTAAAAAGAGCAACTAATTTTACAATTATAATAATTTTTAAATGTGTATCTTAGACACCTTAACCCAAACTCAACCCCCCACTTTTTTCAGAATTTGTTTTTCAATGTGGAAAATTGACCAAAATATCTCCCCGATCCCCGGGATTTGAACCACGGACCTGCAGCACCAGCTGCTTGCGATTCCCCACTACACCACATGTGTCAAAGCTACTTGGCGCAGTCGAGTACACTGCGCCAAGTCCATTTTTTCATCAAAAAATGTTCACGCCGGGTGGTACCAACTTGAGCAGTCGTGGTATTTTGTGGTATATGGTAGGATTGGTGGAAAGTTTATAATCCATGCTTGGTAAAATTCATTCACCCAATATTTTTCTTAAACGTCATTGACAAACAATGTGCAATTATACATCATGCTACTGTGTAATGCGGCTGGTGTAATTTATAGCACGCATTGCAAGGAACCAATTTCATATCCAAGTAAGATTTTCCCAGTTTATGGCAAATCAATGTCTGGGAATGTTTGAGCCACATCATCTTTCTAAAAAAAAATCAATTTAGCTAATGATGTTCAGAAAAAGGTTCACTCATGATTGGAATAAGGAATTATGACCCCAACGGTCTTCGGTAAACCTCTTATATTTATTAGATACACTGTCTTGGTATCGTTTTAAGTAAATTGCTCAAAGCAGACACATCCCTGAAACCTTTTTGTAATCAGCATCCCTCAGAAATCCTTTGAAGCATCGATCTGACATATTTTTCATAACATGATAAAAGGTGACGATAATTAACCTAGTTATTCATGTTTGGTTTTCATGTATAGCTATGACTATCGTCTATCCAATTGATCCCAGAGAGTAGAGTATAGTGTACATGATCACAGGCTGAAAAAGTAGGCAATACGGAAAGCTCCTTGCAGGGAAATTTGAGCATTTGGAGGGAAATTTTGGCATTTGGAGGGAAATGTTACTCTTTCATTAAGAAATGCATTTCATTTTGGAGCGAAATTTGGAATCGCTTGCCGGGAAAAAAAACCATTTTTTCAGGCCGGAAAAAAACCCATTTTTTCAGGCCATGTACATGATACAAACATGCAGCCTCATAAAATTGGGCAATAGATATCAACAATTACTTTTGGCCCAAAACATGCAAATCTTTGCTCTTACTATACAAACAATTCTGGCTAAATATAAAGATATGGTAATTTTAAGCTGAAGTAACATGGAGTTTTAAATCTAAAATTAATTTCAGAAAGTACACTAAAACCTTGTAAGCTTGTAAAATATCATTGATATAAAGATTAATTTTTAGCAAATAATAACTTCAATTGTTACATTATTGTATTGTAAAGACACATACACAAACAACCATTGAAAAGCAGATTGGTTGTATAATTAATACACATTCATTTCATTATTGAATGCTCCACACTCATATTGTGGGAGTAGTAGTTGTATAGTGACAGTATCTGCAAGTCTTATCAATCTACAATCATCTGAACAAACAATAATGAACTTTGTATATTTGCATTAATACAACTGTAAGTTTAGACATATTTGTATTTATAAATAAGGCAAACAAAATAAAATTGTAATGTTGTCCTCGACCGCCCGCTCGTCAGATTTAGGGCCGCTCCGATTTTTTTTCTTCTTTTTTTCCCCAGATTTTTTAAGATTTTTTTTCCAGATTATTTTCTTCTTTCAGATTTGTTTAAAAACAGTTTTAATGGCATTGAATATTTAATTAAGTGTTTATAACATATATGTGCGACTCTAAGAGTGATTACAATTTCTTGTTGGCTGAATTTTGAGCTTTCGCTGGTATAAGACTTATTAAAAAGAGATTTATTTTTATTTTTTTAATCCGTCCGCCCCTCCTGAAAGCTGTGGAGGGCAACATAACTTTTTTTTGCCTAACTACTGCTTACTGTTTTCATTCAAATTGTTGTTGTTTACAGTCTGTGACTAATCAACAGCTGTTGCCAACAGCAGCAGCTGTGGATAACAACTATTTACACATTATCTATATACTAATTTTCGGTCCCTCGCCTGATTAGATAGTTCAATAATAATTTTGCACTCGCGTCCCTCTTCAACTGAAAAAGCGTGGTAATTGCGCCTCTAATACACGAGCTAATTAGATAGTTCAATACCCGTTTTTTCCCGTTTTCAGACATGCGCAGAAAGGATCACGTGTGAAAATCAAAATGTTGAACTTATTTTACTCGGGTAGCTACTGTTCGGACACAAATTGTGGTTTTCGGAGTGAGTGATGACATATGGTCTTCACCCAAAATATTTTCTTCAGGGATATAGCTACATTTCTGTATATGCGGCTGTTTGTTATTCTTAAAGATCGCATAGTAACAAGCATTTATACGTCCGACAAATAAAAATATTTCACGACATTTTCTAAATGTAAACAAAAACTCTTACACCGATCTTAAAGTGACACTTTCACATTAGTAACATAGATGAATGCGACGTTTGCTAGCGATAAAGAAACTGGCAGTACCATGTCAACCGTTTCTATGTTGTGCTGCGCGACCGCGTTTAACATGGCGCACGCGGTTCGGCGCACACGTAATGACGCAGACAAAAAGTGTACGCTTTTGTGGCGCAAACCGTGCACATTGTAACGGAGCAGAGTGAAAGCAGGCAGTCCGTACACTCTTAGAAAAAGGATGCTTCAGGCTTCAGGGGTTCTTGGATGTCCCGTATGGAACCCTTTATATCACCTTAAAATAAAAGGTTCCAAAAAGAACCATTTTAAGGTTCAAAATAGACAAAATATGGGCAAACATTGGTCTTTCGAACCTTTAAAGGTTCTACAGAACCTTTTGGGGCCTTTAAAATCAAAGAACCTTTAAACCATTATACGGGACAGCCAAGAACCCCGCTGAAGCACCCTTTTTCTAATAGTGTACCCTAAAGCCACCTCCTCCTCTCAGCACTTCCCTTACTTGATAATCTGGATATAAGGGCACATGGGCATCTGGATAAACGGAACGTGTGGTACATTATCATGATTATTATAGAGTGTCTGGATTATTCAGGGCATCTGTGGTATCTGGATTACGGGGTTCACTATAAAACGAGTCTCAAATTACCTGGATATACTATAAATGCGCAGGTGGGCCACCTGTGATAACTGGATTTTAAGGGTGTACACTCAGGTAGTATCTCGGGAGGCTTTATAGAACACAGCAAACATGATAAAGGGACTACATATACTATACGTTAAGGCCCCACATGCCTATTGGAGGAATAATGTATTTAATGTAAATAGGCCAAACAAAACCCGGATGGCACACATTGTGCTCAAGTACAAGCGTGGAATGGTACAAGTGATCTTGATGATAGACTCCGCCGACCATAAAACTAAACGACCGACTATAAAACTATAACGCTCAGAACGTAGGCCTACTGAATTACCTGGATACAGTATGTGCATATGGGCAGTGGGGACACTTGCACCAGCACCATATGTTAAAGGCATATTAATTATTATGTGATCTCTTCCAGAGAGAGATTTTTTTTTAGAAAGTAGATTTTCTTGCAGATTTACATTTCTGATCATAAATCGTACATATATTCCAAGTTACAGAGCGATACGATTCCTAATTCAAAATCATGGTTTTAGAGTGAATTTAGACTAGAATAAAATAAGTTGTCGGATATCCGACAGTTTATTTTCACTCTAAAACCATGATTTTGAAGTAATTAAGAATCGTATCGCCCTGTAACTTGGAATATGTCCGATTTATGATCAGAAATGTAAATCTGCAAGAAAATCTGCTTTCAATTTTTTTTTGATGTTGAGGGCGTTCCATGGAAAGATCACATAATATACCTTTAAAGGAGGAAAACGGGGTGGCAGGGCAATAAAAGAATCGGGGGAGACATTTAAAAGCTAATTTTAAGTAACTTTTAATTTTGACATTAAAATTCAACTTTTTATTATTTGGGGTACAAAATAGGTAGAGACATGCGCTGACAGGAGTATAACTGGGGGTATTAAGAACACGTTGATGGAGTAGGCCTACTCGGATTAAGATCTTGGGTATCTGTATTATTTAAGAGCACATTGGGCCTAGGCCCATGGTGTATTAAGGGCACCATGTTACTTACATTATATCAAGGGCACCTTAGTACCTGAATTATTTAAGGACTCTTGATTGATATTTATATAAACATTTATAACACTTTGATATTACTGACCTCTGCCTATTGTGATATGACTTTTGCTGTCCGCTATCTTCGGCACCCGCGTTTAATTTACTTGACAATGATAAAGTAAGGGCACCTGGGTATCTCGAGATAACGGCACACTGCAGTGGGCCTACCTTGATTATGTGGTATCCAGTGCATTATTAAGGGCACCTGGGGTAACTGGATTAGGGGGTAGGGCTTAGGCCTATGGGGTCCCTGGATAAAATGGGACTGAACGGGTACCTGCATTTCAGGTCTCATGGGAGGCCTACATACATGTAGGTATCTGGAAACACAAACGTAGGCCTACCTAAAAAAGCAATGTATAACCTGGATTATCAAAAGCACCTGCGATATTCGGGTTATTTAGGGCCCCGTCTGGATTATGTATACATGTATTATAGGACATGGTCTTGATATTATTGTATCAAATTTTCTTACGCTTTGTTTACTTATTCCCCGTGAAATCTTCTAGCGGGTCCAGCGCGAAGCGCTGGTGCCCGCTAGTACATATAATATCTGAAATGGTTTGAATACAACTATAGTCATCCCAGAATGGATATTGTTTTAAACATCTAGAAAAATACCAGGCCTATACCACTACTTGCTTGTCATTGCCACGATGGAGCCCTTATTGTAATGGGTCACATCGTGCGTCTCATGGGCGTGTGAGGTGTCAATCATTGGCATTGCCAAGTATAGCGCCACTCTCGTTGCTATGCTGAGAGTCACATCTTGCGTACTATGTATCGTATGTATAGATTTCCATATTATGGGAAACTCTTGTTTTGCAATTAAAATGTTCTCTCCCATTACTAGTATTAGACTTCCTGGAATTACTGGAAATAATAACAGGATTGTAGTGTATAGAAACACTGAATTATGAGAATAACAATTCTTGATTGGGAGTGGTTCCTGATGTTTCTAGAGTCTTAGTAACAGGGCCATATACTTATATAGTCCTATTGTAGGACTACACCTCAAAAATCACTGCCTGTGTTACTAAATACACTGTTGATTCACGGCTGACTAATTTTTGTTGTAAACAAGTATTTCACACACAGTAGTGAAATCTAATATGAAATTATTTGAGTTTGAAAAGCAACAACAAACCTATTTTATTAATGAGATTGTTGATTTTGCTATTGATTAATATCAAATTGATAATCAATATCAAATTACCTTACAGGAAAATTACTGTACACCATAACAATGTTGTGTTTAAAAAAGAGAAATAGTAATTTTCTCAAGAAAATCAAGCATTAAGCAAATTTGGCAAATATTGTTAACATTTTGGTTGAGCATCAAAAAGACACTTTTACCTGCTTAGTAATACTAAAGTATTTTTAAGTAATTTATTGCTATCAATTTTATGCACACCAACAATTATCATATGCACAATTTAAATGTGAAGAGGAAAATGTAATATTTTGGCTGGTTTCCGGCAATATTTTCCCCAAACAGAAGGTTATGTTGGAATGATCCAAGTACAATAGTTCCTCCGGGGATTCTAGGTGTTCATAACTGTTGGTAATAATAGCATGTATTAATAACATCTTTTTGCACTCCTTGTAGGTATATGGTGCAGCAGTATCATTCTATGAGAGCTATCCAGAAGAAAAGCTGACCCCCCAACAGAAGAAAGACTTGAATGTGGACAAGAAAGGAGGCAGCCCCAAGAAGACTCCAGCCTACAGTGTGCATACCAATAAGTGTGTATGCTTGTTGTCACATTGGCCCTTCTTTGATGCATTCAAGAAGTTTCTGTCGTTCATCTATCGTATCTCTGTATCTGGGCCGCATACGATACCGTTGGAAAGGTAGGGTTGTTTCAGCGATTGAATTACATTCTTATATAGTTATTGTTTCTTCTGTGACTGTTGGACCATACATGAATTGCAAACTGTGTCATAGTCATTTATGATGAGTATTCATAATATAGGTAAAGTGTTTAACAAGCTTCGCCACCAGGAATGTTTAATCCTTCAAGCTTCTATCAACATTATATCCGACTTCTTCAGAACCTCTTTTGAGTTGGGCTTGATGAAATCAGAGCTAATACTGATGAAACTTGACCACTTTATACTGATCTGGTGGCATACTTGTTAGAACTCTTTACCTATAATAATACCTACATTGCATTTGTTATTAAAATTCAAACTTGAAAAATCAAATCCACTAAGACCAACCGATATTGCTATTAAAACATCCCTAGCGTACTCTGCTACCAGGCTGTGAACTTGTGTATTGACAAATTCATGAAGGCATAACAGCCAAGCTGCATGGCCTAGGGTCTCATAAGTGTGTACTTTTAAGTACCCACTTATGATACCCTGGGCCACAGAACTTGAATCTTGAATTATCTTGAATAATATCTTCTCTATATATGTCTCTATCAAAAAGTTTTCATAACATATCAAAATTGTACATCCGTGGAAATTATGACATGTGTGTTGTAAGTTGGATTACATTAAAATGCCATGGGAAAGAAATTGAGTGATTGACTGGGTATAAATAGCACTTCAAGTTCACTCCTATGTTGTATGTCATGATATCTTGACAAATATTTAGTTTGTGAGTCAATCTCTCTGGGGGAAAGTTGAATCTTCAGGCAAAAGATAGGGCACATCTGTAAACGCCATCAGTAAGTTTTCATATGAAGGTTTCTAGACCTTTTTTCAATTATATAGTATTCATTCATGATAGCGTATGAAATAATACACAACATATTATGAATAAGTTGAAAATCACACTGAAGGGTTGTATGTATGCAATACCACGCCGAGGAATTTGGCAGAAAACCTTACAAAGAAAACAAAATGTATATACTTAAGCTTTGCGGTTTGAATGTCATTTTCAATTTGATATCCTTCTGAATGATTTGCAATAAGCTTGAAAGTATCCATAGTATCGTACTTGTTATGTACACTACACGGTGCTATTTTAGGTTGACTTCGTATTGACTCCCTAGACATACATCATGCTCAATATATGATGCTGATAGATGGATGGGGTAAATATAAAGCACACTTTTAAAATTAAAAAATACATTCTTGGAATAATTGGAATTATGATTATTTCTGTCACCCAAAGATATATTATGAGTTGACAAATCAAATGATGTGGCCGATGTCATAGATCACAACTGCGATATGGTGGCGTAACTATGATGTCATATATTGAGGAGGGTTGTCAAATGACCTATGTGAGATTTATTGCAATTTCTGTCATGTTAAATACATCCAGATCTCTAAAATGTGCACAGTGAACTAGTCAATACACTCTAAAACATAGTTGATATGTGGGCCAAATTCAGGCTATGTTCAACAGTCAACATGAACACAGCAATGTATATCACACTGTTTTCTTGTTTTATTCCTGCATTGTAGTAGTTCAATTTGAATTAATGAGCTCAATGCACTCTTCAATTCATGTCTTCTGACTTCGACCACAGTAAAAAAATAATGTTTATTAAAATTGGATGTGGCTCTGAAGAAGAAAAAAAAATTGGGGGGGGGGGAGAAAGAAAAAAGGAAAGAAAATTATAGAGATAAAGTAGCTCAGAGGATCGCCTAAGATAAATGAAACTCGTACAAAAAAATAAAATAAAATAAAAATAAATATAAATTTCAAAGATGACAAGCTGCATGCTAACCTCTCAATATCCAACCATTTTGTGTCCTGATTCAATCAAGTGTATTCTCCTAACTTTAATGCCCCAAATTTTGCCTTTGATATTTACATTTGACAGATGTCATACTAAATAATAATGGATGGTATTTTGATATGGGGAATAAATGTATGAGTGCGGTGTTGTTTGTCTGACTGGCTAGCCTTAGAGTGTTGCCTAAAATATAGCCTACTTAGTATCATTTAGAATCCAATTGAAATTCAGGTAAACAAATTGGGCTTACACTTCAATGCCCATTGGGCTATATGGCCCATTGTTTGGCCTTCGGTTGCTAAGAGTAAAATTAAGAAACAAAATAGTTTGGAAAACAAACAAAGTGGGCTACATTTTCATGATTTTGAGCAAAAAGGACAAACACAATACATTGCAATTTTGCAGTTGCACAGTTTGTTCCTATTGTCAACATACATTATAATTGTTCCATTTCACAGAAAACTTCAAAAAAACCAGAAAACTTCATCCATACTGCAAATATGCAAAAATGAAACTTACTGCAAAAACCAACCACACACGCACTCCTACCATATTGTTCAGCCTGGTTGCAAGTTGTTTGATGTACAGCAGCAATTCCCATGACCTATTGTGATCTTGCAATGAACCCTGGATAGGGAGATCATTGTCAAATGCATGCTGTAATGTGGAAATGTACTATGAATAGTAAACATTGTGTTATACTCTGATCAAACTTGGCACTAAGTACTATTTGGTCATACTGAGATTTGCAGATCAAAGTGTTTACTTTCCATGTAGACTAAACTAGTTTGGATCATGTACAGTTGTCAAGCGGGGCGGTCCTACATTGAATGTGCAAATTATTTCAAGATAGTAAACATTTATAGGAGTGTGACCCAATTTTTTTCTTCACATAAAGACAAAATTAATATGCGTCATAAAAGTCTTATTTCAAAATTTGAATTGAAATTATTTTGGTTTGGTTCAAATGTTCCAAGCAAAGATTCACTCAGATTATTCCAAAAGAACACCAATTGAAATTGACAAATAAAACCTGTTGACATACAATCTCAATCTATAACATGAGTAAATTGAAATTATCTTTACATTACATCCTACATATATTATATTACAATGTTTGTGTTTAAAACTACAGGAATGGACTAGCATTTTGATTTCTTGTGTATTACTTAGACAATGCCTCTGTTTCTTCCTCGTTCTAGTTAGTCATACATTTCTCTTGTTATTGCAGGTACAGTTTTCAACAAAATGACCATACTTGATCTGGTAATTTTATGTCTGTTTTTATCTTTGATTTCAGACATATTTCACATTTCATGCATGAAGTTCCATTTCCAACACCACAAAGACCAAGGATACTGATGGAGGTATGTATGCTCATATCATAGAGTAAATTTAAGAAACAGCTTCCCTATATCAGCCTCTATACATTTGTGAGTCTCTCGTGTTTTACAGCAACACATTGTTTATTAGGTTATCAATCATGAGCTCTTCAACAGTGTCATTCACTGTGTCCCTATAGTTTTGCATTTTGCTCCGAAGCAGAATGTGACAAGTGAACAGGTTTGAGGCACCGGAACGCCATGTTGTATCATATTATATGTTATTAGAGATATATTTATTTATGAGCTGATTGACATTACATGTAATAGACTTCTTCACTTATAGAATATAATAAATATAAGATACGAAAGTGTTGACATATTTTCAAAATCCTGTGTTTGCAGCGAGATGTTGTTATGCTTTTATCATAAGCTCTTCAGTGTCCTTGTATAATCTGCCATTTCAAGTGTTTGTCATAAAGTATTTGTGGCAAATTGACCGGCTTGACGAACTGCAAGTTTACCTTTTGCTTCAAAACATTGACTGTGAGCAATTGTCAGTGCTTTTCTTGTCCGGATTTTATTTGCTTAGCTCTAAATATAGGTTTCCTGGATTTACGATAGTAACAACATCCGTTGTACATTAGTTTCAATATGAAATATCAAAATAACTTATCTCATGTAAATTTTTTTTTGCCAAAACATAGTATGTGATATTGCCAAATAAGTGACACAACTCTCAACTTCAAGACCAAGTAGTTATCCATGTTCCATGTTTGCCCTCTTAGACATTGATGGACACTACACCTACATAAGAGGCAATGCAGTGAATTCACCAGACGTGAGGATGTGAAATTAGTATAAAATTACATTTGAGAAAATATGTCATTTTTCTCTCATAATAAAATAACCTTGTACTACTTGTCCAAATAATCCCTGGAAGTACTTTACTTAGCATAATTAAGGGTATCGCGCATACATCATGTTGCTAGCAGTTAGCATGAGTATGAAAACTGAAATCGATGCCAACAACTACTACAGAGTGACAGGTTTGAAGGATAAATCCCTCACAAGTTCAATTGAAGTCAGCTGCAAATAGTTAGATAGTTTGGGTTCAAGCACCCAGTAAGGACATGTCCTGAATTTGGGTAAGGGTATGGTGTATAAGTCCCAAGTATGCAAATGAGGATTATGATATTTATTCCGTTGTTGAGTACTGGGTAGATGTGTGGTAGAGCATGACATTGTATTCAGTGAGATCATTTGCATACTTGGGACTTCTACACCATACCGCTACCTGAATTTGGCATGTCCCTGTTGATGATTTGGAACCATTTGAATTGACAGGTGATGTAAAGCCTGCCATAAGGAACTACTAAGATGTTAGCTATGGATTCTAGAATGCCAAGCTAGTATTGAATGCCCTTGTTCAAATTAAGTAAAGGGGGCACAGCACTAAATAAACCGCCCATTGGATTACATGTAAAATAGGGCTAAAAGAGTCACGATTTTGGGTCATTAGTAACTCTTTTTGGAATGTCTCGAATGCTTTATTCAAACAAACAAATAATAAAATTTCATAAAATCGTCAAGAAGTGTTACGGCTTCCAATTATATTTAGGATATGATCATTTAAACAGCACCACCCCTATTTTCAGCCCGGACGCTCGCCTTCTGACCGCCTCCGAGCACATGTGTTCATCCATGTGATAAATTGTTGGTACAATCGAAAATCAAAATGTTGCAATATCCTGAGCAAAGAACAAGAGATTATCTTTCATTTTAATTATAAAATGCTACCCTCTCGCCAAACTGCTTCCATTAATCACAAAATCTGTTTGTTTTTTTGCCGGAACTTACTACCATTACACAAAACGAGGAGTGATTTAGTGCTGTGCGCCCTAAAGCCTGTCATTAGGAACTACTAAGATGTTAGCAATGGATGCTAGAATATCAAGCTAGTATTTAATACCCTTGTTCAAATGAAATCCCTTGTCGGTTTATTTAATAGGTACACTTGGATAGCAGGTGTTTTGTCTTGATGACAGTGGTTAAGTTTTAGTTACCAGGTTACTAATTATAACTAGTCTAGACTAAAGTACTGTCAGATCTGAATACTCATTGACTGGCTGAAATTGATTCTATAGTTCAATTAGTTCCAAATTGTCGAAAATTGTGGGGCTATTATTTATCCGTGGGCCCAAATGGAATACCTACTTGCCCCCTTGTCGCTGATACCTGTTTATGATGCGCAAACGCACACTTCCACCAATAAATATGTGCAACGACATGGATTCTTTTTGCACATGAACAAATACAAGCCTTACAATTCTTGTCAATTTGGAACTGATTAAACTATAGTCACCCCACATTTATTGCGTAGCAAGTTTGATCGTCAAAACAAGCTCGCATAATGCCAACAACGCAACGCGTATTTGAACAACGCATTAGTTCAGGCATGTGTGAGGCGCGTTTGCATGATTTTTCGACCAGGCTGATCAATTTGTAATGGGGAAGCATTGTTAAAATGGTGTAAAGTGAAACTTTTTTAATGAATAATTAATAGCACAAGTCACGTCTGCATCATTAAATTTTAAGTAACGATTTTGAATCAGGATAAAGACTTGTTTTGTCGCTAACTGTGAAGAAAAAACCCATTTCACTTTGGTACCTTGGAATTTCCCTCGTGGCTGCGTCCCTCGTGCAATTTCTTGGTTCCAAAGTGATTTTTTTTGGATTCTTCACCTCTTAAGAATTAACACGCAATCATTATCCTTTAATTGATTACTGCTACTAAAAGAATAATAATATTTTGCAATCTATTTGTCTCTATTACAGCTTGGTCATGAGTCGGTAGTGCTAGCCCAGCCCCAGACTAGCCCTATCCCACTCAATGGAGCATCCTATTGTGCCATGCTAAGATATCTAGGACCAGAATAATAATATGTTGCAATCTATTTGTCTCTATTACAGCTTGGTCATGAGTCAGTAGTCCTAGCCCAGCCCCAGACTAGCCCTATCCCACTCAATGGAGCATCCTATTGTGCCATGCTAAGATACCTAGGGCCAGAATAATAATATGTTGCAATCTATTTGTCTCTATTTCAGCTTGGTCATGAGTCAGTAGTCCTAGCCCAGCCCCAGACTAGCCCTATCCCACTCAATGGAGCATCCTATTGTACCATGCTAAGATATCTAGGACCAGAATAATAATATGTTGCAATCTATTTGTCTCTATTTCAGCTTGGTCATGAGTCAGTAGTCCTAGCCCAGCCCCAGACTAGCCCTATCCCACTCAATGGAGCATCCTATTGTGCCATGCTAAGATATCTAGGGCCAGAATAATAATATGTTGCAATCTATTTGTCTCTATTTCAGCTTGGTCATGAGTCAGTAGTCCTAGCCCAGCCCCAGACTAGCCCTATCCCACTCAATGGAGCATCCTATTGTACCATGCTAAGATATCTAGGGCCAGAATAATAATATGTTGCAATCTATTTGTCTCTATTACAGCTTGGTCATGAGTCAGTAGTCCTAGCCCAGCCCCAGACTAGCCCTATCCCACTCAATGGAGCATCCTATTGTGCCATGCTAAGATATCTAGGACCAGAAAATAGTCTCAACCTCCTGACGTTTGTGCTTCTTGAACACAAGATCCTATTACATTCACTGAGAATGGCGTTACTCACGGGCGTAGCAGAGGCTGTATCATCGGTAAGTTTTACAACTAAGTTAAATGCTGCCACTTTCAGACAGTGACTGGCTGAGCCATGCCTTGATACAAGATGTTTAATGTTAATATTTTTGGTTCATCTAACTCTGTACAGTGACGTCAAAGAGCTATAGTTTGATCATCTCCAAAATTGGTGAAGCCTCCTTACAGCAGTGAATGAATACAGAAAGACGTAGGCACGTATGAACGCAACAAGCTCACTGTGCATCATATGCATGATGCGTGCAGGCGGCCAAAACTGTGTGCAAGTGACCATAATCCCGTGCATACTCGTGGATTACTTTTGCGCACGGCGAGAAAAAACCAGAATGTTACTTGCCAATTTGGAACTGATTAAACTATAGTAATTGATGCAGCATTTTGCATGAGTTACATGATTTATCTTTGATTGAGTATGTGCGTCAGCATATGACAACCACAAGCATCATACTATAGTTAGTCAGTTCCAAATTGGCAAACCTGCTGACAGCAGTAAATTAATACGGAAGAGCGTGGGCGCGCAAAAAGCTCACATGGCGCAACATAGCGCACTGTGAATCATGTGTGATGCATGCATATGCCAAATTAGCGCAGGTACGCTTAGATTAAAAAATGCATATTTCTTGCCAATTTAGAATTGACTAAACTATAGGATGTTGTGATTGGAAAGAGCTCTGGCGTCTCTGAACAGAGATAGATGAATGCAGTGTAGTGACATTTTGTATGGATCAAAGGAGAAAAGTAGAACAAGTATTAGATGTGCAAGATCCTCATGTAATCCGGCTGGACACCCATGGAAACACCTTACCACACATCGTCGCTGTTCTGTCTAAATCTTGTATCTCCATTCAGGCCTTCAGCATGTATAAAGGAATTCTTCCTATAATAACCTTAGAGCAGTTTGCTCTAAACATATTCAAGGGCCAAATACACATCTATCGAAACATTGTAAGTGCTCTTGCCCCGAATATGTGTAAAGCAACTCTTCGTATGCATAACCATTGAACAGTTTTACTTTATACATGCTGAAGGGCCAGAAAAACCTACCAGGTTTGACAGAACATCAACAATATCAACCCATATCTTGGCAATTGTGTGGTTTTCTGATGATACATTTTTGTAAGTGCCAAGGTATGAATAAGCCACTATAACAATGTTTAAATGGATTAAAGTTACATATCTTCTAACAAAATCATTTATTCTTTTAATGTTAATTTTCAAATAAAACTGAAAATGTGTTACAGTTAAAAAATTATTTCCTAATTAATTCTAAATCATCCACACATGGGTAGCCACACTACATGTTAGCCAATAACTGTCTGTTTAACATGACCATTTTAAACACACAATTATGCACGCTAGCACTTCCCTCGCTCCATTCAACTATTTCCTTCCATCCATCAACCTCAAACCAAGTCACGGAGTGGATATCATATGGAGCCACTAAATGAGCAGCAAATAGACAGACAGGCAGGCAGGCAGGCTTCTTGAAGTAGCCATTGACCTAATTCAATCAAACGCACAAACATGTAAACCAGCCTATCTTGAAGACATGGTTTGGTGGATGACAGGGAAGGCGAACTGTCCTTAATAGCTTTGTTCCCGATGTGAATACACTCAACAGGCTATTTCTATTATAATATCAATAGAGAGATGTCCTTGTGACAATATGGGGACGAGGTTCTCTATTTATACAGTCTCAAGTGCCATGGCGGACTCACGTAGAAGTAATCGTGACATATTTCATAATAATATACAAAACAAATATACAATGTGGTGGAGCTGTCCTGGAAAGAGTGGCAATGAATACAAAGTATTAAAAACAATCTTGTAGTTGCAATAGTTACATCTCATATCCTAACTTTGTCTGGAAATTTAACTAAATCGTCACACCCCTTGAGTAGGATATAATGGTAACACATTATGGAAAACAGCAAATTTATAACAAAAACTAGGTTTCACAATCCACATAACATCCCACAATCCTTTGCACAGGAAGCAGACAACAACATAATTACTCAATTTTGATGGACTAAATATTGGCCTTATAAATAATAGATTGTGAATAACCTTACCACATGATTAAAAAAATGTAACATCACATCACATGGCTTACAGGTTTAGGACTTGGACAAATTTATTTTATTTATTTATTTTTATTTATAACATTCGGCAGTGAAGCCAGGCAAAACCCAATATTGACAAGCAATAAAATGAAGGGATGCCCAAATACACCAAACAAAATAAAAATGGACAGACAAAAAATAAAATAAAGAAAGCCAAAAGCAACAACGAAAAGACAACGGAAATGAATAACCAAGGAGGACCAAACAAAATGAGGATGGAGAAGACTGACTACAAAAGATGGGAGTGAACAACTGACTTAGAGGAAGCTATGGATTGACATTGGACAATTTCCTCAGGGAGGCAGTTCCAGAGAGTAGGGATATAAGGATAAAAAGATCTCTGGGACAAGGTCAGCCGGCAGAAAGGAGGGTACAGAGCACGGGAGTTGAGGTTACGAAGATTATGTTTTATATTTAGCTAAAATGATATGTCTTATGACCAAGAATAGATGAAAACAAGTCTTAGATGAAAACAAGTCTATCTCAAGAATTATTGAACCCATACTAGACATGATTGAACTTATTGTAATGCAATTCTTATGGTGATTCCAAATATGGTGATGAAATTCAATAATTGTGACATTTTTGAAACATTTGGTGAAATTTTGGAACTGTCTGCCAATGTTGTCGGCAGACAACTGCCGCATGGAAAGTGCTAAGTATGCCTATGACATCACATTGAATAACATCCACCCACACACACACACACAGGATATCAGATGATGCCAGTCTAAGTACTTTGATTTATAGTTTGATCAGTTCCAAATTGGCGAAGCTTCTTTACACTAGCAAATGAATTTAGAAGGATGCGGGTGCGCATGAATGGAATAAGTGCACTGTGCATCGTAAGTGTGACGCGTGCACCCACTCAAAGCTGCTTGCGTGTGGCCATAATCACGCGCATAGAGATAAAAACCAAATATTTTTCACCAATTTGGAACTGATTAAACTATAGTATATCAGTCGATATTACATGGGATCTAAACTTTGCATATTTGAACAATCTTGTCTTTGTAAATGCCAGTAAATGTTGAACAAATTAGACGGATGATTAAGACCTGTACATCAAGTGGATTGACTGCTTTCAAACATCTCATAGAAATTTAAACAAATATATTGGAAAAACACTTACCTTGGTATTCGGTGGTGCTTTTGTTTGTCTAGATGTGATATGAACTTAAGTACTGGTTGTTGTCATGTTTGTTGTCCTTTTTCAATTGTGAATTTTATACATGTTCTTGAATTAATAGACATTTGTCCTGCATACATGGGTATATGTAGAATATTACCATGTGGGTGTTGTAAATTAAAAAGCTGGATGTGGAAATTGGAGAAATAATGTAATTTTGCTAGGCCAAGCAGCCTGAAAATTGAACATGTATTTTCAAAAGTTAGCTTAAATGTGCAATGTCAAGGCAAAAAGGTGTAGTTGTTGTTAAAATGCATTTTGAGATATTGATGGAAATAGACATGGAAAAATCAAAGGAAATAAGACAATTTTACAGTAATTTTCCTGCATGAAATCAGAAAGCAATATCCAATCTGAACCACAAAGGTGTCATTTTAAAGCTATCATAAAGCTCCTTTTGTTGACATTAAAATGTCAACCTTTTCTTTGAGAGACAACTGCACACTTTTGTTCCGGCTGTACACAAATTGGCAGTGTAAAATGCAGCTGCTATAACTTTTTCCCACGTAAGAACACTCATGCTAATTTGATATTAACACTAATAAATAGCAATTTGATAATTAAAATCATTTTATTTACACTGTATATCTATGTTTGTTTCATTTCAGATGATCTTCCCCTTATATTGGCAATGCCCATACATTCCATTGTGTCCTCTCAGTTTATCGGATGTCCTCAGTGCACCGTTACCTGTTATCACTGGTGTAGACTCTCGTTATTTTGACATGTATGATCCTCCTGGAGATGCTACCTGTGTGGATATAGACACTAATACCATATTGCAGTAAGTAGGGTTCAATACACCTGTTATTACTGGTGTAGACTCTCGTTATTTTGACATGTATGATCCTCCTGGAGATGCTACCTGTGTGGATATAGACACTAATACCATAGTGCAGTAAGTAGGGTTCAATACACCTGTTATCACTGGTGTAGACTCTCGTTATTTTGACATGTATGATCCTCCTGGAGATGCTACCTGTGTGGATATAGACACTAATACCATATTGCAGTAAGTGGGATTCAATACACCTGTTATCACTGGCGTAGACTCTCGTTATTTTGACATGTATGATCCACCTGGAGATGCTACCTGTGTGGATATAGACACTAATACCATATTGCAGTAAGTAGGATTCAATACACCTGTTATCACTGGTGTAGACTCTCGTTATTTTGACATGTATGATCCTCCTGGAGATGCTACCTGTGTAGATATAGACACTTATACCATATTGCAGTAAGTAGGGTTTAATACACCTGTTATCACTGGTGTAGACTCTCGTTATTTTGACATGTATGATCCTCCTGGAGATGCTACCTGTGTAGATATAGACACTAATACCATATTGCAGTAAGTAGGGTGTAATACACCTGTTATCACTGGTGTAGACTCTCGTTATTTTGACATGTATGATCCTCCTGGAGATGCTACCTGTGTAGATATAGACACTAATACCATATTGCAGTAAGTAGGGTTCAATACACCTGTTATCACTGGTGTAGACTCTCGTTATTTTGACATGTATGATCCTCCTGGAGATGCTACCTGTGTAGATATAGACACTAATACCATATTGCAGTAAGTAGGGTTTAATACTCCTGTTATCACTGGTGTAGACTCTCGTTATTTTGACATGTATGATCCTCCTGGAGATGCTACCTGTGTAGATATAGACACTAATACCATATTGCAGTAAGTAGGGTTCAATACACCTGTTATCACTGGTGTAGACTCACGTTATTTTGACATGTATGATCCACCTGGAGATGCTACCTGTGTGGATATAGACACTAATACCATATTGCAGTAAGTAGGGTTCATTACACCTGTTATCACTGGTGTAGACTCTCGTTATTTTGACATGTATGATCCTCCTGGTGATGCTACCTGTGTGGATATAGACACTAATACCATATTACAGTAAGTAGGGTTCATTACACCTGTTATTACTGGTGTAGACTCTCGTTATTTTGACATGTATGATCCTCCTGGAGATGCTACCTGTGTGGATATAGACACTAATACCATATTGCATTAAGTAGGGTTCATTACACCTGTTATCACTGGTGTAGACTCTCGTTATTTTGACATGTATGATCCTCCTGGTGATGCTACCTGTGTGGATATAGACACTAATACCATATTGCAGTAAGTAGGGTTCATTACACCTGTTATTACTGGTGTAGACTCTCGTTATTTTGACATGTATGATCCTCCTGTGTGGATATAGACACTAATACCATATTGCAGTAAGTAGGGTTCATTACACCTGTTATTACTGGTGAAGACTCTCGTTATTTTGACATGTATGATCCTCCTGGAGATGCTACCTGTGTGGATATAGACACTAATACCATATTGCAGGAAGTATGGTTCAATACACCTGTTATTACTGGTGTAGACTCTTGTTATTTTGACATGTATGATCCTCCTGGAGATGCTACCTGTGTGGATATAGACACTAATACCATATTGCAGTAAGTAGGGTTCAATACACCTGTTATTACTGGTGTAGACTCTTGTTATTTTGACATGTATGATCCTCCTGGAGATGCTACCTGTGTGGATATAGACACTAATACCATATTGCAGGAAGTATGGTTCATTACTAAACATTAGAAGTTGCACTGCCCCCAAATCCAAAATCTGACGCTAATGGTTATCGTGACATTCCACACTAATTCAAAATGCAACACAAGCTCTTGCGCATTCAACTGCGCTATGTTGTTCCATGCGGGTTTTCATTTGGGTGGGGGCTGCGCCGAATTGCAAATATTCAGCCTTGTCATCAAAAAGAGAGGCATCAGGCACCCGGCACCCATATGTGCCTTAAAACGTTGCGTGAAAATGTTAAAATGAGACGCCGTACGCCTCGACGATGAAATCGAACAAAAAAAAAAGCCAAATATCCCCAGATCACACTGGTCTGCTCTATCAAAATCATCATTCCAATCATAAACTGCTCACAAAAAGTATCGAAAACTCGAAAGGCTCGAAAGGGTATGCATTAATCGAGGCAAATAACCAAGTGCATAATTTTGTTCTGCATATTTTGACACCTTCATCGTTGAGATACGATGTTGCGGAGCGGAGTTATTGTCATTTCAATGATCGTGGGTCCAGTTTCAAAAGTGACACTCATCCCTATTGAAAAGCACGAATCTGATCATTCTAAACAGTAATGCAAACCTCTTTCTATAGGATGATTGTCACTTTTGAAACTGGACCCACGACCATTGAAATGACAATAACTCCGCTCCGCAACATCTCATCGATCGAGGTATCGAAATACGCAGAACAAAATTATGCACTAGATTATTTGCTTCGATTAATGCATACCCTTTTGAGCCGTTATATATTGGATCATTTCTAGGTGTTTCGATACTTTTTGTGAGCAGTTTACATTATACTGATGTCACTAAATAAGAGGATGTTAAATAAAAGATAGTGTAAGGTTCTTATTGCCCCTGGTCTCTATTAACATTTGGTTGGATCTTTTGAGATATTTGAATTTGTATGTCCCCCAACAATATTCTATTTGGTGTAAGTAACCTTTATAATACTGCTTGCTTGCCCAATGAATCTCACTGAATAACCAAACTTGTTTTGTTATGATACTGCATGCCCAATAACTCAACTAAACTTGCTGTTTTGTTCATCCACAGGTCTGAAGAAAAGAAGCCGGTTACATGGAAAATTCTGCCAAAGGTATGTATTAAAGGGAAAACATGTGTATATAGCAGTGATGAAAATACCCACATGACTTTCCACCCGGGGTTGACTAGGAACTACACACTTTGTGTTGTGGACTTAGAGAATATTTCTAACTATAGACGGTTACCGTCTATGTTCTAAGCCAACTTTTACAAAAAGATATAAATCAGTTGAAAAAGTGGTCCTAGTGGGAATCAAACCATGGACCTCTGCATTGTAAAGCATGTAAGTCAACCACTAGACTAGCGAGGGGTGAAATGGACAAGACATGATTTGAATCGCTCTTATTATTACGGAATAAGGCTATATACTACTGTTATGATCAGTACATACAATATTATTAATCGAGCTGCGACACTCATGATCGTCACTACTGCAATATATTAATGTTCACAAATTTTATTATTGGGCCAGTAATAATAGAATTATCCTGAGGTCTATGTACATAAAACAAAGCAATCACTAAAGCCCACATAAGCCAGTATTGAGTTTTCTGTAAAGCCCACATTAGGGTGCATCATCCGCCCCTTTTGTCAACCGATTTTCTTCATCTTTGGTCAGACTGTGCCACTTGGTAAAATATTAATCCCCACCGAATTTAAAATTAATCGGAAGTCGTCTTCTGGGTCCACCGGGAGCTCTTAGTTTGGACGGGATCCTCACAGCAAGAATCACAATTACACAAAAGGCAGCTTTTTATCTTTCCAGTATAACGCACATAAAAATCATAGCTGCTGCTTGTTTTTTGTATCTAAATACACTTAAAACAGTGAAAGTGGAATGTATTTTGGTTTTATATTACATTTTTAGTGATTGCCAAGTGTTTTACAAAAACTATTGCTTAAAAAATAAATAGCTGCCATAAATAATAGCTGCCATATGAGTTTGTGTGCTAAAATGCAATAATGCGGCTTCCAGTACTATGGCATGGTACTATCTGCATCACATTCAAACTCGCTACCAGATGTTTCTGCATTGCTATGGCTGTCTTCACCAGAACTAAGTGCTTGAAAACTAGTTGATGCTTTATCCATCTGTTGTTGAGCCTTGTCTTTCCTTCTTGCTTCAGCAGCTGCACGTTCTGCTATTCGTCTTGTCTGTGCTTCTAGCACGGTGTCACTGCAACCAAATGTTGCAGACCGATCCGTCTTCATGGACTCCAAGAACAGACGATCTTCTGGTATTGTTACAAGTTCATCAACATTTTGTGGCCAAATTTCAAAAGTTTTGTTCAGCCGACTTTCTTCCTGTTGCAATTTGTCACAGGTTGCTGGTGTTGTTCTGCGGGAAATTGGAATTGCTCGAATCCTTGCATTGGCATCTGCAAGCTGTACAATTTTTTTAATTGCATTGGCTTCTGCCATCATGTGGATATGTGCTTTGTTATAAAATTCAGCAACCTGATTGAATACAAGCGTTGCAGTCTCATATTTGGTTTGTCTTGAGGCTAATCCTTGCTGTTGGTGAAATAGGTAGCATCTAAGAACCTGCTTGCATGTTGGAAGCCGTGATCCTGTGATTACTGAGTCAGCAGTTGTAATTCCGTTGCCAAGCCCAAATATTTCGGAGCTTTTTCTTGTTTTACAGGCTGTCTTGGACGATCCTTTTGTTTGTTCAGCAGCTTTATGTTCCAAATCAGGATCAGTTGCAGCTTCTGACACTGCACTAGTTGAACTTTCGTCAGCCATTGCATTCTCCTAAACACTATACAGTGATGAAAATCAAATTGTGAAGATGTGCTTCAAGCAATGGTTTTGGGGAAATCCCAGCTTTTCAGTATGATGGGTTTTCCCTTATTACTATTAGAAGAAACATTAATTCATGTTTGGGGGAATCCCATATTTTATGCAAATTAACAAACACAGGAGCTGCTATAAATAGAACATTTGGTAAAAACCCCCTTTCCAAGAATTGACAAACTCTCAGAAATCCATAAATAGACTATCCTTCAAAATAAAGCCATAGTACTGGAAGCCGCATGATTGCATTTTAGCACACAAACTCATATGGCAGCTATTATTTATGGCAGCTATTTATTTTTTAAGCAATAGTTTTTGTAAAACACTTGGCAATCACTAAAAATGTAATATAAAACCAAAATACATTCCACTTTCACTGTTTTAAGTGTATTTAGATACAAAAAACAAGCAGCAGCTATGATTTTTATGTGCGTTATACTGGAAAGATAAAAAGCTGCCTTTTGTGTAATTGTGATTCTTGCTGTGAGGATCCCGTCCAAACTAAGAGCTCCCGGTGGACCCAGAAGACGACTTCCGATTAATTTTAAATTTGGTGGGGATTAATATTTTACCAAGTGGCACAGTCTGACCAAAGATGAAGAAAATCGGTTGACAAAAGGGGCGGATGATGCACCCTAGCCCACATAAACCAGTATTGAGTTTTCTGTAAAGCCAACATAAACCAGTATTGAGTTTTCTGTAAAGCCCATATAAACCAGTATTGAGTTTACTGTAAAGCCCACATAAGCCAGTATTGAGTTTTCTGTAAAGCCCATATAAACCAGTATTGAGTTTTCTGTAAAGCCCACATAAACCAGTATTGAGTTTTCTGTAAAGCCCGCATAAACCAGTATTGAGTTTTCTGTAAAGCCCATATAAACCAGTATTGAGTTTTCTGTAAAGCCCACATAAACCAGTATTGAGTTTTCTGTAAAGCCCACATAAACCAGTATTGAGTTTTCTGTAGAGCCCACATAAACCAGTATTGTGTTTTCTGTGTGACTATGAGAAGCCATTTTGAAACATTCAAGCAAAAAAGAGTAGAGCCTTCTATACCATTTATCTGACGCCTAACGCAAGGCAATAAAGACTTTTCTTAAAGTTACCTGTGACCAAACCTAACAGGTCTACTACAACATATACTCAAGCCCCATCAGGAAAGCTCACTTAGCATTGATAACAAGTATGTTTACAATGCATCATTATTGTCATTGCAGTCCCATTTTCCCAATCATGGACTGAGTTTTTAAAGATGTGCCATTTTTAGATGCCATTAGAAACAATATACTGTAAAAGGAGTAGGGATTAATAAAGCTGGGTTTTTTTCACATCTCCCCCCCCCCCATGAACTTTGTAACATGACAATGTTAAATAGTGCAAATGAATATAGCTTCTGAATGTATACAATAAATATATAGGAATGAAAGCCTCAAATCAAATGTACACATATATTATGCATTGCTATGAAAGGAATTAAATGTCATAGAAAAAAAGGCAGTAGAAAAAGATCTCAAGAACAAAATAATAAATTAGTAACAAATGAGATGAAAAAAAAATGAAAAAAGGGAAGGTAAAAATATATCTAACTTCATTAGTCAATATTTCTAACTTCTCATAATATAATGTTAAACGTCAGATAAATGCAAAATCTCTCAGCAAAATGCTACTTGAATTGCCCATTTCTTTGACCCTATAAAAAGGCGCGCTCTGTTGACGGAATATTCTCACAGATAAAACGTTTCAAAATAGTTCCCAGATACAAATATTTTCTCTGCCCTGACATTATGAATGCTGATCGCCAATCTTGAAAGCCCTATTATGTGTGTATGACATGAGTACTGTAAAAGCTGACATTTTCGAGGTGGTTTTATTTTCGCGCTTTTCGTGCAAAATATTTGTCTGCGAAAATGATAACACGCAAAAATATTGTTTTCAACATTCATGCAGTGCATCCAAAAGGTCGCCCGCGAAATGTCTATGATGTCAAAATGCGCGAAAATATTGGCTTTACAGTATGCTGAGATTTCTAATTTTGTGTAAATCACAAATTTGGTTGTAATTTTGTTTTAATGAAATTTCATGGAAAGCATCATAAAACAGTAAAATATGTTTATTGTCTGTTTGAGATAAATTAGCAAAACATTTTTCAAAAAAAACAATGACCCAGTGGATGATTTCATATGGTTGCTCGCATAATTTGGTGCAATTCTATTTTTCATATTTTTTATATATATAGATATATATATATATTTTATTAAAATGTCATGAACATCGAATCGATTTCATGGTCAGACTATCTTTCGAATCAGAGTGCTCAATTCCAAACGGAAGAGCTATATAAAAATTCAACGTTTAGACCTTCGTCTGACGATTGCGTTAAGCATGAAACTCAGAGTAACGACTCCCTTTCTCGGAAGGTCTAAACTTTTTACAATTTATTTTATTTGTATTTACCCAACGTCTATGTGACATCTGTGTATAGGTGCTAATAAAGGATAACAATACATTGGAATTCCCCAGGGGTAAATTGTACACATTGGAATTAATGAACCATAATAAGTCAAAGATCCTTATCAAAAGCATATTATTGTTGTTATATACATGCTGTGTGAATGGTTTATGGCATGGTAACAACATAACAGAGGATTATGCAGAAAACTTGCAAAGCAGCTAAAATTTGGAAAATAATTTTATTAGCCTATTGTGAAACTAGGTTTATGTTATCTGAGATATGATTTCGTTTTGTACAAATCCAATAAAATGTGAATTAGATACTCACAATTTTAGTTACGTTTCACTGCTAAACTAGCAGCTTCGTCAGATGTCTAATTCACATTTTATTGGATTTGTACAAAACAAAATCATATCTCAGATGTTCAATAACAATCCAGATGGAACTTATTCAAAGATAGGTTTATGTTGTTCTACATTTATCGCACAAGCATTGCAAAAAGAATTTTTACTTAGAACTGTCATAATGGTACTTCTCTTTAACCCCCTGAGAACTACCGGCCGATTGGTCAGAAAGATAGATACATCATTTATTGCGCCAATCAGAGACAGTGTTAGAATAATTGTATTCCTGATAAAGATTAGAGTGAAATATTTTACAAGCTGCATTTTAATTGGCTATTCAAATGAGTATATCTTGCAATACACCAATCAGAACCACTGTAAGATAGGCGGGTAGTGCCCAAGGGGTTAAACAATTATGAAAACATGGGATATGTGCATTTCGTACATCATCCCATTATTGTGTAATGATACATCTGGTTGGCACAGACAGATTGCTAATGCACAGCAAGATTGTTGCAATAACCCTTACAGTCCGGAACCATGAAATCCCATTTGAATACTATGCTGGCTTCACAGGTTCCCTCGGTCTATATCTCCGGGCGATCATGGCGGGTGATAAATGTGGATAGATTTTTGAATTCATGCGCGCAACCTTGTGGCGAAGTATATTAAGACATGGATTCCATTGTAGGTGGACCCGGGTTCCAATCCCGTCGCTGGAGTGTTAGGGTTTACAGAAGTCCCATCAGTGTCATGCTGGTTATGTGCACAGACAACGGCAAAATATAAGCCAATATGATTGAAGATAGTTTGTACAACATTTTATTCACATTTAATCATTATTTTCATCTAAACAATTGCTATCTTATAATATTACGCCAAATAATAATACACATGTTACTGTAGATATCATACGTATGAGACTTATTTTATAATATTATATAATGGGATAACATGTTACTTAAAACTTGATACAACACGGTGTAAAACAAACATGATACAAGAGAGCAAGGCTGTGATCAAACCACATTTCATTATTTTGATTTTGGGATTTTGTAAACAAACTACTGCCCTCTATAGAGAATGTTGAACTATACTTAGCTTCAGTGTAAGTCATGAAATGTATTTGAGCCCTCTTTGCATATCATAAGGCAAAAAAAAAAGTTTTTTTTTTTTGTTTGCCTCCGCGACCGACCCAAAAATTGCGAAATTCGCCGGTCGCTTTTTTGTAATTTTATTTTTTTAAATATTTTTCTCAACACAAAAAATTCGAAAATTGCTGTTTATATATTCTCCCAACGATTCCTTAAAAAAAAAATTGAGCGTTTTGAAACTACAACGTATTGGTTTTCAGCAGTAAAACACTGCTACAAAATCGTCAAAATATTCACCTATTCCCATTCGCACATTTCGTATACCCATGACCACAAACATGGCCTGACGCCCTAAAAAATAATTCAAAAAAAGGATCGACCTACCGACCCTCCAAAATGCTGCCCTCTGAGGGCAACCAAACATCTTCTTTTTTGGGGGGCCCAAGGTGGTGTGTGGCTTATCAAAATGCAGGGCCGCTGAATCTTTCTTTCTTTTCAAGAATATTTTCTGATAATTAAGATTAGTTAGTCTGATTAAAATAGATTGGGCAATATGAAAACAACACTCTTTAAAACCTATGAAACAGTACAAAATTGAAGTCGCACTACATTCTAACAATGTCATATTAGAAAAGATAATATTCCAACAGATTTCTTTATAATCAGTGCAAATAAATGAACAGGTCAACAACTAACATTTACAATAGTGTGAGAATTGTTAATTTTTGTATTCAACTTAATTTGTTGTGTTATTTTTTCTCTCTAGAAACCAGCCAAGAGATTGCATAGTACATTATGTAAGCTGTATGTAGAGTTATGTCAATCTGCCTTGGGAGATGGAGTATCAGATGACTTGGCAGTGGAGATAGCACCACTAGATAATGACTTCACTAGGAAGAAGAAACAGGTATGTAGCAATGTAGTAGATGCATAGTACATTATGTAAGCTGTATGTAGAGTTATGTCAATCTGCCTTGGGAGATGGAGTATCAGATGACTTGGCAGTAGAGATAGCACCACTAGATAATGACTTCACTAGGAAGAAGAAACAGGTAGGTAGAAATTGTGTAGATTTTTGAAATCTTGTTTGTTATTAAAGGTAGATGACCCGATCACATTTTCATAACACAGATTTTTCTCAAACATATGGAGATTTTCATATCATATGAAAGATCATATTTTTCTGATTATTATACTGAAATTTGACGGTCCAAATCAGTATGATTACGAAGAAATTGGTGAAATAACATCAAATTACAGCGAAAAGTGGTTAACCACCAATATAGTTTGTGTACAACTCAATGGGCACATTTCACAGCATCTTGTGCGTCTAAAATAAGAACCATTAAAATTATGCAACTCAAACTTTGGAATACAACAATTTTTGAGGATGCCCTTTCATGTCGAATAGAAAACTTCAAGTTGAAAATCGGAACATCTACCTTTAATATGTCGTTTTTCTTCACAATGTCTCAGCTCCTCAGAGAATGTAAATGAGGCCAAAAAAGGCTGATTTATACATGCTGTGATGTGATCTTTTCACCAATGATCAAACCTATGAAATTCAATTTTCTGTAAAGCATATCATATCAAATGATATATCGGTGCACATTTTATCTCACTGATAAATAGAAAGGTCTTTCTAAAGTAACGTTCAGACATTAACTCAAAACTGGATGTATACAAACAACAAGCCAAAAATTGCAAGTCCTTCAGATGTACTTCCTTTGGGATAGGAAAGTCCTATATTGTGTATACGTAAATAGCAGGTTGCGTTTTCTAGGCTATTGAGCTCATCAACTTTTGAGTGAGCATAATCTTGATGACGCTGTTTGTCGTCTGCTTAGGTATAGACTTAATTAAAGTTTACACGGGATTGTGGATAAAAATCCTGAAAAATGGAAAAATTATGATAAAAACCGTATGTGCTGCAGGGTTTTATCACCTTGAATATGATTAAACACGTTTAATTGTTTGTTTATACATTTGTAGCTCAGTTTCACACTTCCCTTTAAATATACACCATACCATTGTTGTTTGTGTCTGACAGACTTGATGCAAGTCTACACATAAGCAGACAACAGACAACGCTTCGGATCGGCTATTTGAGTCGCAAACCCCTAAGTATATCTCAAGAAGTTTTCTTCTAAACAGTTATTTGTTTAATGTTTCAGGTGGCGATGGAATTCCGTATTCAAGAAGCTTTCTTGACCTTCATGGCCAGTATGTTGAAAGGTTACCAAGCCCATCTCTTACCCATCACACAACAGCCAAATCATAGGGTTACTGATGCTAGTGCAAGGTTTGACTCACCGGGTAAGAGACTCTCTTTTAATAAATAAGAATGTTCCACTCAGACATAATATATCAAAATAAATATACAAGAATGACTCAGAATTCTGGTGTTACCCATGAGTAAGCTATCACAAATTAGCCTATAATCAAAACAAAAATTTGTCGATCACAGCGTCATGATCCCAACGCTTGCGATCATTACGAAGGTTGAGCGTGTTCTTGCATGCAGTGCGTTCAAAAACAGTCGCAACGCGGCGTGGGTCTTGTTGATAAGGGCCTGCGATTGGTCAATTATCTATTTGTTTACGTCACATCTTCCAGTTTTACTGCACCCTTGCCATCGCGAATGACGCGGTTACGCACGATACGCACCAGTCTCAGGGGACGCTGTGGGATTGCATACGCTGTGATCGACAAATTTTTGTTTTGATTATAGTCCTAAATATTCCAACTTAGAAACTTTGTCCCCATTTTGAAAAAAATGAATTGAAAGCTATTTTTTTACATAAAATCTGGCGATACTGGGATTCAAACCAAGGAGCTTTCGGTCCCAAAGCCAATTGTCATAACCACTGGACCAGCTAGGTTGTTGGTGCCGAGGTAGTGATTTTAATCCTACAAAATAGATAACTCATAGTCTGTGTATTATGGAATAAATCTGTATAACTCATACAATAGAGTATTTGTACTAGACTAGGCCAACAACAAAAAAGTTTGTCTCAGGAACATTTTGCAAAAAAGCTAAGTGCTGTGCGATTTATTTATTTTTAGAAAAAAACCTATGAGGTATGAGATTTGTTGTTGTTGTAAGCTCATTCCACATACTAATGCGCACAGGCTTCTGAGACAAACTTCTTCTTTTTTGTTGGCTTAATCTGTGATAGCTTCCTCATAGGTAGAACCAGAATTCTCATGGATGTAGAAGATAGCATATCACCAATGTATTGAATATGATGAGTGATATATGGACTTTCAGGAGACATTGGCATTACCGTGTCATTGTCGGATTGCTATCAGAAATATTGCATCTACTTGAAGTGCTGGCATAGATTCATTAATACACGGACAAAAAAGATTTACATATCTAGGGTTTAGTGCAACACAGGGCTATCTGCATTTCGGTCATTTGGAGAAAAAGTGAATTAAAGATTTGCACCCATCATTGTCACCTATGAGTTTTGACAAGTTAAAAGAAATGCTATTCAAACCTGTTTGATTAGTTGAATTTACTATTTTCTCATAATTAGGTTCCTGATCTTGTGCGGATTATTTTGATACCAAAATCTCATTTTGGCCAAAAATGCAGATAGCCCTTTGTTGCACTAAACCCTCGATATGTTTATAAGGGTACACAGTAAGGCCTCTGTCTCATGGAAGCCAAATAGACAACAGTGCAATCATTTCCACATGGTATTCCAAATAATTATATAAAAAATCAGTGATAATCATCACAACAGAATTGTAAAGCAAACCGTTTATTCTTTATGGAAGTACATGTTAATTTGTTGTTTTGTTCCTCTATCCTCATCCAGGTTTTATCAAGACTCGCGACAAGACATCCCATCCATTCTTCAAGTTATATCTCAAGACGCAAATGTTTGTCACCTTCATAGAGGATAGATCTTTTGTGACGGAGAATGATGATAGATTTGCATTCTTTGATGAATGCACAGAGAAGGTAGGCGTCTTTTTTATATATATATATATTTTATTTTTTTCCTCATGTTTTTGAGTATAATTATTTTGTAGCAAGGTCTTAGCCAGCGGGCAGTTTCAAAAGTGGACTAGTGGAAAAATCCTCAACCTGTAATTTGTTTGATTTTCCCCCCTGTGTATCTATCAAGAAATAAATACATACATACAATAAGTATTTGTGATGCGCTATTCCCAGGAGGCTCAAAGCACCTCATATATAAATATGTGTCAAATAAGACATACGCTTCTAAAATACATAGAAAATACAAAATGATTATTGTTTAAATTAAACACCTGCAATATAAAGGTGAACATGTTTCCTACATTATATGTTAATTTCATTGGGATATCTCTCTTTGTTCTCGTGTGACAAGACTTAATCGAAAATTGATGAAAAACGTGTTTCAATTTGTTAGCTCAAAGAATTCACAGACCTTGAAAAGCCATCGGCAAATCTGATTTAATGTATGGTTTCTTCTCGCACTTCTTTTATTATTTAAATTTATCATTTCGACCGAAATTGAAATCTACCATCTCTACCAGAAAGTCTGTATTTTCCATCAGAAATGTCCGATTTTCAAAATCTAAAATTCTTATGAAAGCTGGGCGTTTGCGCAAGATATATGTGAAATTGGTTTGAACAATATCGATTGAATTCATACCGTAATAAATCATATTGCCTCGGTGTAGTTCATTCTGATTCACCCTGTATTGTATGTTTTACAAAGTAACTGAAAGTTATGAGACCTACTTATTAGGGTGCCTGCTACGGCGGGGCCCCTAGTATCAGGTTGGGATATGACCTTTATAGTCCGCATACCCACTGTTTATGTCTCCCAGTATGTCACCAATACAAACAAAACGGTATGTGTCTTTAGCGAATACAAATCACCAACAAGTCACTTTTTGGCAAGAAATCCACAAACATGTGGTATGATTTTGTATACTGCAATGTAGTCATGTACCCTGGGAGGTTCAGGACAGTAATTGGCCTTCTGAAGTAAGGGGTAACATTGTAAAAGTACAAATTGTATAGTAACATACATGTACATTATTGCACACAGTTACTTTGTAGATAAAAATACTTAAATTTATTATCTTGCTTGATCTATATGTGTGATGAGCCGCTGTTGACCCCTGTGATTGGTCTCATGTCTTAAATGCAGGTCAATTATATTCAATTCTTTTTCAAGCCATTGCTCTCAAGTGGTTGATAAGATAGACCATTTAAAATCAAAGTTTTCCAAAGACTCGCCTTATGACTGGGGAGACATAACAGACCACCTCTGAAACATGCGAGTCATCAGACTCCACCTATGAATGTAATAGTATTATTTTAAGATCTGTGTAAGAGTTTATTTGCTTAAAAAAAGGTTCATAAAATGTGTCTATTTGTCAGACGTAGTGTTCCTGTTTAAGTGTTTTTAACTATGCGGTATTTAAGGACAGAAAACATCCACAGAAATGTAGCTATATCCATGAGGAAAATATTTTGGTCGAAGACCATATGTCGTCACTCACTCCTATAAAGCTATATTTTTATTCCAAACAGTAGGGCTACCCCGGTAAAAGAAAATCAACATTTTGAATTATCGTCTGTGAGAGTGTCTCGTCCTGTCAGAAGAAAACCGGGCCACATAACATGTATTTCTGACATTTTTCAATCTCATTGTGACCCTTCATAATCTTTGCATGTATTAACAAGATTTTTTACTTCTTTATTATCCATGCAGATTGATCTTGACAGCAAGGAAGAAGTGAAACTGATAGACTTTGAATCTGACCGTGGAAGTGAACACACTGTATTCATAATGCCTCCCGATCCAACGGGAATGGTTGAGGAAGCATATACGTAGGTTGATTATTGTATTCATAATGCCTCCCGATCCAACGGGAATGGTTGAGGAAGCATACACGTAGGTTGATCATTGTATTTATTATGTATGCCTCCTGATCCAACAGAAATGTTTGAAGAAGCATACACATAGGTTATATAGGGTTGCACGACAAGAGTTTTTTCCCGGGCGACTTTTAGAGGTAAAAATGCATACAAATAAAGGAGTATGGCACAAATATGAACAGATAACTTACATAATGCATTTCACTAATGTCTTTGCGTGGTTACATTATCTCGAATCCATGTTTTGTACCCATTATATTTGGTTATAACTGAAAACTGGGTGGACAATTTTTTCAAAATAGCCGACTATTACTCGGTACAGGTCGTGCAAGCCTAGTTGTTTGTTTACTGTTTTCCTAATGTCTCCTGAATTAATGGTAATAGTACAAGAACCTACATTTTTGTAACACTTTTTACTAAAGGGAGGGGGTTGCTTACCACCCCTTAATAAATTCAAACAGAGATGCAGATAGTGCTTATTTTGGTACCATGGTATAGCTCCATTTTACATACATACCAAAAAAGTACAAACATCCCATGCATGATTATTAGTTGTCAACAATATTGCACTATAAAGGTCTTCATATTTTCCATTGAAGATGTATGTATTCTCATTATGTGTACCTCTCTGGTTTTACCTTTTCTTTTTCATTCCTTGTGCAGATACACTGTTTTCCCCAGATTGCGGGCAGAGTTATTCCAACCACCTCGTGTCAGTTTAATAAATACACCAGGAGGGCGAAGTTTACGTAGTGGCATAACAAATAGTCCCCTTGCAAGGCGGAGTAAACATGAAATCAAAGTATCACAAAAGTTAGCAAAGAAGACGGCTGAATCGCCAGAAAGATGGGCAGAGTAAGTAGATATGGAAAGGTTTGGGGATTCAGGCTAACATTTAAATTTACAGCTGCTTATTACGGTGGGAGATATGACCGATGTAGAATACATTTTGGCTTTTAAAAGTAACGTAACTCAACTGAGGTGCTAGGTTGGGTGACAGTGCACTCATGCTCCAATTGTAGTGTCATCTTTCATTTGCTCATGAATGACATCCTTTTTTTGATGCAATATAATATATGACTTTCCTCTGTGCAGTTACATCATTGAATATTCCATTGGTTTACTCCACACATTTCCCCCCTCAAGTGCCAATATAAGTCTTTGTTTGTGAGGGTTCACATCTCCGTGTCAGTTGAGTAGTAGTCATGCTCGGTTTTTACTTACTTAAATAGACACTGACATAAACTCCAATAGCCCTAACCAGCCAGGCTATGTTTTGTGTGGAAACCGATGAGGGGGACAAAGTATGAATTTAATACCCAACAAATCGTAGCGAAACCCCCGGGACTCAATACCCAGACCCTCCGATCACCACCGCTGGTCCCTAACCACTGGGCTAAGCTGGGGCAGTGATTTTGTACCCACATATCAGCTCGGACGATGACGTCATAGAATCAATGCTGTAGCATGCGCGTGGACATTGGCTGTAGTGAATCGTAGTGTTTAGGAAGGTTAGGGTTAATGCTTGTATTGCGCTATTGTAATGATATGTTCTGATTGATTTGTATTTTTCTCTTCAGTTTTCTGCTAAGTCAATGCTTTGCCCTATGGTTTCTCCATCTACCATCATATGTGAAAGCAACTCACTCTAAGACAAGAGCCTTGAGGACAGCATTTGAAGTGTTGAAAAAGATGCAGGCAAAGGAGCTACAGACAACAGATGAGGTAGGTTATCAAATGCTTGTCATTGCTTTGGTCAACTGAATTGATAGTCATTCTTGAGATTCCATTCATCTCAATGAGACTTTTTACACTTACCCAGATAAATGTTAATAATATCGCAAATGTATCAAATTAAAAGAAAAGAAATTTTAACTTCAGAACACTTTTGGAAAGTGTCAGCTCTTGTGAATTTAATCTATCTTGCTTTGTATTTTGGAAATGCAAATAATACTTACAAGCTTATCAGATACCTGCTTAACCATAATATTCTAGTCTTAACTAACATTAGCCTTAAATTCTATCAAGAAATATCTCCCGTTAATAGTAAACATTGATGATATATACATTGTATAACGCAATTTATCAACAAGGAAAACGAATGATTGTTCAATTTACGCTGAAACATTGAAATCAATTTGGGAGATATGAATATTTCTGAGAAAACAGAAAGATAAATATCATTATAATACTGTTTTGCTGTCTGTTTTAATCCTATAGGCTTGTTACAGAGTACTAATGCAGCTGTGTGGTCAATACAGTCAACCTGTATTAGCTGTACAGACCTTCATGGAAATGAAGCATTGTGGTATGGTACCAAATGCAATCACATTATAATACTGTTTTGCTGTCTGTTTTTGATCCCATAGGCTTGTTACAAAGTACTAATGCAGCTGTGTGGTCAATACAGTCAACCTGTATTAGCTGTACAGACCTTCATGGAAATGAAGCATTGTGGTATGGTACCAAATGCAATCACATTATAATACTGTTTTGCTGTCTGTTTTAATCCTATAGGCTTGTTACAGAGTACTAATGCAGCTATGTGGTCAATACAGTCAACCTGTATTAGCTGTACAGACCTTCATGGAAATGAAGCATTGTGGCATGGTACCAAATGCAATCACATATGGCTATTACAACAAAGCAGTCATGGAGAGTACATGGCCTACCACATCATTCAGTGGATATCAACAATGGGTTAAACTACGCAATACATTGTTAGCGGTGGCCCTGTTCAAAAAGGGAATTAATCGGCGGAGTTATTCTGATACAAGTAGTAACGAGGTGGATATCGGTAGTCGGAGTAGTGGTGATAGTGGTTCATCGGATCCATTGAATGATATACCGGCAGCTAATAATCTGAAGCTATTATTGGAACATCCCAATGGGCTTACTAGATCAGAGAAATGCAGCACAGGTAATCAGTTAGGGCATGTTTATACATTTTTAAGTTTCTGAATAAATGATGGGACCAGGCCTGGGTCGGATATTGAACTTTGTTTGCATTATATATCAAATTGACATTTATTGGCAATAAATGAATAGCTATAATATTGTAATTTACTTCTGTGACACTTTATTTGCATCGTATATAAGCTTTGACATGCAAAGTAATCTTGTGTGTATTACAAGTAATTGGGAAGTATCTTTCTAAAGGCTGGCTCACACTATGACGAATAGGGGGGTACCGAAAGGACGTTAAGCTGCAAATTGAAATTTTGAATTTCCCGCCAATCATCGTGTGTTGCCTTCAATTGTCGCTAACGAATCTGCTAGCGACCTCTTGCTGAGTTTGGTGTAGGTATCACGATTGCTTTTCCACCATCCATCAGGTCTAGTTCAGCCTGGGGATCTTTCATGGACCAATCATTCTTCGCAGAGGACTTCTTGGCCTTCTTGGTGGTCACAACTGGCATGTCATCTTCATGGTCAGTTGAGGAATGCATTTCTTGTACTTGTTGAGTGGGTTCCTCATCTGATCCAGCATCACTGTGAGGGAGTTGGACTTATGGGCCTGAAAATAGAAAGAAAAAATTCTCCATTTTCAATCATACGTGACATGTGGCAAAGTTTGCAGGAAATATTGAAGACTGTTTTTGTCTACACACAACATTTAAAACAAGCAATTTTTTACAGAAACCAGCAAAACTTTCTCTGGACTTCATATTTGTTACAGAAAAGCAGCAAAATTAAACTACTACACGTTTGACCTTTCTCAGGACTGACAGGCTGGCAGCACAACTTATCATGAACACACAGAGTAGCAGGCAATATTTCACAAGCAAGAAAAACACCAAAGTTACCTAGCATCTCTGTCTAAGTGCAGGCTAGAAACAGGGCTGGATACCTTGTTGCCGGGCTCCGTCGAGACATCGTCACTCGCCGCCCAGACAACGTCCGAATTTGGTCGCTAGACTCCCTTCCCTGCCGCAGCCATTCGTCTCTTGCCATCGTGTTGTCGCTGAAGGTCGTTCCTACCCGTCAGCGAATCCAAAATTTTGTGATTTTCACGCCGGTCGCCTTTCACAGGTTATCTGCCGCAAGTTAATGACAATTAATTTAATTATCAGGTGGAAAACTATTGCAAGACATAATTTGTCGCTATTCAGTAACACTTCCTATGCATATTTGTCGGGCAGTCTTACTGTATACATGCTGAAGGACCGGGAAAAGCACATAAGGTTTTGAAAGAACAGCGACGATATCTAATGTATAATTTATCAGGTTTCACCATAGTAGTACTTCCCAAGTCTTATCACAAGATTGACAATGTATAAAGATATTTCAGTTATTTTGTGACAAGAAACAATCTAACAAATACGCAAGTTTATCCTACCATCGAGACGATTCTCGTGTTCCTATTGGATAAGCGCCTGGATTTAGTGACTAGATATATTCCGTATCCTACCCCCAAATCCCGTATACAGTCAGTAAGGAACTGCGCATGCGTTGTAGTAGGATTGCTACGCCGGCGCGTGACGAACGTCCTGATTGCATTTGAACTTGCTCGGGTTTTAGGTGACTTACAGAATCATTTGTTCTTGTTTGTTTTAATAGTGTTTTAGTAGGATAAAATCGTTATTTGCGCCCGGGTCCCGATACAGACTCCGAGACTAGATATAATCCGTATCCGACCCAACCTCAACTAATAATCTTTTGCAATACATATTTCTTATATACATGAAAAATTGTATTTTAATTTTTCTAAACCGTATCCCCATGTTTAGGTAATTCCGATATGGGGTATAGCTCTATGATCATGGATGAGTCTGCTCCTAATGAACTAGCTTCCCCAGAACTGTCACCTATACGATCATCAAGGAAAGAAGGAGAAGATAGCCCTGATACAAATGCTGGGAGCAATAACTTATTGTTTGATCTAGATGAGATTGATGAGAATGGAGATAGCAAAGGTAAGGCAATTATGGGCAACATATTGACAATGTTTCTAGTTAATTTCACTTCTTCATCTTGGTATAGTCTTAGAGACATACTTTATCTTTACATACACTGCACCTACTGTTTCAAATGACAAAATATTCCATTTTATTTGATTTTATAAGTCCTTTCATCATGTCGATAATTACTTTTGGAAAGACTTAATCCAATAGTTAGTCCATTTTGATCTGAATTGTCACTAATTACAATTTAGTATTGACTATAGAACAATATTGACTATAGAGCAATGTGTATTTTCAGTGTTCATGAAAAGACATCAGGTCTTAAACAAGGATTATCGATTTATAGTTTTTTCTCTTTATGCAAAGGCATGGTTTTCATATGTCACAACCTTTAAGTAGCTTAAAAAGTAACAACAATTACCAAGTGTTTATTTTAAAATTAAAATAAAAAATATATATCGTTTTTCAAGTATGTTATTTGCTCTACCATTCTTTTAACAGAAAGTAACGATACACTTATCAACACTGGTAGTGCAGTATCAACTCCTGTGAATATCACTGCACCTCATAGACCTACCAATGATCTTCTAGGCAGTATTGTACGCACTAGCGTAAGCAGTGCTGAAGGTAAGGGTTTGTACAGTATAGGTGTATCAGTCATAGAAATAAAGGGATTGAAATTGTACAAAGAATTGTGTGAGGCACCAATTCACCCTACCCTACCCCACCTATTAGACCTACCAATGACCTTCTAGGCAGAATTGTACTAGTGTAAGCAGTACTGGTGGTAAGGCGTTTGTAAACTATAGGGGTATTTATCATAGAAAGAAATCATGATGATATATATGTATACAGATTTTGTTACATGCACCAAATTGAAATATCCGGCGAATGTGTTGGTAATTTGTGACTGTTAAGTTATACGCTGTTCCACAGATTATTGAGCAAAGCTTATTGGTGCTGTAATACATCTACAAAAAAAGTATCACCATATCCCATTAACCCTATCTCTACCCCCCACTTTTTTCAGAATTGTTTTCTTCAATGTGTAAAATCAACCAAACTATCCCCCTCCCCTTATCCCCGGGATTTTATCCAGGGACCTCTAGCACCAGAGACAAACAATTCCCCACTACACCACAGCCGTCAAGGCTAGTTTGCGCAGTATAGTGCGCAAACTTTATTTGGCTGGGTCCATTTTATCATCAAAAAACTTCCATGCCGGGTGGTACCAATGTGCCCAGTCATGGTATTTTGGGGTATATGGTAGGGTTAGGGTTAATAGTACCCTCTAAATATCATTTCTATGTCCTGCAATGAGACAAAGGCTGTCATATTACTTGTTTAGATTTGTATCCAAATACATCTGTGTCTGTGGAGATATGTATACATCTTGTATCAAATCAATTCTGAGTTTTTAATCCACTTCTGCTATAAAGTTGTTTCTTAAAAATTCAAAATGAGTTGTTATTCATTGTTCAGACTGATCCGGACCTAGACTTGTTTTTACATAAAATGAATAAGAATTCCTTTGTCAAACATTTGTCTTTTTAGATAACAAATAACTTCTTTAGGATGTTGGAGTGTATATTGCCTCTTATAATGAAGAATTATGTTGACTACAAAATAGTCCCACACAAAAACCAGCACTGTGTTTCACATCATGTTTCTTTTCTATTGTTCATTCATAGGGAGTCCATGTGTGACTTCAAATGGCCATCATGAAGGTAACCATGAAGAGAGCGTATTTGAGAACTTATCTCCGCCATCAGATGCTGCTAGACGGCGACATCGTAGTGCTGGTGATCATAATTGGACAATACACCAATCACTACGAAAACGTAAAACAAGTAGCGGTAGTGGAAGCGCATCACCGGTTGCAATGTTACTGGAATCTGATCCAGAAATGGCCAAGGACATCTTTGGTAGTGATGTGAAGATCTTACAAAGTCTCACACACATACCGGTCTCAAGAACTAGTCCCAATAACTTGCATTGTACTAACAAACAACACGAAGAGCTGATACAACAGGACAGTACGTCGCATCAGCGCTCTCGCTCCCTCGGAAGCAAACCCGGTTTCTGGGAGCAGAAATCGACGGGGTTAGACGGAAGCGGTGATGAGGTACGAAACACAAAAGAGTTGGTGTCAATATGTGATCAAATCAAGTCACTAAGTACTGATGTAAAGAACCAAGATGTGCAATCTACGCAACAAGTGAAACCTATTAATGGGGATTTGTTGATCTCCTTTGATATGGATCATCCCGGTCAAGAGGAGGGAGATGACACTCCTATGAACTCACTTGAAGATAATGAATCTATTACTAGAACAGAAACATTAGAAGACATTCAATCTTCTGATAGTAGAACTTGTGATCCAAGTAGTGATTCCATACCAACAGTTAACACTCCAACCGCCAATGGTGATATCAATGAGGACTTGTTTAAGATGCCTGCCACTCCTGTAAAGAAATGTAATGGGGATGTCGAACATGAGGCAGTCAATGGCAGCACCTCAGATACTGATGATAAATCAGCACATGGTGAATCCGCCAGCAATGAGGAGTTAGATAAAGATGCGGCGGACGTTTCATCACCAATCTTCCAGAAAGGACAATCAAAGCAATCCCAAGATTCAAAAAGTCAAGTCGTCTCAAAAATTCCAAAGACTCCACAGAGAAACAGTTTTCTTGCCAATTTTGCGTCGCCTTTCAGTCCGCGCTTTTCCAAGCCGGCTATAAACAAAACACTCTCCTTAGCCTCCTCCCAAATGGAGATGGCCGGAGCATCCTTCAGAGCCAAAGCCACGGACCTTGCAAGTAAATTTGGGGAGTACACCAGAACTTTTTCCAATCCGGGTACGCCCAGATCCGCTATTAACTCCAAGTCTGTTACAGGTAGTTTGATAGATCTAGATTCCAATGATTCACTACCTGATCAGACTCCTGAAATGGCAAGTTCATGGAATGATAGGTTTTTGGACACAGCAACATGGGATGACTTGGGGATACTCATGCCACTTTCACTAGCAGGTATGTACATTATGTTAAGGGTTTCACCCAGCCTGGAAAAATGTTGATTTCCCCGCAAGATAACCCAATTTTCCCACTATTTCCCATGTATTTCTTCATATGAAAGAGCAAAATGTCCCTCCAAATGCCCATGTTTCCCGGCAAGGAGCTTCCAAATGTTCCCATTTTTTTCCAGGCCTCCTGGGTTTCACTGGTGTTTTGATACTGCAAGTCAGCAAAGTCTTGGCATCATTTTTTGCTCCATTAATACAACTTTCTGAGTGATTGGAGCTCAAACAAGTGTAGTGATATTTGTTGTAAATTTCGATTTTTTTTAAGATTTTTTTTTATATATTTTTAAATTTATTAAAACACTTTTGACATGTCTTTTTTCATGGTGGACGTTGTCCAGTAAATAGAAAGCCCCTATATCTTTTTCTCAAAATGGACACAATTTACTGAATGTTTCATTGCTCAAAGTACTAATTATGGTTTAACCTCTCTGAAGTGTACCCATTAATTGTTCAGCCTAAAACTAAAAAACAAATTTTCTCTCAATATCAAATTTGCTATTTTACCACCCCCATTGACCCTGTAACTTGTCCAAGAATGTTATATGTAAATCCTGCTAAGTTGTAGCACTTATAGTCTATTTGGCCATCAGGAGATAGTGACGTAACTGCATATTCTACTAATTGCAGCACATAACGCGCGTGCCCACACGAGCGTTGAAAGACAGAAGGTACAAACGTGTGCGTAAAAGCTGTGCCTGTTTATTACGTCACTGTCCAGAGGAAGCTTAATTAACCTAATAGTGACCACTCAATAAATGTTATTTCTTTGCTTATATCTTCACCAATTTCAAATCATTGGTATTGCGCTGGTTCCTGTAGATGGGGTGACAGGTGACGTCACACCAGGCATTTGGTGGGCAGTTGCCATTGTTCTTTACCTGTTGGTGTGCACACGTGTCATGTTTTGTTTAGGACCTGTGCTTTTGAAACTTGTGCCAAAGCATTATAAAGGGCAATAAGGCATAGTGGACAAACAGTGTTGTGGTCATATGGGCACCACACCAAATATCTTTCTCATTGAAATACGTGTAAAAGTGCCATATTTCAAGATACCTTTTCTACCCTCCGGTTACATTTATTGCATACTTGTCACCTATGACCATTTTCAGTAACATCTCAACTTTAATTTAAGCCTTGTTTCATGAGGGGTTATTAAGCTAAATTTTCCGCTACGGACCTGCACACAGCGCCCCCTCACTTTTTCACGTTTCCTGGCATGCCTGTTCACCATTTAGGCAGGTGCTTACTTACGCCCTGGGCACTATTTAGGTCGATAAATTAAAAATAAGGTATTTTATCATTGTAGGTGCAACGGATAGGTCCCACTCGTTCATTTAAATACAAACATACCATTCCCGGAGAAACAAATTGCCCGAAAACCTCACATTTACAAGCCTAGTCTTCGTGCTTTTCCGGAACTACTACAGGATTACACGAATTGCGCATTGATTTGGTGTGGTGCTCTCATATGCTGTTCCTTCCCTCAAGTGTGTATCGACAGTCCAGTCCCTTCGACCGTTGTGTTTGTTGATAAACGTTGCTGTCACCCCATCTATTAACACTACCCACAATGCATTTTGTTCCACCTACAGGAAGTAGCCAATCTCTTAATCAACCCATAGGCGTAGATCAGGAAGATTTCTCTTTCCGTCGTCAGTGCGCTCTGGAAGTGAACATGACCAGTTGTTATCATTGTGATTCCTGTGAGTCCACTTTGTATGATGAAGCTATTATGGCCGGATGGTCTGCAGATGATTCCAATCTAAACACAAGGTAAATATCATGAGCTATCACACCATCTGACATGTTCACTTTATTCAGTAAGGGGATAAACAATGCTTCAACTCATCGACTCTCTCACACATAAGAGTTTGTGACAAAATACAATGGCTTCTTAGCAATTCATACACTCTTAGTAGTGTCAAACCAATCAGAGTGCAAGAAATTAAAATATGTGGAGTGCATTGAAAGTGTCTAATGCACTCCGTGTGTGTGCGTGCGCCGTTGAATGCGTGCACCACACGCTTTGATATGATTCGTTGTTCAGGCATCGCGGGTTGAAAATAGTTCACTGCGGGGGTGTTAGCAAACTTGTTAACATGTTTTTATTCGTTAATGACATCGATCAAATTATGCTCAAATTGTGAATTATGATTTATTTAGTGTCATGTATGAATCAGGTCAATACATGCGTATGCTTTGTTTCTCGAAAAATTAGAAATATCTATGCACTTGGGCAAATGTTGATATGCTCACAATAGCACTCCCACTGCAGGGTCGTGTTATCATTCACACATCAACATCAGCGCGCATGCATTGAATTGTCTTATTTCTCTCGAAACAACACATCGCATTTATTGACCTATAATTATTACAGCATAGCATCAGAGCCAATATGACACACTTAGCAGTTTAATTAAATGGTGACCAGTATTCCCAACCTTTTCCCTTATTTTCTCCACTATTTGTAAATAGGTTGTTATATAACAGTCGTATCATAACACCGTCTCCTTCTGAACCCAGACAAGTCCCTCAGGACAGAATTACAGAAAATTAGAAAACACAAGGACAGTTTGTTTTCATGTATGGAAATATGAAAACCCGTTGAGTTTTCGTAATAAGTTTACCTCATCGCAAAAGTATGTTGGTGTCTGGATTTAAAGAAGAAAAATCTTCAAAAATAAGAAGAAATCAAAATGAGTGATCTTTTTTGTTGTCAGATGATTGGTGTTGTGATATTGATTTAAGTAGTAATTAACAGATTTTCATCATTATATCCATTTTCTTTTTGAAATAGACCAAATGTTTTGAGATTCAATTTAGGGAAGAGGTTTTATTCAAATGTGTGAGAGGGTTGGGAATGATGATTAAGAGTGTCCATAAGAATATAAACCCCTGTCCTAGTTGCAAGGTAGCACCAATCCATCCATATACCATAAGGTCAACCTGTTTGCAATCTGGCCCTTCAGCATATAAAAAGTAATACTTTAAACCTTTAGGCAGTCTGCTCTAAACATGTTCAAAGGCCAAACAACTATTAAGACCTGGTAAGTGCAGCTCTTGCCCTATAAAGCAAAACTTCCTATACATAACCGTTGAGAAGTTTTACTCTATACATGTTGAAGGGCCTGTGACGGTTTTGACAGAACAGTGATAATTATATCACCACATCTCATTGATTATCTTATTTCTTCTCTCCATCCACAGCTGTTGCTTCTGTAATTCTCAACTAGTACCATTCCTAAGTGTTGACATCCGTGATCTACGAGATACCAGCGCTATACATGCCATCACAACAAGTCCATCATCAGAGAGCATGCACAGCATCAACTCTGCACCAGGACCTCTACTGAAGCGTATGGATAGCAGCCCACTTCCCATCACAGCTGATCTAAACAGTACGGGACAATCTGTGTCTAGTATGGATAATCTGTCGGTTGCCAGTGATAGTGATTTGTTAAGCGGTCCTCCTCCGTTATTAGTACCAGAGGGCGCTGTTAAGTTGTCGCATACTTCTGATAACAAGGATACAGGTGTGTCACCCACCACGCATAGGAGGCGGTCTACTAGTGAATGTGTAACAACAGATCTGGCACAGAAGTCACTTTCTGTTATGGATAAACCTTCAGTACCTGTCAATGGGTAAGTTTATAATGAAATAAATTTTATTCATGATAAGCCTCTTAATCCTAACTCACCGTGTGTGTTTAACAAGTTGAACCACAACCACATGCTGAGCATGGCACGAGATTGATGGGGCCGCCGCACGGTACAAAATTGTAGGGTTTTGTGAGGTCCAGGAAGGTTAGGGCTAATAAAGTGTTTGTCCTCCACAGCTGTTTCATGTGGGGGAGGGGGTGGCAGGCGAACAGGGGGAAAAATGCTCTGATTTATTTTTATTTTTATGGATTCTTAAATAATAGTGCCAAAATGGTAATTTTCGTACGCGATTAATTGTTCACGCTCTCCCAATTTATTATGTTCTACTTGTTTTCAAATTCCCAATTTGAAGCTTCATGCCATGCCATTGATAGACCTATACACAATTTTCATAAGTAGCTGCTTCAAGTGCGAAACGCGCGAAATAAATATAGCGCAACGTTTTCCACTTTTACAGTAACCAAAAAGGCCTACAAATAAGGTGTCAATCATATTTTAAATTACTTGATAGATGTTAAAAATTGACCAAATATGGGGTGAAATTCTAAGCCAAATAATTCATTTTTTACAATCTAGAATGTCACTTTAAAAGAAAGAAAAACACCACTTAATTCTCATTCTGGAATTAGGGTAGGTATTCTTTGTTTTCCTTTCTAGTTTTTAAAATTAGGGGAGAAAAAGGTTGGAGGACAACCAAACAATATTTTCAGCCTATGAAAATTTATTCTAAGTGTCATTGCATGAAAGAAACATGCAGTGTTTCAAAATCTTTGAATAGGGTTCAGCAAATTGGACATATTATTTCTCAAAACATTCCCTCAACACTCCACAAATTGATTATTGATATGTGATGCATAACCCTGCACATCTGTGGATGTTGTGTTTATTTGTAACTATTATGTGTGGGTTGGGAGTGGGCACCCAGGGAGTTTATATAATGGGAGAGGACATTCGAATCGCAAAATTGAAGCCTCCCCATATATGGGCATGTGGGCGTGAGTACGCGCGATGTACCTCTTGGGATGAAGCGTTCTCTTGACAACGCTATGATTGACAGCACGAAAGTCCTTATAAGGGACATTGAGACGCGCGATGTACCTCTTGCATAATGAGGGCGCGCAATGTACCTCTTAGAAAGGCTTCAATCTCGGCAATGGGAGTTTGTGTACAGTGGCACCGCCCTGTGGGCACCTAAACCCTAACCCAGGTTTAGGGTTTTTAACTGGGATCACAATAATTGAAGAAAATACACCCACTAAATCGCCGCAATCTATCCTGGGACTCTCCTGAATCCGGCCCTATGTCTCACCCACTACGCCATGGCCCTCAGCTACTCGTTCGCTCAGTATACCGTGTTCACTATATAGGCTCGGTTGATTACGTCATTGAAACCGTCGGCCCAGGCGCTTGAAGATGGACTTAGGAGTAACATTTTTTAGCACTCGGAGGGGTTAGGGTTAATATATCTCATATGATCTTGTGTTGATATATCATATGGTAAAATGATATATGAATCAATATACTAGTCACATAATGTATTGGCTTAACCCTAACCCCGAACCAGGTTTTTAACCGATAGCTCATTTTTTGAAGAAAAATTGAGAACTAAATAGCCGCGACCCGACCGGGGGACCCCCCCCCCCCCCCCCAAACCCAGACCCCCAACACAAGCCACGGAACTCAGCTACTCGTTCGCGCAGTATACCGCTCTCACTTTATAGATTCGGTTGATTACTTCATCGAAAACCATCCACATATGAGCTTGGATAAAGGCTTGCCTGGAGTACTTTGTCGTACTCAAGAGCGTCAAATAAATTTATTTACCTGATATTTTGTACCAGATAATCACTTGAAAACATCTGTATAGTGATTGTATAGCTGCAATACTCCCCTCAACGGCCTCAACTAGAAAGCATGCAAGACAATGTAGAAGTGTTATATACCAAGTGATTAATTAATCAGGAGACAAATAGACAAGTTTACATGTTTTTGTATAGTATTAACCCTAAGCCACATGGGGATTTTCTGAGTAAAACTACCAGAGGGAACAAACGATCCAAATAGAGTGTGGAGTGGGGGTGGTGTGGGGGGGGGGGGGGGGGGGGGGGGGGGTGATCCCCAGAGAGCAAGTGAATGACTGACTGTGTGCCATGTGATTTACAGTTTTTTACACATGTATGTATGTGATATGATCGAGCAATGAGTAGGAACTTGCAAATATTGATTTAGAGATATAACCAAACAAAGGGTAGAAATTATTTTGTTTTCTATTGTTTTGAATGCCCTTCAATTGCTTATATCTTTGGAATCAAGTGTCCGTTTAAAATGGGGTTTTCTGCTAAATGTAGCATTGCAAATGCCCAATAAAAATCATGTAGAAACTAAAATTGTCAAATTTTTGATTTCAGACTCATTTCGCTTGATCGCCTCACTAGCCTGCTATGAAGCGGAGGCTACTACTACATGTAGCATAGACATTTTT